>JAANYP010002450.1:0-238669 GCA_020465985.1 Centrapalus pauciflorus | reverse complement strand
GGATGTGAACTCCAGTCATAGGTCCCATCTAGCTGTCTGTCAGAGGTGACATTGGATAGTAGACCCGCTAGATTGGCTTGACCAGATGAGGAACTCGGAAGGTATCTTTGTTGGGACTGATTTTGGTACTGTCCTTGATGCTGACTCTGTCCTTGGTATGACTCTACCTTCGGTCTTTGACACTCCCTGGCGAAGTGTCCCAATCCCTGACAGTTGTTGCATTTGACCTTAGACTTATCAAATCCTATCCCTTTGTTGTTCATTTGCAGATTCCTCCCAGTTCGCTTGATGAATCTTTTTACCCTCTGGGTCACCATGGCCAGTTGCCACTTAAGATCCATTTCCTCTAAGTCATCCGGGTCGACCTGATCGTAATCTTCATCCCATAGAGCTGGGTCATTGATTTTCCCTTGAACACAATTTCCATAAGCTGCCACAAAGGAAGCAAGCAGATTCGAATGTTCTTCTGCGGACTTTGCGCTCATCGGCATCTTCGAATAGCTCTGACTTGTCGGTGCCTGATGGACTTGAGGTTGCGGTTCTTCCGATCTTCCTAACCCTAAGAACGCGCGATTCAGTGAGTCTTCGGACTCTGGTGGCGATGACGTTTCTCCGGTGAAAAACGCTGTAGCACTCTTCTGTTCAGCTGTCACTGATGATTTAAATGTCTTTCCAAAATACATAGCCGGATTCTGGACTTGCTCGTAATCAGTCTCAGCCTTAATCATCTCGAAGTGATATGCCCTCAACGTTCCCACAATGTCATCAAGTGATTGAGCATAATATTTGTCCTCATTCAGCTTAATCATTGCCACGTACATAGCCCATTTGGCAGGTAGGGCATCAAGAAGCTTGTTGTTCTTGTCAGTGTCCGAATACTCAATTCCATGACTTTCAAGTTCCGTTATCAGATGATAGAACCTTGTGATAATATCATCCAACTGTTCATCCTTAATTGCCTTGAAAATCGCAAACTGTTGGGTCAACAGCTCTGTACGCTTTCTACGCACCCGAGGATTACCTTCACACCTTTTCTGGAGAGACTCCCAAAGTTCCTTCGACGTCCTTTGAGTCCGAAATGTGTGTAAAATATCTTGAGGTAAAGCCATACGGATTATGGAGAAAGCTTTGTTTTCAGCTTCAAATAGTTTCTTGTCATCCTCTTTCATCATCTGATATGACAAGACCTTTTGACGGCCTTCAACTTCAGATACTGGCGGAATGTACCCTTCATCTATGCACACCCACATGCGCATATCATTGAATCGTACAAAATCTGTAAATCTGTCCTTCCACCAGTAATAGTCCTCAACTTTCATCAGCTTAGGCGGTGCATTTGCCTTCCTAACTTCGTGATCCATCTCAAGGAATTTCTGAAGATTTGACATCTTTTCTGAAACAAATTGAATTTGAACTTAATTAATTTAATTCGAAACTGATTTAGACTAACTTATTCGAATCTAGATAGATTCGAACAACTCCTTAGAATCGATGGTCCTTAGAATCGAAGGCTCAGCAGATTCGAATTTCAGCAAAATCGAAGCACAGATTCGAAACAGTACCAGACTCGAAATAAACTCGAAAGTACTATAGACTCGAGATCCTATTCGAATGAAGTAACAGATTCGAAACAAAGTAGACTCGAAACTCTCTGAAATTGACTCGAAAGGAGCGTATTTAGGTTAGACTCGAGACTAAAGTGAAACCCTAATTACCCCTATAGATTCGAGCGCCACAAACTCGAAAAACGGCTAACACGTTGATTTTTTGACGTTTTACAGATTAAATCACTATTTTTCAAACGAAAAATAATGATTTCGACCAAAAACGTGAAAAACGACAAAGTGTTTCCCGAATATGAATTTGCTAAGCTCAAAAACACGTTTTTGAGAGCAAAACCGTCCAACTAGCGTCAAGAGACCTAGAATGTATCTGATGAACACGAAGAACACCAAGAACACTCCGTAGGCTCTGATACCACTTGTAAGGTCTACGACTGCAAGATCTATCTAGACGCGGATCCGTGAACGAGTGCGGAATCCTCGTTGACGGTTAGACGGACAACTCTCAACCAACGGAACACGGAGACTATTAGACGCTGAACGAACGACACACGAACGATCCTACGAACTAATTCTCTCCGAAACGGCACTCACCTAGCTGATAAACTCGAGATTGCCTCTTGCTTAATTCCTCACGAATTCTGCAAAAAGTCACTTAATGATTCGAGTCTATCCCTAATTATAGACCCTGATTCGAGTCTGATGTGGGCCAAACTCGAATCTGGCCCAAGGCCCATTCGAGTCTGTCCACAGTGACATTCTCGAATCTAGCCCATTCGAATCTAAGGATACATTCGAATCTATCACAGATTCGAATGTCTTCCTTTACCTATTCGAATCTAGCCAATACACTTAAACACTTAAGTGATGAAACTTATGTTTTACTTATGCTTGAGTCAATCTTTGACCTTTATGCTTGAACTTCTTGTAATATGTTACATCAAGTTCAAACACACAATCAATAACAGAAAAACACATATAAACATATATATCAAAACACTTGTTAATACTCAGAATATTACTTAAACCATAATGCAGATCGATTAGACTGCTATCGTCACACAGGGTGTACCAACAGTTGCCCACAAGAGCATGAAGGTATTTCAAATGGATGTAAAGAGTGCATTTTTGAATGGAAAATTACAAGAAGAGGTATATGTCAAGCAACCTCCAGGTTTTGAAAATGAACAACATCCAGGTTTTGTCTATAAGTTGGACAAAGCTCTCTATGATTTGAAACAAGCCCCTAGAGCCTGCTATGATGCTATTACTGATTTCCTTATTAGTATTGGCTATTCCAGAGGTAAAGTGGATACTACCTTATTCATAAAGAAAGTGAAAACTAATATTATGCTTGTTCAAATTTATGTGGATGACATAATATTTGGTTCTACTGATGAACAGTTATGCAAGTATTTCACTACTCATAAAATCTAAAATGAAATGAGCATGATGGGTGAACTTACTTACTTTCTAGGATTACAGGTTAAACAAACCTCAAATGGAAATTTCATAAATCAAAGTAAGTATACATTAGATCTTCTGAAAAAGTTTAAAATTGATCAGGGTTCTCCCATCAAAACCCCAATGGCAACAAATGTCAAATTAGATGTTGATGCCTGTGGCAACGCTGCTTCAGTAACAGCTTACAGAGGCATGATTGGGAGCTTGCTATACTTAACGGCTAGGAGACCAGATATTATGTTTGCTACCTGTTTGTGTGCTAGGTTTCAAGATGATCCAAAGGAATCACATCTAGCTCCTGTAAAAAGGATCTTTAGATACCTAAAAGGTACACTAGGTATGGGTCTTTGGTATCCCAATGACTCCAGCCTTGAACTAATAGGCTATTTAGAATCTGATTTTGCAGGTTGCGGGCTAGATAGAAAGAGCACAACAGGTGGATGTCAACTTAATGGAAAGTTGATCAGTTGGTGCACAAAGAAGCAGAATATTGTTTTTACTTCTACTGCTGAAGCTGAGTACATTGCTGCTGGAAGCTTCTGTGGGCAGATTATATGGATGCAAAATTAGCTTGAAGATTATGGGCTTGTATATAAGAGAATTCCTATTATTTGTGATAATACAAGTGCCATAGCTATTTCCAATAATCCAGTCTTCCACTCTCGAACAAAGCATATTGAGGTCAGACATCACTTCATAAGGGATCACATCCAAAAAGATAATGTGGAGGTAACTTTTGTTCCCACCAATGAACAGCTTGCAGACACTTTCACCAAACCTCTTGATGAAAACAGGTTTAATTACCTTCTAAGCAAACTGGGTATGTTAAATAAAATTGGCTAAGTGTCATTGATGTTCAAAAGTCACTTAATCAAATCTGCTAATATTTTGCAGAACAGCTTTGACAAAACAGATTTTATCTACTCCGCACTTAGCCAGTCTCTGAAAATTTCAATAGGTTTGACATGTAACATGTTTGACAAAATTAGTTTTATTTTCAAACATGTGTAGTTGTTCAAATTTACAACTTGTTCACTCTATAATCTGTCAAACAAGGCAAAGCCTTGTAACCTAGTCAGCTATTAAACAGGTTTCACAATGAAACCTGTTCTCATATAGTCGCACAGGTTTCATAGACAGCTTACAGAATGATCAGTGTTTGACGAAACTCTTTCATCACAGGTTTGAACAACATATTTGAACATCAGATTTAATTAACATTACTTCACACTTAAGTTACTAAAATTATGCATTTATTCATCTAAATTACCTTTGGATAATGTGTGTTACGTGCGTTAGTGGTTAAAAAGGTCAAGTTGGTCTGACAAATGTGCTGGCGTGGTAAACCGTTCCATTTTCCGTTAGTAACATTTCAAATCAACTGCCCAAACCTTTCTCTCTCCTACTCACTCACATTCAAATCCTATAAATTCCCAAATCACTGTTTCATCTTCTTCTTCCTTATGCCTTTCATAACTATCTGAAAAACACTAAAAGAGTAAGTGTCCAGAATTCGTGCATCACTTCTACTTTCACAAATGGCCTCCGAATATAACCCCTTTGTTCTAGTTTTCCATGTGATGACGATGAAAAGCACCCCTCTGTCCACACCATGCTAATAATTAAACCCACTAACTACATTTCTAACTTAACAATTCCCAAAAACAACATTGGGAAAGGTTATGAAGAAATGGTGGATTTTCTGAAAGCTCATCCCCTTCAATATGCTATGACTGCCTCCCCTGGTGTCATGCTCTAGGAGATGGTCTATGAGTTTTGGTATATATGCTCCTATGATCCTGCTACCAAAACAGTCAGGGGAACCATTCACAACACCACCGAAACTGTTGAGATCACGCCTGCTCTTCTTCGGGAAGTACTCCACTTTCCAGTTGCTGAAAAGTATGACAAGCCACAGCCGTAGAATGAACAGATGGGCAACCTGCTACGCTGCTGTAGTGTAGCAGAACCGAGGGTGGGTGCAACCTTGTTCAGGAGGTACCTCTCCTCAACTTACAGCTTTCTCTTCGCTTTAGTGGTGATGAGCTTAAGTTGCAAAGTTGGTTCCTTGGACCAGCTTAACAGGGATGAAATTCCAATAGCCCTACAATTTGTGGAGGAATACTCTTAACATGGCCAAATGGATTTTCCTAAATCCGAGGAACTTGGTGGAGCAAGGACAACATCTAGCCACTGTTAGATATCCCAGATTTCTGAGCCTCATCTTCAAGCATGTTTGTGGTGAGCAACTCTACAACTCTCAGCCTTACTTAACTACTATAATGTATCTTGTTATTGGAAACAAAGTATTCTACACCCCAGTTCTTGCGGACGAACCTCCTCTAACAACACCAATGAGTAGGTTGCTTGGTTTGGTGGAGGGACCTTCTACTCAGGAGTTGGATCCAATCACTGCTCTAGCTGAAAAATTCAAATCACGGTCTAAAAAGGCAAAACGTGCCTTGAAGACTGTTGAAGCTAGGCCTGTCACCAAGAAGGCTACAGTAACAAAGTCTGCACACTCAGCCTCCATGCCTGAGGGGGAGAAGGCTGGTCACCGTGGTTCATCTGTTGAACCTTAAGCCTTTGTGGCTGGTGCCTCTGTGGCACCTGAGACTATGGAATAGGTTCAACCTCTTATTTCTAGCCCAGTCTACCGACCAGTCCAAACACAACCGCCTCAATCCCCCACTCTATCATACAACAGACAAAGGAGAAAATCCTTAGCCAAAAAGAAAACTTCCACCACTCAAACAAGCCCCATGACCACTCTCAACAGAAGTCAGTTGAAAAAGAAGCAACCACTGCTGCCTCTACTTATCCACTTTTTGGAGAAGGTGCAGCCACTTTAGAGCAGGCTTCACTCCAAACTGAGTCCACCCTGCGTCAGCCTGAGTCCTCTTGTTCCTTACAAAAGGAACCAGTTGTATAAAAGGAGTCAACCACATCAACTGTCCAAGCCTCTCAACGGGCTGAAGACATTGAAAGACAGGAGCACTCTCCACTCCACACTGAGTCCACACAGTTCACCCCTCATATTTCTTCTACACCTACTGAGTCTGCACAAGGTGCCAAACCTGCTGGTACAAGCCAACCAGCAGATCAGCCGTCTCATTCTACTCCTTATGATGCAGCTGTTCAATCCCAAACAGCTGCTGAAGGACCAACAACCCAAGCTGATGAGCCTCAGGGTATTGGAACAACCGTTTGGTGAAGCTGGTCCCTAAGTGTAAATTCCACCATCAGCTTTCACCACTGATGATGTTAAAATGCACATCTCCTCTCCCCATGAAGAGGTGTCTATAAACCAAGCCACTACTGAGGGAACCACCCCTGGTCTTGATGAAGGTGATACCATGCCAGTGACATCTGAAAGGCCACCATTCCATACAGTCTCACCTCATGAAGTAGTTACAGCCACTGCTGAAGGTATTCTTGACCCTTCCAAGCTGGGTCACATGACTTTTGCCCAAGCAATGGAACTCCTTTCAAATGTTCCTTTGCCATCCCAAAGCAACCCTCACACTCCTCAATCCTCTCCCTCACACTCATCTCAATCCACACAATCAAAACAATCCACTTATACTCCCCTATCACTCAAAGACCTTTCTTTGAAGGACCAACTGTCTGTGTTGTCCAACAAAGTTAGTTCTTTGGAAACATCTATTTAAAGGTTTTCTTGATTCGTTTAAGACTCCCTTTCCAACCCATGCTCCCCAGCTTGATCATTCCTCACAGCTGCTTGCACTCACTGCATAACTGCAACAACTCTCATCCTCCTTCTCATCAATTCTAGCTCATCAACTCTGTGTCCAGCCTGACAGATGTTTCACAACAACCGTCAGCACTTGCGGAAACCTGCTCTACCACACTGGCCTCTCAAAATACCTTAGTGGTATCCCTGTGAAACTCAGTGGCAGTAGGATTTGATGATATGCATGAATCTCTTGAATTAACTCTTGCAGCTGCAAAGTCTGGTGTTCATTGACATTGAAAGGACTATCATTTCCCAGCTCTCAACCTTTGCCACTTCCCATTCCTCTTCTCTTCAAACCTATGTTACCTAGTTAGCAGAGGTTAAGGAAAACTTGGCTTTCTTAGTGCATAGCCTGGTTGGTTCTAGACCTGTTACCAAACCTGCTGCAGCCCAGTCTGTTGGATCCGTTCTTTCAGGCAGAACTGGTGTTGAAGGCTCAATGCCATCTTCTTCAAAGGGGGAGAAATCTACCTCGAAGACAAAGTCTAAGGGGGAGAAATCTTCATCTCGCTCTAAGGAGAAATCATCTTCAGTGGGCCAAGCAGCAAATCACTTACAAACTGGAGATATTGCAGGCACTTCCACAGTCTCTGAAACAGCTGCTCAGCCTACTCATGTGACACCCTTGCCACAGTAACCACCATTACAATACACCCAGAATAAATTACCAAAGATATAATTACATAATGATTTGAAAGCTTAATATAATTGCGGAAGCATTAAAGTACATAAATAAAATAATACAACTGTTTTAAACACCCAACGGTGCGACAAGGTTTCAAGTCTAAGTCTACATACTCAAAATTTATTACAACATACCAAACATATTTCAACAATAACCCCATGATTCGGTTACCAAGATGAGCAGTAGATATTTTAAAAGACTTCAATAGATGACCAAGCTAGAAGGTCCCGCACGGATTTCCCTTTTCCTGTAAAAATATCAACAAACGAAGGGTAAGCGATGCTTAGTGAATACACAGACTTACGCATTCTATAAATCTTTATGAAGCCCCCAAGAGTAACACCGACGACGCACGTCGTGCACTCTCCACGTACACAAAGTACGACACAAGAGCCGTCGCTCCCACGAGCCCAAAGCTCGGCATTTAAACCAACCATCTGAGACAGACATAACATCGGGGATGACTTACTGCCTACCAGAACCACGAAGGGGTCAGCTCCAGAGCATATAGCGCAGTAAGATTGGTATACAGATGCGACCCACCAGTCCATCGATAGATGCACAACAAAAGAGCGGACATGCAACAAGATCAATGTGCATCTAAGTCTACGCAAGTTAGTAGAATTCTAAACGAAAGTGAAACAACATGTCTCAGCAGGCAATAGCTAACATAAAGCAGATATAAACATGCGAAATCATATGTACTTACCGTGGGTGCGTTAGTTAATTTCAGTTAATTTTATTTCTCCACGGGCTTTCAACCGGACTCACAAAGTACCCCACTGTGGGTTAAACAACACCACAAGGGATTTGTTACATTTCCACAAATAAAACATATCATACATATGTTCGGTAACAATTTCCATCATGAGTTTACAATATTAAAGTGTTAAAACATTCGGAACTGACATCCGAAATTCATATTTAAATCCTCTTATTAATACCATCAATCTCTCGTTTAATAATAAGTCTCAACAAGTTTTCTCAATTTATTGTGTAAATCCTTCGAAATTGTGATTCGAACAATTATTTTTTAACCTTAAATTTCTGGGATTTCCGAAATGCCCAAAATTTATCTTAATATATTTGAATTAAAGAATGTCTGACCGGTTCCATTTTATTTTCTGCAATCAAACCCAATCCAATATAATATATATATATATATATATATATATATATATATATATATATATATATATATATATATATATATATATATATATATATATATATATAGAATCAGGTTCATCAGCGTACCTATGAGATTCCAGCGTACCCTAATGTGAATGATCATTCACATATATTTTTTTTGAATAGACATGTATAAGACAACATTATAAGACTTTTTTTCAAAAGGAGCAACATCATAAATCTTGTGAATGATAAAAAAAAGATCATGGTGTGAAATGACCATTCACATGGATGACCATTCACATAAATATGCATTGAGCATTCACATAATTTTTAAGGACACAGAAAGAGTGAATGTATGTAAAATTCATATATCATGTGTATAACATTAATTTAAACATGGTTATGAGAAAAAAAATTAAAAAAAAGTTTTTTAAGGTTGGTACCTTCGGGTGCACTTGATTTCGAGAGGTACCTTTTTGAACCTGAATCTATATATATATATATATATATATATATATATATATATATATATATATATATATATATATATATATATGTATGTATATATATTTTAATATTTTTAATGTTTCTGCTTTCTGGAAAAGAAGGGAGTATCGAAACCTTAAAGGTTTCGGTACCACCTTTTGCATGGTCTTGGTATCATGGTCTCTGTATACATAAAAGTGTCAGTATTTGTGTGGGAGTCTAGGTACATTACCGAAACCATACTGGTTTCGGTATATATATATATATGGTTTCGGTACATGAGTGGGTCTCGATAGGGGGTAAAGGTTTCGGTATATATATAAATAGTTTCGGTAATATTAAGGTTTCGGTACCAAGGTTTCTGTAACATGTGATGAGTTTCAGTATGAAGGTTTCACCATTGTTTCGGTACAGAGGGGGGGGGGGGGTTTAACACCGAAACCTTTATGGTTTCGGTACCCATGCTGGTTGTTTCGGCCCCCATGCTACACACACATATTATACTGTAACTCTCCCAAAATCACATCTAAATCTTAATTTAAGACTTGAAACTTTATATATAACCTCTATATTACTAGATTTACAGAAACCCACAATTATTTTCAACATGCATCAACATTTAAATCCTCAATCTATGAATCGGTTTTCATAGAAACCGAACCGAAAAACTCAATTTCGAAGAGTTTTAAGAAATATTTACCTTAATTCGTTGTTTGCAATGTAGATAGTTCCTTTCTATGGTCTTGATTCCATATTTTCGACCTCTAATTTCCACAAATTTGAATTCTTGCTTTGAAGATGAAGGAACCGTTCTTTTAGAGAGAGAAAGTAGAGAGAGAGAGGCTTTGTAGGGGTAATATGAAAATGAAAGACTAAAATGTCTTCTTATTCATCCCTTTCAACTTGTGGCATATTTAGCCCCTCAACTTATCTAACTTTCTTTGTATAAAGATTTCCATCTTTATTCATACTTAGTAATTAAAACTAGGAATTCTAAAATTTCTTAATTCCTTAAAATAGCAACCAAATTCTTAAATTCCATTAAATAGAGATTATATCTTTATTTTATCCTTTCAACCACTTAATAATAATTATATTAACTTAATAAATTGGAAATTATCAACTTCTGAATAAAACAACTTTTATAATTAATTCTAATACATAATCCAAAATAATTTTATTAAATTCAAAAATTTAAACTAATTAACCCCAATTACATCATTTTTAGTTCTTAGGATGTTACAGCTTGGGCTCCAGCACGCTCAAACTTCGTCCTCGAAGTTACTTGACTTCAAACATTTGCGGATATGTTCTCATCATTTCAAACTTAGTCTCCCACGTATAATTGGCTTCCTTATGATGCTTCCAACGTATAAGCACCATTTCGATTTCTTTGCTACTTAGCTTTTTCATCTTTGTATCTAACACACACTCCGGATCTTCCACATATCGGAGCCTTTCATCGATCTGCAGCACGGTGTGATCAGCCCAATCCTCATTTCCGGTTGTGAAAGATTTCCTCAAATTTTCCACATGGAACACCGGATGTATACCTGACATTTCTTCAGGCAACTCCAAACGATAAGATTGGTTTCCTACTTTTTCTTTTATCCTGAATGGTCCAACGAATCTCGGAGCTAACTTTCCTCTTTTAACAAAACGTGTAACACCTCTCATAGGTGATACCTTCAAATAAACCCAATCATTCACATCAAAACTGATTGGTTTGTGCCTCCTATCGTGATAGCTTTTCTGTCGATCCTGGGCCGGCTTCATATTCTGTCTAACCAGCTGTATCCTCTCATTCATTTCCTGAAGCAATGTCGGCCCAGCAAGTGGTGTTTCCCCGGTTTCTCTCCAACACGTAGGAGTCCTACACCTTCTCCCATATAAGGCCTCAAACGGTGCTTTCTTTATTGTCGCATGACAACCGTTGTTGTATGAGAATTCTATCAATGGCAGATGATCATCCCAATTTCCGCCTAAATCCAAAATACACGACCTCATCATAACTTCTAGAGTAAGGATGGTCCTTTCACTCTGGCCATCGGTTTGCGGACGATAGGCTGTACTCATCGCGATCCTTGTACCCAATCCTTCTTGTAATGCTGACCAGAAATTTGAAGTAAATCGGCTATCCTGAACCGATACAATGGACTTAGGTACTCCATGTCTAGATATGATCTCGTCCATATAAATCTGAGCCAACTTTTCTAAAGAGTAACTTTCCCTTATGGGAATGAAATGTGCTGACTTAGTTAATCTATCAAAGATCACCCATACAGCATCGTGTTGACGCCTAGTCTTTGGCAGTATCGTAACGAAGTCCGTACTGATGTGTTCCTATTTCCATTCCGGAATGGGAAGTGGTTGCAAACTGTCGTAGGGTTGCTGATGTTCGGCTTTCACAAGCCGGCAAGTCCTACATTTTTCAACATACTGACCGATATCCTTCTTCAATCTCGGCCACCAGAAGCCTGCTTTCAACTCGTTGTACATCTTTGTACTCCCAGGATGTACTGAAAATTTAGACTGATGTACTTCTTCGATGATCACCTTTCTCATACCACCAAACTTTGGCACCCAAATTCTCCCATAAATTCCTTTCAATCCAGATCCACTCGTTTCCATATTCTTAATCTGTACCCTAATATCCTCAGCACCAACATTTTCTTCCTTCACAGCTTCCTCCTAAGCGGCTTTAAGCTCATCAACAATCATGGAGGTTAACATCGTAGATGTCATCATGTAGCAGCAGTCCTCAACATAAGCTTTGCAACTCAAAGCATCGGCTACCACGTTAGCCTTTTCGGGATGATATAGGATTTCACAATCATAATCCTTTATAAGTTCCATCGAACATCTTTGCCTCATGTTAAGCTCTTTCTGACTAAAGATGCACTTCAAACTCTTATGGTCCGTGTAGAGTTGACACTTAGTTCCATAAAGATAGTGCCTCCACAACTTCAATGCAAAAGTAACAGCTGTCAACTCCAAATCGTGAGTCGAATAATCCTTCTCTTGCTGCTTTAACTGTTTCGAGGCATATGCAATTACTTTTCCACATTGCATCAGTACAGCGCCCAATCCCAACCTCGAAGCATCCGTGTAAACCACAAAATCCTCATTGCCCTCGGTTAAGGCAAGTATTCGTGCTTTGCTTAACGTCTTTTTCAGAACCTCGAAAGCCTCTAGCTGCACAGTTTCCAAAACAAACGGTGCATTCTTTTTCGTTAATGCAGTCAAAGGAACTGAAATCTTCGAGAAGTCCTTTTTAAATCTCCGATAATACCCCGCCAATCCAAGAAAACTTATGACTTTTGTAGCTGATCGAGGCGGTTCCCAGTTTCTTATGGCTTCCACTTTAGCTGGATCTACAGAAATCCAAGCTCCCGAAATAACATGTCCTAAAAAACTGAATCTGTTGTAACCAAAACTCACACTTTGAGAATTTGGCATACTACTTTTCCTTCCTTAACAATTCAAACAACTCTTTTAGATGATCAGCGTGCTCAGCCTCAGACTTGGAATACACCAAGATATCGTCAATAATACACTATTACTGATTTATCTAACATCGGTCTACATACTCTGTTCATCAGATCCATGAACACAGTCGGGGCATTGGTTAACCCGAATGCCATAACCAAGAACTCGTAATGCCTATAACGTGTCCTGAAAGCTATCTTTGGCACATCTTCCTCTCGGACTTTCAATTGATGGTACCCCGACCTCAAGTCAATCTTAGAAAAGACACTAGCCCCGTGTAACTGATCAAACAAGTCATCTATCCTCGGCAGCGGATACTTATTCTTAATTGTCAGCTTATTCAGCTCCCGGTAATCCATGCACATCCTCATTGTGCCATCTTTCTTTTTCCCAAACAGTACAGGGGCTCCCCACGACGATGAACTCGGTCGAATGGAACCCTTATCCAACAACTCCTGAAGTTGCTTCATCATCTCTTGCATTTCGGTAGGAGCAAGGCGATACGGAAAACGAGCTACTAGTGCAGCTCCAGGGATCAAATCTATTTGGAACTCCATTTGTCTCTCAGGCGGCATGCCAGAAAAGTCCTCCGGAAACACATCCGGGAATTGTGATACAACAGGCACATCGATCACAGTTTTCTTCTCAGCCTTGGCATCAATAGCATATGCTAAGTAGGCGTCACACCCCTTTGCCACAAGCTTTCGGGCTTTTGCAATGGTCAACAAACACAGACTCCTGCTTCTCCTATCCCCATATATGCAGATCTCACGCCCCTTTGGTGTGGTTATCTTTATCATTCGATCGTTTCTTACAGACTAAATGAGCTTCATTCTCAATCAACCAGTCCGTTCCGACTATCACATCAAACTCACTGAACGCTATCGGGATCAAATCCAGATTGAAGACTACATCTTCCATTACTAACGTACAGTTTCGATATACATGGTCTACTTTGACTAGTGTGTTACTAGCAGTTTCTATGTCGAGTATGGCAGATAACATAAATAATGGCATGGCAAGTCGTTTTGCAAAAACAGTAGATACAAAGGACCGGTTGGCACCCAAATCAAAAAGAACTCGTGTAGGAATGGAATTTACAATAAACGTACCCGTAACCATTTCGGGATTTTCTTTAGCCTCTTCCGCTGTAATCTAAAAAGCACGAGCTGGTGCCCTTTGTGGCTGGCTCCGGCGGTTGACTGAACCACCACTTGATCCTCCAGACGATCGTGTTGTAGTTGGAGCAGCGGTAGCTGGATCATTCTTTCTGCAATTCCTACTGTAATGTCCCCATACACCACATTTATGGCAAGCATCAGCTTTCCTTGGACACTCGTTCTTAAAATGTCCCAACCCTCCACAACAAAAACAGGCGCGTCCATTAGTGCACTTGCCAAAGTGCTCCAAGTGGCAGTTATTACAATTCCGCGGTTCTGTGTTGATGGAGTAAGCACGAGCACGACCAGAAAACCTAGATGATCGGCGATAATACTGCTGTGGTGAATACTGCTATGAACGAGAAGAGCCAGAGTATCCCCCTTCACGTTGGCGTTTCGGTGGTGACGGCTGTGTTGGGTTAGTGGAAGCAGCAGCAGACCCAATCGAATATCCCAACATGATAAGAATTTATTCTACATTTCTGGCAGCCTGAAGTAAGCCAGCAAATGTAGTGTAGCGTACATTGCTCATAACTCTTCTGATCTCTATATCTAAACCAGCCTCGAACCTGGTTACTTTCCTTTCCTCGGTATCAACTTGATGAGGCGGAAACAAACTCAGCCTCGTGAATTTCACAGCATACTGGGACACAGTCTTAGTCCCTTGCATCAGAGTCATAAATTTAGCTTCCAACCTTCGGCGTTCATCAACCGGACAGTATTGCTGAGTGAATAGTTCAGTAAACTCAGCCCAAGTCATTATAGATACTTTGTCCAAGGTTAAGGCGTTAATCATGGAATTCCACCACATAACCGCGTCTTTGGTGAACATAGCAGTAGCATATCGAACCATGTCCTTCTCAGAACAATCGCTGATTCGGAATGTCCATTCGGTTGCTGTTATCCATTCAAGTGCAGCAACAGCATCACCCAGTCCATTAAACTCCACGGCCCCATTTCCTTTGAAGTCCATGAAACGACAACCTTTGGATTTGTTAGATGACCCAATGTTGTCATCTCGTTCATCATTGTTGCCCTCTTTTTCCTTGTTCTTTCTTTTGTCTTGCCTTCTCTTAGCTTCAGCCTCATCTCGAGCTCGAAACTGGTCTTGAATCATCTTATTCTGCTCAGCCATCATGGCTAGAATCATTTCTCTTCTTTCTTCGGGTGACATTCCTCCTCCAGACATGTTCTGGAATATAAAACATTTAACTTGTTTAGTAACATGTCATTTATTTAAAGACACCACCCATTGTCCCCTATGAAAGTCAACTCCTATGACTACTAGATCGTAGCCTATCTTAGTTCATATCATTACTTAAAATCACTACATATCCTCACTTAATGTTTGAGACCAAGACCTCATGGACACTTGAATCTCAAACTACTGCTCTGATACCATTCGCTGTGACACCCTTGCCACAATAACCACCATTACAATACACCCAGGATTAATCACCAAACATATAATTACATAATGATCTGAAAGCTTAATATAATTGTGGAAGCATTAAAGTACATTAATAAAATAATTCAACTGTTTTAAACACCCTACGGTGCTACAAGGTTTCAAGTCTAAGTCTACATACTCAAAATTTTATTACAACATCCCAAACATATTTCAACAATAACCCCATGATTCAGTTACCAAAAGGAGTAGTAGAATATCTTCAAAGACTTCAATTGGTGACCTAGCTTGAAGGTCCCGCAGCGGATTTCCCTTTTCCTGTAAAAATGTCAACAACTGAGGGGTAAGCGATGCTTAGTGAATATACAGATTTACGCATTCTATAAATCTTTATGATGCCCCCAAGAGTAAAACCAACGACGCACGTCGTGCACTCTCCACGTACACAAAGTACGACACAAGAGTCGTCGCTCCTACGAGCCCAAAGCTCGGCATTTAAACCAACCATCTGAGACAGACATAACATCGGGGATGACTTACTGCCTACCAGAACCATGAAGGGATCAGCTCCGGGTCATATAGCGCAGTAACATCGGAATACATATGCGACCTGCCGGTCCATCGATAGATGCACAACAAAAGAACGGACATGCAACAAGATCAATGTGCATCTAAGTCTACGCAAGTTAGTAGAATTGCAAACGAAAGTGAAACAACATGTCTCAGCAGGCAATATCTAACATAAAGCAGATATAAACATGCGAAATCATATGTACTCAACGTGGGTGCGTTAGTTAATTTCAGTTAATTTTATTTCTCCACGGGCTTTCAACCGGACTCACAAAGTACCCCACTGTGGGTTAAACAACACCACAAGGGACCTGCTACATTTTCATAAATAAAACATATCATACATATGTTCGGTAACAATTTCCTTCATGATTTTACAATATTAAAGTGTTAAAATATTCGGAATTGACATCCGAAATTCATATTTAAATCCTCTTATTAATACCATCACTCTCTCGTTTAATAATAAGTCTTAACAAGTTTTCTCAATTTATTGTGTAAATCCTTCAAATTGTGATTCGAACAATTATTCTTTAACCTTAAATTTCTGGGATTGCCGAAATGTCCAGAATTTATCTTAATAAATCTGAATTAAAGAATGTCCGACCGGTTCCATTTTATTTTCTCCAATCAAACCCAATCCAATATAATTATATCTATATACATTTATATATATATATATATATATATATATATATATATATATATATATATATATATATATATATATATATATATATATATATATATATATATATATATATATATATATATATATATATATATATAGTGAGACCCTCGGATATCTCAAAGGTCTCAAGTCAAGGCCCAGTAGCAACGCAATATCAATCAGGAAACTAAGATAAAATTAACAATTGCGGAATTAAAAGTTAATTATAATCAGAGGCAATTTTAAGTAGCAAGGTACAAACATCTAGACTATTACATCAAATCAAATCACATAATACAATCTAGACCCGAACCCCAAAGCTCTTTCATCTGACAATACCAAAGTGTTGAAACGGGTTCTAATGCACTTCAAGCTCTTTCAGAGTCCTGACCTATGAACTAGGTTCAGCCAATCCTTTGCCTTTACCTGAAAAATAATGCAACAACGGGTAAGCTTAATTGCTTAGTGAGAATGTAGAATTTCACATTTAACATGCAATTATGAACGCGGAAGCACATGCACTGCACTCGGCTCATGCACGGCTCAGCTCTATATGCACTGCACTAGGCTCATGCACAGCTCAATCTCGAAGGGTCATTGGCCAATTAATGCTCTTTTGATGCGCGACTTTGCTCAGCTCCCAGTTATAAACTGTTGTTGCTCTTGAGACTTTTAGACAAATTCATAAGGAATGCTCGGATGATGATAAATCCATACACACGCATCATTAGTGGGGATCAGCCACGTACTGGGCTAGCTACCAGTAAAAGCTCTATATGGATATCATCGGAATGCTCAGCTCTAGCTACCCTCTGTGCTTTCATCACGTAAATCAGCACATCATAAGCCTAACATTAACCCAACACTGAGCAATAGTGATGGTGTTAAGCTTAACAATCAAGTGACTCGTCAAAGAATCGAATCTAGAAGAAGAAATACTCAGCTCAACAAATCATAGTAAATATACTATGACAATATTTCAATAAGCTCAAGATCAGAATATCAATAAATCAGAATCATGCAACAAAAGTCTCAATTCACATAATATGCAGTTAAAATGAAATCTACAACTCACAGTTACTGGCTATTTGTGCTCTTTTAGTTTCTGGCTCTGGCTCTGTTGCTCACAATCTGTAGTGGATAGAACCACTATCTGATTTATATCAGACTTTCAGATGCTCGCCATTTTGCTTGTTGCTCAATCTGTTATTAATATCATTTCTGATATTTATTAGCTCTTATATCATCTGAATAATATATATTCAGTGTTCATCATTTATGCTCAAGATTCATTCGTTGGTCTTTGATCTCACAATCTTATATTTTGATCATATTATCATCAATCTCTTAAATCTTATCAGAATCTTTCTATTCTTTGTCAGTAATAATCTCAAAGTCTTATAAAGTTACATTTCTGAAATCTGATCATTCATATTTATATTAGGAAATCTGTTGTATATATTTTGAATTATAAAAATCACATCCGGATTAGGACCATACGAATTCGGATCATCCGGATTCGGTTCCAGATTATCCGAAATGGCATTATCCAAATTTGGTCCGAAATGGTTCATCCGAACTAGCATTGTCCGAAATGGCACCATCCGAACTTGGGTCTTCCGAGTTCGGACATCCTTCCGTCCGAAATGGTACTTCATCCGAAATGGTGCTGAATCCGAATTAGGCACCATCCGAATTTAAATATTTTGTCCGAAGTATAGATTCGAAATGGGGCTTCATCCGAATTCGGTCTCATCCGAATTCGGATCCCATGTCTTCATATTTTCCAGAAATTTGTTCTTGGTGTTCTTCTTGTGTTCATACGGATTTTTACTAAAATCTTTCTAAATTCATTTTCAGTAACATGCAACTTAACATAAAGATTATCATTATTTGGTTGATTTTATACTATTTTCCTTATCAAAAACATCATAAATTTATCAAAATCATCCAAATTACACACTTTTTGCCAAGAACACAATTTTTACAAAAATTCATATTTCTCTTTCATTTGATCGATCTAATCACTGATTTTTGTTTCTATGTCTTTTATTAACTTAAACACATGATTATCTATTTAAAATTTACACATGCAACACATAAATTTCATGTTTGAAACATACATTTCGGTTTTTCATAAAAACCGAACCAAATTTGTAAAAACATTGAATTTAAGTGGATTTTACCTTGAATTCTTTGTAGTTTCTTGTTGTTTGTTTCTTCTAACCTTCTCTTGACTTCAAATCTTCAATCAATGAAACAAATTTTTGAGTTCTTGATAATTTCTTTGAGAAACCGGTTGTAGAGAAAAAGAAGAGAGAGAGTCTAGAGAGAGAGGGAAATCTGATTTTATGTTTCTATATTCTGTTTATATACTTCAACTAGTTACGTTTGCTACTTAACCCACTAGTATTTTCGTAACTTATATATCTTTTATTTACTTATCTTAATAATTAATAATTCATAATTCATAATATTATATAATTCAATTAAATATTTCATAACTTAATTAAATTATAAATTCAAATAATGTTATAAAATTACATTATTGGTTCGATGATCAGATATTAAGTTGGGCCCAAAAGTTAGGTTGTTACAGAATGGGCTCCACCACGCACAAACTTCGTCCCCGAAGTTAGCTATGTTCGAACAGACTTGGGCAGATAACTTTTATGATATCCGGATTCCCAAGACTAATACGAACTTTTGTGGTGTTTCCACTGAACAAGCACCATCTGTATTTCATATCTTTTTATTTCTTTGAGATTCTCAAGCACAGGAACTTAAATTTCTCTTTTCAGAGTTCATATTTGATTCATTATTTCATTGCTTGATCACTTTAGGAATTCTGACTTTTATTCATACTCTTCATATATGAGCTTTATGCTTTACGCAATAATCTATTGAGCTAGCATCTTATTGTAATAATTAGCTCATATCTTTCTTTTGCTTGATCTTGAGCCAGTTATGGCTTTTAAATCTCTCATCTTTATTATTTCAAAATTTTAATTTTCTATGGATTTTTGAGATTTAACCTTATATCTCATTCAATTCAGCTTGCAGCTCAATCTATCTCAGTTAGCTCATATTTCTCTTTCATTTTCCTTTGGAACTTGCTGTAGAGCTTTTGGGAATCTGATATCTGTACTTTAAGAAGTACATCTTTTATTGATGTTGTTATCACCATCAATCGTTTAACTTATTTCTGATTTGTGCTGACTTGTTGTGAAGACTTAAAAATTTTCTTCGCTCTATTAAACAAATGAAATCTATCCTTTGGCACAACAATCGGAGTCAACACTTAGTGTAACGACTCCAAGATGATAGAGTGATTAGAAGTTAAGTATGAGAGATCGAGGCAAAAATGTTGAAATGTTGTATTTAGAGCTTTAACAATCAAAACAGGAGTTCAAACAGAAAATCAAATTTGGAGTTACAATCGTCCTCATCCTCTTCGCAACGGTTTCAGCGGTTGATGGATATTTCAAACAAGTCAGTTATGATCCCGAACTTGAAGAGATCATACGCTTTAGAATCTTCCAGCGAGTAGGAATATTAACAACAAGAAAACAAATATTATACGGAATCGAATTCTAAGGAACAAGTTGATAGAAATCAATAATTTACTTTGGCTTTCTCGGTGTGATTCATTAGACATGACGGCAGATTCTATTATTGAAGTCAGATCTCGAGTTACCAGTGTTCTAAAACCGTCTCCACGACCATTTAACTCATCTTCTACATTATCGTCATCGCCTTCCTCTATTGTTTCACTGTGCAATTCGGTCAAGAGGCTTCGACAAAACAATAATCTTTGATTCTGTTTAATTATATGTATAGACTTATGTTTTGACTTCTCATTGATGAATCTCTGAATTTAAGATCATTTCACTCTTTTTGGTAGAAGCTTTTTATTTTATATGCAGTTAGATGGAATAGGAATTCCATATTAGATATCTCACTAGTCTCGCGTCGACATAATGAGAATCCATGCTTACATTTATTTTGGTATTTGACGGCATTTCATTGGTCATTTATAACCAATCGCTTGACTTTCACGAATATCTCAATCTATTTCTTTATCACTCTCGCTTTGTGCCTCTGTCTTCTTTGATTTCAATTCAAGTTGTCATTGGATGTTTGACAATTTGTTTCAATGATTTACTTCTTAATAGGTTTTATTATTATTATTTAATTAGCAACTTCTACCTCTGTCTCGTTATAAGACACGCTGTAATCATCTAGATTACAAGGATTTACGAAGTAGCTTGTGTTTAGGATCAAATTTCAATTTCTCTCGAGTTTTGAATCATACATGATTCAGATTACAATACCTATATTGTTTATAGGTATAATTTCTGATCGGAAATGTACTAGTATATAACTTCAACTGATACGACCCATATGTCATCCGCATTATTCACTATCGATGACAGGGTTGTACAGTTAAACTCAACACTTGCTTTGGAATTGAAATTCAGATGGTAACGGAATTAAATCATTTATCATATAATAAATTTATTGTTAGTTACCATTGTGGTCTTTTGGCATCTCTGGTGTCTTCTCGGCATCCTCAGCAGTAATATGGAAAGCTCGCGCCTTTGCTGTAGGTATCATTGTAGTACTCTGTTGAATTGCTCTGCCAACTGGTTGTTCCTGATTAATAAGCACGCGTGTATTTGGGCAATGTTTGGCATAATGTCCACGCTCACCACAGTTGTAGCATACGTCGTTTCTTTCTGGGCACTCATCGCTTCCATGTCCAATCCGGTTGCAAGTGTAACAGGTCACATCTATAGGGTTGCAGCGTCCGCTATGAAATTTGTTACAACGTTTACACGGTCGTGCTCCTGACTGTATGGAATAATCTCTAGTCTTCTGAGGTGTAGAGGATGCTTGTGACTGCTGCTGACTGGACTTTGATGAACTGAAGAATCTACTGGATTTTTGTTTCTTAGGTGGAGATGGACATGTAGGACTTATAGCCATCATAACGGGTTCACAACTCGAATCTGTGAATTCTCGCTCCACCATCCTTGCTGCTTCCACTATGCTGAGATACGTCGTGAACTTGATGCTGCTCATTTGTATTCTATATATTGGATTCAGACCTAGTCTGAATCGGTTTATCTTACGCTCTTCTGTTGCTACTTGATATGACGAGTAGCCGCAAAGTCTCGAGAACTCATGCTCATATTCATCAACGGTCTTAGTTCCTTGTTTCAATTGCAACAACTGCATCTCGAGTTCGTCTTGTTTGTATGTTGGACAGTATTTGGCGTTGAACATCTCCAAGAACTGTTCCCAGTCCAGTGTCATAATTGCTTCCTCACCATAGATGCTCCTTTGTGTTTTCCACCAGGCTCTAGCAGCTCCAACGAACAGGGCTGTAGCAAACTTAACTCTATTGCTGTCCAGACATTCTGAGATACTGAAGATCTCTTCAGTATGACTTACCCAATCTAACGCTTGTATTGGATCTACTGTGCCTTCAAACGTCATAGCACCACTCGCTTTGAAGTCTTTAAATCTACAGCCTCTTGGCTGCACAGCTCGTTTATTGACGTGCTCATCATCAGAATCAGATTCGCTTGACTGTTCAGTTTGCTTCTTTTTATGTTTATTTCTCTTTTCAGTTTTCTTTATTGATTCAATTTGTTCTAGCATAAACTTGTTTTGTTGCTCATTATTCTGGGTTATTAGTTGTTGCATCATTTCCAGGACTTGCTCTGGGGTCATGCCACCTGATGGTCCACCTTCTCCTGACATAGCTCTGAAATTCAAATCACTAAACATTTAGATCATTAGCCTAGCACATTGTACCCTTTCATGTCCCGTCCTACTAGTCTCTGAAACCTATCTTAGTTCAAGCCATCCTGTCATGATTGATACTATAGCATTGCACAAGTTTGAGATCATGTATTACATGTAATACAATGATTCACTCAAACTATTGCTCTGATACCATCCTGTGAGACCCTCGGATTTCTCAAAGGTCTCAAGTCAAGGCCCAGTAGCAACGCAATATCAATCAGGAAACTAAGATAAAATTAACAATTGCGGAATTAAAAGTTAATTATAATCAGAGGCAATTTTAAGTAGCAAGGTACAAACATCTAGACTATTACATCAAATCAAATCACATAATATAAACTAGACCCGAACCCCAAAGCTCTTTCATCTGACAATACCAAAGTGTTGAAACGGGTTCTAATGCACTTCAAGCTCTTTCAGAGTCCTGACCTATGAACTAGGTTCAGCCAATCCTTTGCCTTTACCTGAAAAATAATGCAACAACGGGGTAAGCTTAATTGCTTAGTGAGAATGTAGAATTTCACATTTAACATGCAATTATGAACGCGGAAGCACATGCACTGCACTCGGCTCATGCACGGCTCAGCTCTATATGCACTGCACTAGGCTCATGCACAGCTCAATCTCGAAGGGTCATTGGCCAATTAATGCTCTTTTGATGCGCGACTTTGCTCAGCTCCCAGTTATAAAACTGTTGTTGCTCTTGAGACTTTTAGACAAATTCATAAGGAATGCTCGGATGATGATAAATCCATACACACGCATCATTAGTGGGGATCAGCCACGTACTGGGCTAGCTACCAGTAAAAGCTCTATATGGATATCATCGGAATGCTCAGCTCTAGCTACCCTCTGTGCTTTCATCACGTAAATCAGCACATCATAAGCCTAACATTAACCCAACACTGAGCAATAGTGATGGTGTTAAGCTTAACAATCAAGTGACTCGTCAAAGAATCGAATCTAGAAGAAGAAATACTCAGCTCAACAAATCATAGTAAATATACTATGACAATATTTCAATAAGCTCAAGATCAGAATATCAATAAATCAGAATCATGCAACAAAAGTCTCAATTCACATAATATGCAGTTAAAATGAAATCTACAACTCACAGTTACTGGCTATTTGTGCTCTTTTAGTTTCTGGCTCTGGCTCTGTTGCTCACAATCTGTAGTGGATAGAACCACTATCTGATTTATATCAGACTTTCAGATGCTCGCATTTTGCTCGTTGCTCAATCTGTTATTAATATCATTTCTGATATTTATTAGCTCTTATATCATCTGAATAATATATATTCAGTGTTCATCATTTATGCTCAAGATTCATTCGTTGGTCTTTGATCTCACAATCTTATATTTTGATCATATTATCATCAATCTCTTAAATCTTATCAGAATCTTTCTATTCTTTGTCAGTAATAATCTCAAAGTCTTATAAAGTTACATTTCTGAAATCTGATCATTCATATTTATATTAGGAAATCTGTTGTATATATTTTGAATTATAAAAATCACATCCTGAATAGGACCATACGAATTCGGATCATCCGAATTCGGATCATCCAGATTCGGTTCCAGATTATCCGAAATGGCATTATCCAAATTTGGTCCGAAATGGTTCATCCGAACTAGCATTGTACGAAATGGCACCATCCGAACTCGGGTCATCCGAGTTCGGACATCCTTCCGTCCGGAATGGTACTTCATCCGAAATGGTTCTGAATCCGAATTAGGCACCATCCGAATTTAAATATTTTGTCCGAAGTATAGATTCGAAATGGGGCTTCATCCGAATTCGGTCTCATCCAAATTCGGATCCCATCTCTTCATATTTTCCAGAAATTTGTTCTTGGTGTTCTTCTTGTGTTCATACGGATTTTTACTAAAATCTTTCTAAATTCATTTTCAGTAACATGCAACTTAACATAAAGTTGTATTATCATTATTTGGTTGATTTTATACTATTTTGCTTATCAAAAACATCATAAATTTATCAAAATCATCCAAATTACACACTTTTTGCCAAGAACACAATTTTTACAAAAATTCATATTTCTCTTTCATTTGATCGATCTAATCACGGATTTTTGTTTCTATGTCTTTTATTAACTTAAACACATGATTATCTATTTAAAATTTACACATGCAACACATAAATTTCATGTTTGAAACATACATTTCGGTTTTTCATAAAAACCGAACCAAATTTGTAAAAACATTGAATTTAAGTGGATTTTACCTTGAATTCTTTGTAGTTTCTTGTTGTTTGTTTCTTCTAACCTTCTCTTGACTTCAATCTTCAATCAATGAAACAAATTTTTGAGTTCTTGATAATTTCTTTGAGAAACCGGTTGTAGAGAAAAAGAAGAGAGAGAGTCTAGAGAGAGAGGGAAATCTGATTTTATGTTTCTATATTCCGTTTATATACTTCAACTAGTTACGTTTGCTACTTAAACCACTAGTATTTTCGTAACTTATATATCTTTTATTTACTTATCTTAATAATTAATAAATCATAATTCATAATATTATATAATTCAATTAAATATTTCATAACTTAATTAAATTATAAATTCAAATAATGTTATAAAATTACATTATTGGTTCGATGATCAGATATTAAGTTGGGCCCAAAAGTTAGGTTGTTGCATATATATATATATATATATATATATATATATATATATATATATATATATATATATATATATATATATATATATATATATATATATATATACACACGTATGTATTAATTTTTTTAATGTTTACGCTTTCTGGAAAAGAAGGGAGTACCAAAGGTTTCGGTACAACCTTTTGCATGGTCTCGGTATTACGGGCTCTGTATACATAAAAGTTTCAGTACTTGTGTGGGAGTCTCAGTACATTACTGAAACCATACTGGTTTCGGTATATACAAATGGTTTGGTACATGACTGTGTCTCGATAGGGGGTAAAGGATTCGGTATATATATAAATAGTTTCAGTAAAGGTTTCGGTACCAAGGCTTCAGTAACATGTGATGAGTTTCAGTATGAAGGTTTCACCATTGTTTCGGTAGAGCGAGGGGTGGGGGGGTTAATACCGAAACCTTTATGGTTTCGGTACCCATGCTGGTTGTTTCGGCGCCCATGCGACACACACACAGAACATACTTTAACTCTCCCAAAATCACATCTAAATCTTGATTTAAGACTTGAAACTTTATATATAACCTCTATATTATTAGATTTACACAAACCCACAATTATTTTCAACATCCATCAACATTTAAATCCTCAATCTAAACCTAAAAACTCAATTTCGAAGAGTTTTGAGAAATATTTACCTTAATTCGTTGTTTGCAATGTAGATAGTTCCTTTCTATGGTCTTGATTCCAAATTTTCGACCTCTAATTTCCACAAATTTGAATTCTTGCTTTGAAGATGAAGGAACCGTTCTTTTAAAGAGAGAAAGTAGAGAGAGAGGCTTTGTAAGGGTAATATGAAAATGAAAGACTAAAATGTCTTCATATTCATCCCTTTCAACTTGTGGCATATTTAGCCCCTCAACTTATCTAACTTTCTTTATATAAAGATTTCCATCTTTATTCATACTTAGTAATTAAAACTAGAAATTTCTAAAATTTCTTAATTCCTTAAAATAGCAACCAAATTATTAAATTCCATTAAATAGAGATTAAATCTTTATTTTATCCTTTCAACCACTTAATAATAATTATATTAACTTAATAAATTGGAAATTATCAACTTCTGAATAAAACAACCAACTTTTATAATTAATTCAAATACATAATCCAAAATAATTTTATTAAATTAAAAAATTTAAACTAATTAACCCCAATTACGTCATTTTTAATTCTTAGGATGTTACAACTCAGGCTAGATCTCCAAGCCCTGCACCATCTAAGGGGGAAGAATCTATTCCTGAGGACAAGCCATGCAGAAGGAGACACTTAATCTTGGAGGAAACCGAAGAAGAAGAAGAAGAATAAGAGGAGACTGAAACAGTTCTGAGCAGAGCAACAAAAGCGAAAGGAAAGGCTACTGTGGACACTGACTCTCAGAAAGCCTGTAAACTGAAATATGACAAAGTTCAAGCCAAAGACATGGATCTTGCACTGGATACTTATTATCAGTGGAAACAAAAGCAGCTTGAGATTTTTGAAAGAAAGAAGAAGGAAGCAGCCTCTGCAAAAGCTGCCAAAGGCTTTGCAGCCAAGGAGGTAAGAAAAGTCAAAATGCCCTCCTTAGATGTACAAAAGAAACTTATGGAAGCTGCAAATGAGGCATTGATTGGTAAAGAGGGTGAAAAAGAGCAGAGCTCACATGTCTTAGTGACCAAGACACAGCCTGTATCCTCATCAGCTAAAGCCTATTTCCACTTTGACAATATGGCAAGAAAGAAGTTCTTTGTTGTTGCAGACAGAAGACTTACCAAAGAAAAAGGTGTCTAATCTGTCCCCGTCTTAAGAAAAGGTAAACAGTGGAGAGTTCAAATTACACGACTCAGTGCTGATGGTCATGAATTGGAAGCCTATGAATCCACTGATGTTGCATGCATGGGATATAAAGAATGGGTTGAACTTGCTGTTGCCCTGAGCAGATCCAAATCCAAGACTGCTAAAACTGTCAGGGCATATGTCAAGAAGCTGATGGAGAAAGTAAAAGACATGGGCCTGATCTCTGAAGAACTGATCAAGGGTACCTCACTAGTGGAACCCAAGATCATGCCTAGGAGACAAAAGATGGATACAGAGGTTGAGAAGCTGATCATGATGATTGAACAGGGTATGTATGCTTTTGCAATCAGAGGGATCGATATTAGCCTGCCAAAGGGAGTTGAGCCTGAAGAAGGCAAATTTATTGAAGAACCTGAAGTAGGAGTTTTCTTTGTGGATCCTCTCTCTAAAAGGATGTGTTTCCAGAGAGCTTTAGACATTCATAAAGCTGGTCTTAAGCAAGTCATTGCCTTCAGACTCTCAAATGCCTTTGAGCAGCATGCAAGATGGAGAGTTATCATTTGGGAACAACTTAAGGTCTTCTACGAAAGGGGAGAACTTGAAAGTGCAGATTTCATGTTCCTCATGAGTGAGTTAGAGGATATTGATGCCAGTCTGGAACATGCTTATAAGAAAGCTTAACAATAACAACAACAATAGATTCAAGGTCCATCTACTGGTGATGAGTAAATGAAAGAATGGAAGTTGTACATTCGTTGGACAGGCTCACCATTATTTGCTCCCAACTTCAACAGTCCAAATGTGTTGAATTTTCTTGTACATAAGTTGTACTTTACATCTGTTGTAATTTCATTTCAGTACATTAGTTATACTTGTAAAACCATATGTTGTTTAAATCAGTATCAATACATATAAACTGATCTTTTTACTTTACTTCAATGTTATATTTTCAATTCAGCAACTATAATGTAAAAATATATAATGATTATTGATAGAATCAGCTCAGGCTGAATATTGCAAATAGGGGGAGACTATTAGGCATAAAAAGGCCTCAATCAAACCCATTCTATATCATAAGGGAAGATTTTGAATCAACCTGTTTGATACACTTGAGGGTATAATTTAAGGCCTTTTAATGCCTTATTAAAACCTGATAAGTGATTTGCAATATAAGCCTAAAGCTGCTCACCCTGTTACATCAGTTCTAACTTCGCAGATTACCCAAGCTGTCCTAAACTATTGGACTGGTATGACATAAACTGCATACGCTGTTTATATCTTTTGGTAGCTTAGACCCAAGGGAAGTGTTTCTTTGTGAACAGGTTATACACTTTATAGAATTTGTTTCCATATCATCATATGAAGTCTTGGATGTGAAGATCAGTTTACAAGTCGAAGACAAAGTGGAAAATTAGAAACTGCTTTCACTGCCTAAGCTGTTCTGATACATGAAGACAAAGAGGATATTTGAAATGGGCGACAAACAATTTCTTATATAAAAATAGCTATACATGAAGTGAAAAGATTAAAGTTGACATTCCTCTTAAAGGTAAAGCAGCATGCAACAGAGACAAAAAAGAAAAGACAAAGATTCTGCTACATGGGGACAAATTCTATTTTGTCATAGTGTGCAAAATAGCAGTCTTGTCTATGTAAAGGCTCTCCACTATATCTGCAACCAATGAGGAAGTTTCTCTGGGATTCTCTGAGTGAGTATACACAAGGAAGCTTCTAAGAAATGAGAGATAACCAAGAGAGAGATATCCAGAACATGCAAAAGAATTGTGTATTCATGCAAGCGAAGTCTGCTAAGAAAAGAATAGTTAGTGTGTCGAAGTGGTTCTTATTCTAAGCAGTCTGTTTTCTTGTAAAAACAGTGATTGCATCTTTGTGAGTGAATTCATTGTAACTAGTCTGAGTGAGTCTTAGATTAATTGTTCATCTGTTGTTTCCGTCATCTCAGTTTGAACCATTTCATAGATTAAACCCTTTTGTAGTTTACACTTGTTAATACATATATACATATATATACATATATATATATATATATATATATATATATATATATATATATATACACACACAAACATTGAGAAAGTGTGTTGAGATTTTAATAGCTGTATTCACCCCCCTTTCTACAGCTTACAACAACATACTTGGGAAACCTTTTGGGACCTACATTATATATGTTAGATCAGAGCTGATTACATTGTGAATAAAGTTTTAAATTAACAGTATTCGTCTGTTATCCTATGACTTATGTGTTATGAGTTATATGTGTTGTTACCACCCGTGTATTGTAAATAAAGTGGCTTGTTGGTGGATTTCGAGGGTGTTACATTGATGGTATCAGAGCTTGTGGTTTGAGGGATTTAAGTATCATCTAGTGGATGCTTTAACTCAAACCGTGGTGTTCAGATCCTTAGGGAATTCTTTGTGACACGAGTTAGTGGATATTAACAATTGTGTTAATGATACGATGTGATACGTTATGTGATTTATTCCAACTTGCGATTATTATGATTTAACCCTGAGAACTAAGTGAGATGTTTAACGGAGTGAGACCTCCGGTGTGGAGTAATGACTACATGCAATGCGCACAAATTGATGAATCTATTTATAAGGCAAATGGGTAATCCATCTTTGGGGTAATGAGATTGACAAGGGTTCAGAGATGAAACCGTCAGTCACCATTGAGATAACCATGAGTTCAGATATAGAAGATGAGATTCTTTACTGTCAGTGTCAAAGAGAATCCTTGAGGAGTTTGCGACTGGGTATCCACTAGAGTTCGGAGTTGAGATTATACGAGATGAGTCAACATATGCGAAAATGAGATTGAGACGATTTTTAGATGTTTCTACCGAATTGGGTATATATTATATATATATATATATATATATATATTATATATATATATATATATATATATATATATATATGGGTCCAAAAAGGTTTCCCAAGTATACCTAGATAAACTATAGAGGGGGGGGGGAATACAATTAATCTTTCATTACACATATTTTTATCAATGCTTGTAAGTATATATTAACACTTGTTAAAATTACAAAGCTGATAGAAATGTAGAACATACTTGAACTAATTTAAGACACACTCAAACTAGTTACAATGAAGTGACTCACTAAGTTTCACTCAACGTTTACACCAGACACAGATTGGACAGCTTAAGGCTGAACAACTTAGACACACATAGCTAATTCACTCAAGTTGCACTGAACATGCATGCATGAAAAAGCACACTTTTTCTTTGCACTTACGTTCACTGTTTGTTAAATCTCATATCGTTTCTCTTTCCTTGGAAGCATTTCTTTTATACTCATAATACAGAATCCCAATGAAGCTTTTTCGTTGGTTGTAGAGAAAGTGGGAATGTCTTGTAATAGGACAAGATTGCTATTCTGCACCAAGACAGATTCTGACAAAGCTGTTTTGTCTTCATACTGCAGACTCTTTGTCTTTTCCTTATTGTCTCTGTCGTTCTTAGCTTTACCTTAAAACGAAATGTCAACATATGGGCTTTATTGTTCTTTTAAAGCTATTTTGGTATAAGAAATGGTCTTTCACCCATTCCAGATATTCTTTTGTCTTCATGCTTCAGAATAGCTCTGGCAGATACTTAGCAGATCTGATTTTGCACTTTGTCTTGAATTTGTAGACTGATCTCAACTTCAAAACTTTGCATGAAGGCATGGAAACATATTCCATAAAGTGTTAAATCTTTTCACAAAGAACAAAACACTTATCTGTGTCAAAACAGTACAACATATTTTCTCAAACCTATCCAGCAGAAATGCACAGTTTTGGCAAACTACCAGATTACAACTAATGCAACAGTGTAAAGCAGACTTAGCTTGATTTTGCAAATAACTTATCAGGTTTGATTGAGGCATTAAAAAGACTTAAAATCTCCCCCTAAGTGTATCAATCAGGTTTGATAAAAAATCTCGGCATAGAACAGGTTCGATTGAGGCCTTTTTGTGCCTAACAATCTTCCCCTATTTGCAATATTCAGTCTAAGACTGTCTATAACAGTTATCACTATGTACTTTTACATTACAATTGCAGAAATGAATTAGAACATAAAAGTAAAGTAAAAGATCAGTTTATACATTATGAAAACTGTCTAAACAACAAATGGTTACAATGAAAAAGTACAACTAATGTAGAACAAAAACTTCAACTGTTGGACTGTTGATGTTGGGAGCAGATAATGGTAAACCTGACCAACTGATGATCAACTTCCATTCTTCATCTATGCATCATCTGTAAATGGGTCTTGTTCTCTCTCTGTTTCCTTTTCTAATTCAGTAGTAGCTTTGAGAAGTTTTTCTTGTTCCAGGCCAGCTAACATTTCCTTCTTGGCTTCAAAACTGTCAACCTCTTGTTTAAGGTAGAAAAGCTCCTAGCTGTCCAGTTCTCCTCTGGAATTGTGAGCTGCTAACTGATTCAGACTTTCTACTCTCCATCTGGAGTGCTTCTCGTATGCTGTCATGCATATGAAGGCTAGAAGTTGTCTGACACCAGCTTCGTGAAGATCTGAAGTTCTTTGAAAGCACATCTTCTTAGTAAGAGTATCCACAAAGAATACTCCAACTTTAGGATATTCAATAAGCTTCCCTTAAATTGGTTCTACACCTTTGGGTAGGCTGTGATCCATACCCTTTATCCTAGTGGCATAGAACCCCTGCCCAATCAGCATAACAATCTCCCCAAGTTCTGTGTCCCTATTCTATCTTCTTGGTTTAATATGGGTTCCATTTTGGAGGTACCCTTAATCATCTCTTCAGGAATGAGACCCAACCATTTCACCTTCTCCATTAGGCTTGCTCACAAATGTTCTAACAGTTTTGGCCGTCTCAGATTTTGAACTGCTTAGAGCAACTCCAAGTTCAACCCATTCTCTATATCCCATTTTGGCTACATCATCTGCTTCAAAAGACTCTAATTCAGGGCCACTAGCACAAAATCTTGTAATCTGTAGCTTCCAAGGCTGGTTATTCCTTGAACTGGGAACATCTTTCACAACGGTTTCCCTGGCCAACCTTCTTTCAGCAACATCATAAATCATCTTTTTCGCCAGGTTGTCAACATGATATTGGGTTCTGACAGATGAAAGGGTGGTGGACACACACTTCTCCTTGGTCACTGAGACCTTTTATTCCTTTTTCGTCTCTATTATCTTCTTCTCACTCTCAGTCACCCTGACAGGTTCCTCCAACTTCTTTTGCACTACCTAGGATGGCATTTTTTTTTACCTCCTTGGCAGCCAAAACCTGAGCAGCTTTGACAGAAGCTGCTTCCTCTTTTGCTCTTTATAAGAGTTCAACTTGTTGTTGTTTAGTGGAATTTTCATTTCTTTTTCTTGGGCTTTGTCATATTAAAGCTGAAGCTCTCTTTCAACCTCTGTATCCACAACAGCCTTGCCTTTTCCTCTGGCTGAAGTGGATGCAACAATCTCAACCTCCTCCTCTTTTGATGATTTCAACACTAGTTGTCTTCTTTTGTTGGGCCTGTCCTAAGATATAAGTTCCTACCCCTTAGATGGTAAAGGGCTTGAAGACTTAGCCTGAGTAGGCTCAGTTGTCCTAGAATCAAGGGATGTACCTGCAGTAGCACCAATGGTTAGTTGGCATGTTTCTTGCCCAACTGAAGCCGAGTTATCCTTAGAAGGGGATATATTTCTCCCCCTTAGACCCAGTCTTTGAGGTAGACCCCTTCTCCCCCTTTAAAGGAGACCACACAGAGCCTTGAATAGTAGTACTGCCCAAAGGAACAATTTCAGTGGGTTTGGCAGCAACAGGCTTGGTAACAGGTGTTGGACCAACTAGACTATGCACTAAGAAGGCCAGACTATCTTTCACCTCAGCTAATTGGGTAAGGCATTTGTGAAGTGAGGATAATTGAAAGTTGGAGGTGGTTGAAAGAATGGAAATGGCAGCCCTGTCAGCATCACTAAACTTAAGGCTTTTAAATTGTGCAAGAGACATATTGATGGAGTCTTGTAGATATTCAAAACCTGATGCCACTCTGTTGGACAGAGATACCACTAAGGTATTCAAAGAGGCTAAAGTGGAGGGCCAAGAGATAGAACAAGATTTAGCAATGCTTGACATGTGTTGAGTAACTGTTGCCAAACTGGACACAAAGTCCTGCTGATTGGAAAGAAGAGATGAGAGAGTAGTGGAGAGTTGTTGTACCCGTGCTGTGAGTGCAATCACCTAAGAAGAGTGGTCAGGTCGTGGAAAGGTGAAGATGGAGTTGAACCATGGGGAGGTGAGGTAGGTTCACTTGGTGATGGTAGGGGCATAGTGGAGAGAAGTTCCATAGCCTGTGCAAATGATAAGTGACCCATTTTAGAGGGGTCAATGATACCTTCATTAGTGGCCAAACCTGCATCTTGAGGTGAAGTTGGTTGAGAGAATGGCTTCTCAAGAACCACTTGGATTGTGATTCCTTCATCAATGACATGGGTATGACCCTTGATGGTGCTTTGGTCTAAGTGCACCTCTTCATGGGGTGAAAAGGTCTGCATTTGAACATCATCAGAGGTGAAAACTGGTGATGGAATTTGCATATGGGGAAGGCCTTCACCGAAGGGTTGGTCTATACCTTGTGGTTCATCAGGCTGGATTTGGTCCTTCAACAACTGATGGGGATGGATCAAATGTATCATGAGGAGTAGAAGATGAAGCCTGATTAGTTGGTGGGCTAAAACCAAGTGGTTTGATACCTTATGCATAATCAGAAGGTGTTGGAGAAATATGAGTGGGGGACTGTTTGGACACAGTGTGGAGTGGAGAGAATTCTTATCTTTCATTATCTTCACCTTGTTAGGAGGGTGAGATAGTAGATGTGGTAGCCTCCATGTGCACCACTGGTTCCTTTTGGGAGAAACGAGAGGGCTCAGGCTGGCTCTGGGCAGACTATTGATAGAGTGAGGCAGGCTCCATAGAGGGTGCACCTCTCTCCAAGACAGGTGGAGAGGATGCAGCAAGGGTGGCCTATTTGTCAACTGGCTCCTGTTGGAAGGAACCACAGGGGCTTTGTTGGGTAGGAAGGCTCTCTGGTCTTTTTCTTAGCAACGGATTTCATCCTTAGCCTTTATGAGGGGGAGGTGGCAGGGTCTTGTGTTTGGACTGGTGGTGAGACTGGACTGAGAACAGTTGGTGAAAGTTGTTCTCTAGTCTCAGGTGGCACAAAGCCACTGACCAGAAAGGCATTTGCTTCAACTGATGAACCGGGGTGAACAGTCTGCTCCCCTTCAGGCACTGAAACTGAGGGACCAGACTTTGTCTTCTTCGCCGTCTTATGAACAAGCCCTGGTTCACTAGACTTTAGGGCACGTTTTTCCCGTTTAGCTAGTGTTTTGGATTTTCCAGTGGGAGTAGCAGCTGGATCCACCTCCTTAGTTGAAGGTCCTTCCACCAAACCAAGCAGCCTCCTTAAAGGTGTTGTGAGGGGAGGCTCTTCAGCAATAATAGGGGCATGAAAAACTTTGTTTCCTATAACAGGAAACACCATGGACTTGAGAAGAGGCTGAGAGTTGTACAGGGAGTCATCACAAACATGCTTGAAGATGAGACTGAGAAATCTAGGATACCTGACAGATGGGGAACGTTGTTCTTGTCCCAAAAAGGAACTTAGTTTGCGAAGATCCATTTGGCCATGTTTAAGGTAGTCCCATCCACGAATTGCAGAGCCTCTTGAACTTCATATCTTCTAAGCTTATCAAATGAGCCAACCTTGCAGCTCAGACTCATTACCACGGAGGCAAAGTGAAAGCTGTAGGTTGGGGCCAGTTCCTTTATGAATAATGTGGCTCCAACCCTTGGTACAGACACACCATAGCAACGGAGCAGATTAGCCATCTGCTGGTTTTCAGGCCTTGGCTTGTCATTATTCTAAACCACGGGCCATTTGAGTACCTCTTGAAGGAGATTAGCAGAAATTTCAACAACCTTGGTGTTATTGAGAATGGTTCCTCGGATTACCTTAGCAGCAGAGTCATAAGAGCAGGTGTACTACAATTCATACACCAACTCCTGATACATTACACTAGGATTAGCAGTCATGGCATAATGTTGTGGGTGTGCCTTGATTAACTCCACCATTGGTTCATAAGCTTTGCCAATGTACTTTTTTGGGATTGACAGATTGGCTACGTAGTTGGTAGGTTTGATGGTGAGAGTGGTAGTAACTCATAGATGTTGAACAACATCATCACCCAAAAATGATGGAACAAGGGGAGTTGAAAAAGCCATTTGAAAAGTGGTAGAAATTCAATGAAAGCGGACAGTCTTTTTGGGAGTGAATGGGGATTTTCAGAAAGTATGGAGATATAGGGTCGCAATAGAAAAAGCGAAGATGAAACAGTAATGTTAGGTGTTTTTGAGATTTGAATGTGAGAGAGTGGGAGAGAGAAAAGTGCGATTGACTTGAAATGGGGATGACTAGTGGAACGGAACAGTTACCACATCAGCATATGTGTCAGACCAACTTGACCCGTTTGCTTATCTCTTATGCACGTAACAACACATTATCCATGGGTAATTAAGTTAAATTAATATAAAATAAACATAACGTAAGTTTGAAGAATTTATAATTAAGAGCTGATGTTCAAAAGTATTGTTCAAACTTGTGGTGATGTAGTGTCGTTAAAACTGTTCAGTATAAACCTTGTGTATGAAAACTGTTGAGTAATATTTGAGTAGTTTTCATTAAATAGAACAGGTTACAAGGAATACAGTTTTGATAGAAATTACTGAGTGAGCAGTTTTGAGAATCAGACATCATTGCAGGTTTGGTTTAAAACACTTAGTTCTGAAACCTGTTAGATGTCAAACCTGTTCCAATTTCTAACAATCGACTAAGTGCAAAGCCTTTGAAACCTATTCTGCATCAAGCCTATTTGGAAGCAATGGGCAGGTTGATATGTAACTATTGAACATCAATGACACTAAGTCACTTTTATTTAACATTCCCAGCTTACAGACAACGGTATTAAACCTATTTTCATCAAGAGGTTTGGTGAAAATATCTGCAAGTTGATCTTTTGTAGGAACAAAAGATACTTTAACATTATCTTTTTGGATGTGACCCCTTACGAAGTGATCTCTGACCTCTATATGCTTTGTTCAAGAGTGGAAGATAGGGTTGCTAGATATGGCTATGGGACTAGTGTTATCACACAGTATAGGAGTTTTCTTATACACCAATCTATAGTCCTCAGGCTGATGCTGCACCCAAAAAATTGGTCCACAGTAGCTTCCAGCAGCAATATATTTAGCTTCTGCAGTAGAAGTGGCCACAGAGTTCTGCTTCTTACTGCACCAACTAATCAACTTGCGTCCAAGCAGTTGACACCCACCTAATGTACTCTTTCTATCAAGCCTGCAACCTGCAAAATCAGACTCTGTGTATCCAAATAAATCAAAGCCTAACTCTTTGGGATACCAAAGACCCAAACTTGTGGTACCCTTAAGGTATCTAAAGATTCTTTTTACGGCATCAAGATGTGATTCCTTTGGATCCGCTTGAAATCTAGCACACAAACAGGTTCCAAACATTATATCTGGTCTACTAGCTGTTGGATATAACAAGCTCCCAATCATACCTCTGTAAGATGTTACTGAAACAGGATCTCCACAGGTATTGGGGTTTTGATGAGGGAACACTAATCATATTTAAAATTTTTCAAAAGATCTAGAGTATAATTTTTTTGATTTACAAAAATCCCACTTGAGTTTTTTTTAACCTTTAATCCTAGAAAGAATGTGAGTTCACCCCATCATGCTCATTTCATAATTAGATTTCATGAGCAATAAAAAGTTTTTGCATAGCTGTTCATTAGTAGACCCAAATATAAAATCATCGACATAAACTTGAACAAACATAATATCAGATTTCAACTTCTTTATGAACAATGTGGTATCCACTTTACCTCCGGAATACCCATTGCTCATAAGAAAATCAGTAAAAGTGTCATAACAGGCTCTGGGGCTTGTTTCTTAACATAGAGTGCTTTGTCCAACTTATAAACAAAACCTGAATGTTTTTCATCCACAAAACCTGGGGGCTGCTTAACATATACTTCCTCTTGCAGCTTACCATTCAGAAATGCACTTTTTAAATCCATTTGGAATACTTTCATGCTCTTTTGAGAAACATATGTAGGAAACAAACGAATTGCTTCCTGGTAGCCACAGGATCAAATGTTTCATCATAATGAATACATTCCTCTTGTCTATACCCTTGAGCAACCAGTCTTGCCTTATTTATAATGACATGACCTTGCTCATCCATCTTGTTCCTGATTACCTACTTGGAGCTAATTATGGTTTTTCTTTTAGGCATGGGGACCAGCTTCCATATTTTCTTCCTTTCAAACTGATTGAGCTCTTCTTGCATAGCAGTGATCAAATTAGAATCTTTTAATGCTTCAACAATCTTCTTTGGCTCCATCAGGGATATAAAACTTGAAAAGATTAATAATTTTTCAAGACTATCACACCTTGTTTGCACACCCTTATTGATGTCACCTATAATCTGCTCATTTGGGTGACACTTGATCCACTTAGGATCATGTTTTAATGATGATTCCTCTATATCTTTAACACTAGTTTCATTATCAACAGGTCTTGTGGAACAAATTTCATGATTGTTAGACAAACTGACATCTTGTGTTTTTTCATCTATTGAAGGAGTATCACTGGTGTTGAACACATTAGTAGAGGATTCAGGGAAATCAACATTGATTGGTTCTGGACATGGAAGATCAACTATATCAGTGCACTTATGCACACAGGTTGAAGCAATATTGTCATCATCATGTCCACTGTGAGTAGCAGCGTCCACTCTGGATGATGTGGAAGCTTTAAAGTCTTTATCTTTAGGATTTGAATGTAGAAGATCATCAAAGATGAAGTCTCCTGAAACTGATTCGGGTCCAACTTTGAGTGAAGAATTTGCAGACTCTTCAAAGGTGACATTGATAGTTTCATAAACCGCCTTTCTTTTGTGGTGTATACTCTGTAGACTTTGGAAATTTCTGAGTATCGTACAACTATTCCTTCATCAGCTTTGGGTTAAAAATTAGCATGCTGATCCCTTCGGTTCAAAATGAAGTAAGGACATCCAAACACATGGAAATAGCTTATATTAGGCTTTCCCCCTTTGAGTAATTCATAAGGAGTTTTATTGAACCTTTTCACCACTAAGTATCTATTTTGAGTGAAGCATGCAGTGTTGACAGCTTTAGCTCAAAATGATGAATAGAGACCTGATGCACACAACATAGTTCTAGCAGCTTCTATAAGAGTCCTATTTCTCCTTTCAGGAACTCCATTCTATTGAGGAGTTCTTATAGCTGAAAAGTTTTGAGAAATTTCTCTTTCTTCAAAGAAGTCCTCAAGAGTACTATTATTGAATTCAGTACCATGATCACTCCTAAGCTGCAGGGCCGAACCTGAACATTTTAATGCCCCGGGCGAGATAAGAAAATAATGCCCTTAAATATGTTAAGATACAACATACTATTTTGGGTTCCCGTAGACTATGGACGTGGAACATACTAATCAATAGTATAGGCTATACTACAATAGTATTAAAACAACTAAATAAGTTATAAGCATAAAAGGTAACACCTTGACTATCGTTTCTTTGGTTCAATGAAGTTTCAATCAACAGTTACACCTAAATTAAAGGAATCAAAAACTAATTATTCACAGAATCACCAAAAGTCAGAAACAAATACAAATACTTGATGAATGATTTGTATATCGATGAATGATGAGATTATTGATTTTGTATGTTTGCCTTTAAACATAAAGTCATAAAATCATAGACCAATATCTGAATGATGAGATATTGATTTCCTATATGATATATGATAATTCATTATCAGCAATCCAATTCACAATTAAACAATTAATAACAACATGATCAACACAAGATATCGAATGATTATATTGAGATGAGAGATATTACATTGAGTTCTTGATGTCTTGCACAACACACTTGAATTCAACTTCTTCGTACAAATGAGAATATTCTATAATAATCCTTTTTTCTACACTACTGTTCATTCTATTTATATACAAATGCAATTATTACATTTTTACAATATACTCCCTTGACTTATTACAAATAATTGTTTTGAACTCTATTTATAAATGTACCCAACAATCTCCCCCTTAGAGATGAAATCAATTATTTCAATTACATCTGAAATCAGGAACTTCAATACTTTTCTCTTTTCTTCTCTTTGATCTCTGAACTTCTTTGTCTCTCTCTGATCTTCATATCTTTTCTTCTCTGATATTCTCTGATCTTCTCTTTTCTTTTGAGTAAACTCTCCTCCTTGAATCATGAATAGTTTTTAATTCTCTCCCTTGATCAATCACAAACAATTTTTCATCTTTCATATTTAAATCTTTTGTAGATGTCATAATTGTCTTGTGTTGTTGTTACCATTATCTTAAAACTACTCAGGAGTTCTGTCTGAACTATATCTTTTCTCCCTCTCATGATGATTAAAAAAAATGAACATCATGCAAAATCTTCAGAATCGTTGATGTAATGAATTTAAAGTAGCAGAAATACAACAACAATTACAATTCAGAAATATTACAAAATTTTACTCTCCCCCTCAAAATGATATCCTCTCCCCCTATACTGAACAAATAGAACACCCCCCTCAAATTTATACTTTTTTGCTTTCAGAAAAACAAAGCTTTTCAACTTTGTGAAAAATGAAACAAATTCATTTTGTAAGTAACATAGTCCAGGTCCACATTGGATTCCTATTTGAACAATAGAAACAATCTATGTGACCACTTCCAGCGCTGGCGTGATGTTAACACTAGTAGGATTTCCAAATAGTCATCGTGAAATCCTTTATCATGAAAGAATCACTCTTATTTGTTCCGGCTTAGTAACTTTGGACTAGCAGTTTATAGTCACGCAGACTGTTAGACTCGATGCGTCCTAAAAGTGTATATAATAAGCTCTAGACACAATGTGCGTCAAATGAAGTCAGAGACCGGAGCAAATTTCTTGTTTCACTATCAATACTATCCAAATGATATATTGACGGAAATGAGTTATATCTCTGTGATTATTGAAACAAAAATAATTTGAGAGATAACTGAGTGGTTAGTGAGGTTAAGTGCATGTGCCACTGCGTCCTTGACGTCTTTTTCAATATCAAGTCACCTAGGGCTTGATAGATTATGTGGATTACCCAGCCAACACAGTGTAGGTAGGATTATCTTTTCTTCAAATCCTTTCTCAGCTCTCAGCAAATTTCAACGAAGGTCCCTCCCACTAACTTTTGAGAAAAAAAACTTCTGTTAGCTTTATAGCGAAAGCATGATCTGATGCACCACCATCTCCATTCAATATATCCCTCTCATTTTCATTTTACCTCTGCTCGACCCTGTTACTATCTCGTGATAACTGGCACTTACAACTAATTGATCTAAAGAACCCTCACCCACACAAACTATAGGTGGTCTGCTCCTTGGGTAGGTCTTCCGGTTCTGGTTAGACCATAGAAGCAATGATTATGCCTATTACACAATATGTTGCATAATCGGAGTCAGCAGAAATAATCTTAAGCATTTCTGCTCATAAGAAATCATACAAAGAATGATTAGAATTTTTAGCTCAGATGAATTAGGAGATGTAATTCATAATGAATGTTGGAGAATGATGAGTTGGGAGATATCATAATGAAATGAAAAATCTGATAGAAGATATGAAATGAATCAGATTTTTATGAAAGAATTAGCTCATGGGAGATCATGGGAGAATTTAGTATGAAGTAATAGGAAGAATTTTAACAATGATAATCTCAGAAACAATGAGACTTATGAAAAATCAAAGAGATTAGATCAATTAACCTCAATGATATACTCAGAGAATGAGAAATTAAGATTCTTAAAAATTATTCTTTTGCAGCTCAAAAATCTTTTTATGTGTGCAAAAAATATTTTCGTGAAAAGTACACACAGTTTTTAAAACAATGTCCTCATCAAAATGCGTTCGAAACTCCCCTGGAAATAAGCACACAAAGTTTGTTAACTCATTAAAAAAGTCAAGAGAAAAAAACTCCCTCTTTGTCAATACAGTTTCAGAGTTGAATTCAGGGCTAGAATTTCAGAAAAACTTGTCTTTCAGAATCGGGTTCTAATCTGAAGTGATTAGAAGCCTTTGTTGCAGAAGCTCGGGTTTCAGTCTGAAGTAATTGGAAGCCTTTAGCTCGTTCTGTACTAAGAAGTAAAAAAGCCATTTCCAATGAAGACCGGGTTCTAGTCTGAATTGACTAAAAAGCAATACCAATGACGTACGGGTTCTACACTGATGTGAGAAGAAGCCTTATGAATTGAAGAACGAGTCCTGAACTGAACAGGAGCCATTTGAATTGAAGCCCGGGTTCTAGATAGAATTAACTAGAAACCAATAACCTGAAAAAATTAAGATGTCTTTGGTATCCAAAGAGATTCGGATCTAGACTTGTTATCGCTCTTGGGTACCCATCTCTAAACGGGTTTTGGTACCCACTGGTACTCTTGTTTAGGTACCCATTGCAGATTATAATTCTTTGCTTCTCTCTCAAATTCAGAAAGCAAGTTCCTTTTAGTATGATAAAATTGGATATCTAAATTACGAAAGAAACTTGATTGATCAGAATTTTGCAAACTCTTCTTTCTAAAAATCTGTCACGTTCTAGCCTGATTCTGATAATACTTGGTGTTTTTCTTTGAAGATGTCTTCTGATAAGAATAACGAGTATTTTCATAAACTTTTGAATCTTTTGATTTCGAAGATTCACAAGAGTAAACCTTGACTGGAAGATTTTCAATTGTTTTATCTTTGCCTTTGGGTATCTTTAAAAGATACTTAAGTTTAAGATCTAAAGGTGAATCTAAATTAGGAGTTTCAGTTAGATTCTTATCATTTTCTGAAAATAAATCAAAATGATCAACTTTATGTTTCAAACAATCATTAGAATTATTAACTTCTGATTCATTTGAAGAAGGATAAACATGAAAATGTTTAGAAAGATGAAGTATTTGATCTTCTAATCCTTTGATGATGACCAAATATGAATTTTTGTCATTATCAAACGATTGATAATCAGTTCTGAAAGATTGTTCTTTTATTAAGAACACCTTTCTTTCATTTTCAAACAATTTAGATTTCGCATTGAAATCTTGTTCTTTAAGTAATAACTCATTTCTTTCCTTCTCAAGTAAATACTCAGTTAATGAAAACTCTTTTTCAAGAGCAAAAAATTCTTCAGATTTGTTTAAATAATAATTTTGATCAGAAAGATTTGTCTTTGAAAGTGTTTCTTCAAGATCTTTAACTTTCTTGTAAAGGTCAAATCTTTCAGGCAAAATATATTTCAGTTTAGTTAACTAGAGTATTCGAGAAATATTTAACTAAGTCTGAGGCCGAAGTATTCGTTTGAGCTATGACCATGACAGAAATATTCTATAAGTTTACGTCAATCGAGATTCTCTGTGGAAGTTTAATAGAGTGTTAATACTATGTGATACCGTGGGATTCTGAAACTGTGCAGAGTCTGTGGCCAGGAAGTATTTGCTTGGATTATTCAGGGATATTTAGGGGTAACATGTGTTTTACAAGATTCATTGAGAAGAATGCTTAATGGGTAATGGACCGGGTATACTACAATGTGATTACCGTAGTGATCATTTCTGAAATGCTGGGTAGCATGAGTTGACTACAGATATGTGAGAAAGGGATTGAGGATCAATGAGATATCTTATGAGTATCTGTGGTATAAGTGAATATGAGACAGAGTTGGGTAGTGGTGATCTTCATGCGAATCAGAGTTAGACTCCAGGGACGGAATCTTTATAAGAGGGGAGGATTTGTAACATCCCAATTTTGAGATATATTACATGGATTTAATCTATTAAATAATTAAATTATTGTAAGGCTTGCTCTCTACGGATCTTATCTTGACGCGACACCTTCCAACGAGTGCGGAATCCTCGTTAGTGGCTTGACGAAAAGACCACGCACACCGAAACACGGAGACTACCACGGTGATAGACGAACAACTAGAACGTCCCTACACGATCATCCTCTCCAAACGAAACTCTCCAAATGCTAGCAAGTTCGAGATCACCCTTTTGCTTAAACTCCCTAAAATCTGAAAAGTCTCTGCAAAAGTCTGATAATTAATCGAATTAATCCTTAATTATACTGACAGGTTCGACTTTGTCTAGGACAAATTCGAACCCCAAGGCCTATTCGAACTTGTCCTCCTAGACAAATTTGAATCTGACTTTTAACGAAAGTCGAACCTTATCTTTCAAACTTATGCTCTTATGTTTTATCTTATGTTTGAATTTATCTTTGAATTTTATGTTTGAACTTATTGTAATACATTACCCAAAGTTCAAACATACAAACAATCAATATCAAACATATATAATCAAACGTATATATCGAACACCTGTTAATATTCAATATCAAGTAAATTGACATACACAAAATGCTATCTATACTTAGACTGCTATCGTCACACAGGATGTACTAACACACTCCCCCTTGACGATAACTTCTAACTATTTACATTTTGTGTAACTACATGAACTATATAAACTACTACCTGCATATAAGCCTATATCGATACATACTCTAAGTATCTTTTGAATTTCCTAGCTTCAGATATCCATCCTTCATGAAAGAAGATAGGCTGATCGTGTAGCTTCTTTAAGTCATCCTTAGATAGGTTTATTAGATGCAACGGATCATACACTCGCAAAATTACTTTGTCTTCTGTATCTTCCATTATTGCTTCAGCAGTATTGTTATCTATGTACCACCACTTCATGTTACTGAGAACATCTTGTGGCATGGACTTCATTGGCACCTTCTTCAAACCCTTGACGGGCTTATACACCATTCTAGCCCATGGCCTTCCCGTATGGGGATCTATTCTTGTCTCATCTTCTACTCTCTTGCCTGATCTTGGCTTTAGCCTTTCGAACTTTCCGGACCGACCCTCTTTTCTGATTATCTTCGCGATCACTTCAGCATACGGGTCGTCACCGATGTTGATCAATTCTTTCCAGGCTAATTCCTTCACTTCTACCTTCGGCAAAGTGTTAAACACTTTGAGCATTCGCCTAAGGTATTGAAGTCCATATCTTCTCTTTAGTATGAATAGCTGTAGTTCTCTGTCGATGAACCAACTTAGAATTTGTAAGGTCTTGACTCTACGGATCTATCTCGACGCGACAACGTCCAACGAGTGCGGAATCCTCGTTAGCGGCTTGACGGTAAGATCACACACACGGAAACACGGATACTACCACGGTGTTAGACACACAACTACGAACGCCCCTACACGATGATTCTCTCCGAACCTACTCTCTGGAAACTTGCAAGTTCGAGATCGCCCTTTTGCTTAATCGCTCTGAAATTCTGTAAAAGTCTAATAATTAATCGAATTAACCCTTAATTATACTGACAGATTCGAGTTTGACAAATTCGAATCAGGCCCAAGGCCCATTCGAATTTGTCCTCATTGACAAATTCGAATTTACCTTAATGACCAATTCGAATTTACCTCAAATTCGAATTTCACATATCAAACTTACATTTGAACTTATTTTTTAACTTATGTTTGAATTTATCTTTGAACTTTATGTTTGAACTTCTTGTAATACATTACACCAAGTTCAAACATACAAACAATCAATATCAAACATACATAAACACATATATCAAATACTAGTCAATATTCAATACCAAGTTACTTGACTTACACAAAATGCAATCAAAACTTAGACTGCTATCGTCACACAGAGTGTACTAACAGAATTCCACCAGAGAGATTTTTAGATCCTGGCACTTTCATCTTCTTTTTCCTCTTCGGCTCTCCCTTCTTCTCTTCCTTTCTGAACCATAGATTTAGCAATTCAGCTCTCGTTGGTTCTTTCTCAGCTTCCTCCAGCTCTGAGTCTTCTACAGATGCCAACTTAATCTCATCAATATCAATCACATTTTGATCATTTTGCACGTATTGCTCAGTGGTAGGTTGTGAATGAATGAGCACTTCATCAACATCATCATCCTCATCTTCCATGATCTCATCATCAGATTTCCAATCTACTATGTCCTCAGGAACAAACTCCCCTTCCTCTAAATCTTCAACATCATCTTCAAAATCAAAATCAAAAAGTGTTTCTTCTTCTTCTATATCTATGAGAGCATCTATCATCTCGCTCTCTACAATCTTAGAAGAAGTAGTTTCACCACCTTCGACTCCAGACTGACTAGGCTCCCCCTGAACTGTCGCATGCTGAGCAGATGGAAAATCTTCTAGCTCACTTTCTTTTCTTGCTTCGGGATCATTGCCATCGTCATCTTCTCTCCTTATCGCTTGAGCTTCTCTGCAGCTTGTCTCCCCCTGAGCCTGAAGATTTTTCATTAGCTACTCGATGAGGGACTTCATGGTCTTGATCTCAGACGCTTGATCAGCAACAACTGATTTCAGTTCAATGTTCTCTTGATGAATTCTGGCGTTATGCGATTGAAGCTCATTAACTGCTTTGGACAGCTGGAAGATTTGGACTGTCTGGAAATATACTTTGCTCCTTCGCTCTAAGAATCGCTGGTTTTCAGTGAATGTGGACGAAGTGGTTGGAATAGATGTATTGGAGATGGCGTGATTGATGGTTGAACAGATGACTGAACAGGAGGAATCTCAGGCTCCGAAGTGGAAGTAGATGAAGCTCCCTGCATGAATCTGTGCCTTTTTGCCCTTTGTCTTGGCACTAGAGGAGTAGGATCTTCAGCTTCATAATCAGAATCATCATCATCTGTTCTCTAGCTGCTCTCTTTTCTGCCTCTTTTTCACTGACCACAATTCTTGATCCGTATCTGCCTATTCTAACAGATGGATCAACTGATTCAACTGCTACTTCTTCAACTTCTATCTCTTCAGCTTCCTCAGACTCAGATTCTGAGGTGGTCACTGCTTGACCTTCTTCCTCAAGCTGATATTCATCTATATCTGTCATAAGATCATCATAATCAGCTGGCGGCTCCAAGTTAGTATCAATAGGCCCAGCAGTAGTATCTTCTTGTGCCTGAGAGCCTTGTGCCCAAATTTCCTCTAGAGTCTCTACTCGAGGATCTATTTCTGGGGCCACGCCTGAGAGGCCCGCAGCATCCAACGATAGACTTGCTGCCGATGGCTCTTGTACTCTGCTTGTTGAAGGCCTGGATGCCTGAATCTGTCTTTCCTGAGCTCTTTGCCTCCTTCTCGGTTGCTGTGGAGGACGTTGTTGTTGTTGTGGCTGTTTCTGTACTTGTTGCGGCTGAGGCTGAGGCCCTTCTCCAGCCCAGTTCTCCCCCTCTGGGGCTACAAACTCTGGATCTACCACTGCACCAAATAGAGGTGCATCCAGTGGTCTAATCTGCTCTGCCCTACGAGCGTTATGAGATTGGCAATCAGCAAAAATGCGCTTATCTATCACTGCCACACTTTGAATATCCGGAAGTTGTGGCAGGTTTGGCAGAAAGTGACGGATCAACATCATTACGAAACGCGGATACATCAAAAATCTCTCCCGCGCTGGAGCCATGATCTGGTGCACGAACTCCGCAAGAACATCTCCGAGTAGCTGAGACTTTTATTATACACCAAGGCAATCATGGCCGATTGCATCTTGGATATGATATAATCAAAACCCGCCTTTTTAGATGCAAAGCACACCATAATCATGTGTGCTAGGTACCTCCATTGGCCTATCAATCAGCTCTTCATATAGGCAGCTTTAGCAATATCTAATCCGTAAGCCATTCGCAAAAAGGCCGCTTGCCTTATGCTCAAAGTGAAATCTATTAGCCCTGCCTCTTTTTCTACCGTCCCGAGTTGCAAAATCTGACGCAGCATGTCAGCAGAAAACACAATAGGCTGCCCCGCAACTCTTGTCCTTAACACTGTTGGTGTCACGGTACTATCCACTTGCAAATGATCCCAAAACTGTCTAACATATGGCAATATGATTTGCACGTTGTGCGATAGTGCATACGAAACTCTGGAATGTGCCAAAAACTCAACCATTGGTCTAAATGCCTGAGCTTCAGGAAGCTCTCTATCTGGCGATATAACCATATTATGCTTCTGGAAAAAAGCTCTTTCACCCATATCTGCACATTTAAACAATAATATATATTAGAAGTGAAAAATAAAAATGAAACTTGTTTAATTTCAAATTAGTTTTATTTTGAACTTACGAAGTCCAAAATCCAACACATTTGAATTTCTACAAGTTTGAATTTAAAATTATGCAAATATTTCGACTTTAATACTAAATTCGAAGGACATGTTCGAATTTGACTGAATTCGAGTTTGTTGACAAATTCGAATTTACTGACAAATTCGAACATGATGAACGTGTTCGAATTCGGTTACTTTCGAACACAAATCCATGATTTAAACCCCATTTGACTTAGAAATACCCCATTTGACTTAGAAATTAGTATTAAACTAGTCCTATTAAGTCTACTCGAAGCTGTATCTTTTGATTATGTGAAGTTTTATCCGGTTGAAATCGTGAATTTTGAATTCACAAAGTTTAAACCCTAAAATTCAAACTTGCGGTCGATTTTTGCAAAAATGACGTTCCTAGGATACCTAAATCTAGTAACACTTCTGTTTTACCTAGAGATCAAGTAGAACTTCGAACACCATGTTGAGCAAAACTTCGAGCAATAGTAAAGAATCGAAATCGGTTAAACTCGACCACAAACGTTCGAAATCTGCTGAAGCAAGTTTGACTGACCCTAAAAATCGATATTGTAAGGTGGTAATCGAATGTTCACCTTGACCTTATATAGACTAAACCACCTTCGCAACTTTAGTTATTTCGACTTTACTGATAGGACTCGAATATTATTCGATTTTGTTCTTCAATCCGAACATCCTGAAGATTTAAAAATCATTGAATAAAATTCAAGTTTATCAACTTTTCCAACTTGTTCAACTTTTTTAGTGTAATGAACAAACTATGCAAAAATATTCACACAAAGCTATAGATTTTCATGCAATGTAGTTTATTCAACTAAAATGCCATCCTAGTAACTTTGACCTTTTTCCTAAAACGAAAAATAAAATCCACTACAATAAAATCAAGTAAAATAAAATAAATTTAAACTTAAACTTTCTAAAATATTTGTAAAATTTACATCCTCTACTAAACATAATATTTTTGGCGGGAGAGTCAACGAAAAGGTTCCATCAGATAGCTGTGTCAGATACACACTTTCAGTATCATACTCTTCCAACTTAGTTAATTTTTGATTCTCTTGATTGTTGTGTGACCACACCTTTCTAGGCGATTTGTTGGTATTTATTTTCCCATTTATAAACTGTTTACTCTTTAGACTATCTCCTTGGCCTTTTTTATTATCGAGGAAGACAACTACCTTATGTGGCTCATACTCAGACATACTTTTATGAGCAAGACATACACACAATGATCATAACTTGTCGGTATTCAAATTTTCTTTAAAAGACAAACATCGGACCTAGTTTGTATTTACATACAACAGAGTGTCTTCGTTTTGTCTTAAGTTTAAGTTTAAAGCTAACAAGACAGCGGTGACAGGTCTGTACTGACGTACAACAAAGCGATGTATCTTTCTAACTCGAGTCAAACCAGATGTAACAGGTTTGTACTTACGTACAACAAAGTTACTTGTTTTGACTCTCAATTCACTATCATGATTTTTCTATTCTTTTCTTTTCTTTAAGATGTATCTGATGTGGCTATACATCCCCTAGAAAATTTGCATCCCTCATTTAGAATCAATGTCTGTATGTCTCTATCATAAAAATTAAGACCATTTGGACATACATCTAAGTTAGCGACACGTCTGACTTTTTCTTGAATATTTTATTAGCCTTGAGATTCCTTTTGTATATTATGCCTACCAACACATCAAACTAGAAAATGTACATCACTTAGAGTTTTAGGTGCATTATGTGTGAAAGCTTAACACTTAGAGATTGTATCGACTGTGCTAATTTTCTTCATTTTGAACTAATGTATCTAAGACTTAACTCATTTACTAATATTCTCTTTTTTTTGAACTTTTTTTAGTTTTCTCTCTTTCTTTTTTTGTAGTTTTTCACAAATAAGAGTAAGAAAATAAACTAACCTACTAACTTACTATAAAAGGAAAGAAATTCTACTAAGCTACTAAACTTACAATAAAAAGAAAGAAATTCTACTGCTATAAAATGAAATAAATTGTACTAAGGTTAAGTTAATCTGGATTACGCATTCCGTTTAGTTGAACCAACAACTCAAAACGTGACTTAATTATTATCTTCCATTGCCACTTTTACCAGCTTAATTAAATTCTTTTCAGCACAATCACGTATAAAATGGTGTATTACGTCTATGTGCTTGGTTTTACTGTGTTTAACTGGATTATTGGTTATTGCAATAGTTGACTGGTTATCTATCCTAATAGGAGTATGAGTATAAGTCAAACCATAATCCCGTAATTGTTGTTGTATCCACAAAACCTGTGAACAACAACTACCAGCAGCAACATATTCAGCCTCGCACGCTCACACGACTACCGAAGTCTGTTTCTTGCATTGATAGGAAACGAGCCTCCCACCAAGGAACTAACAACCTCCAGTTGTTGACTTGCGATTCAAGCTGCATCCTCCATATTCTGAATCCGTGAAAGCTTCCAATTCCAGAACACCATCCGTGTGATACCAAAGTCCCAGCTTCGGTTTCGACTTGAGGTATCTCAGAATCTGCTTCACAGCTTTCATGTGCATCTCTTTTAGATTAGCTTGAAACCTAGCACAAATACAAACACCAAACATTATGTCAGGTCTAGAAGCCGTTAAATACATGAGTGATCCAATCATGGCCCGATATAACGTCGGATCCACATCGTAATCACTTTATGTACCCGGTCCGAGATTATGATTCACTTGAATCGGCGTGTTGAAGTGAGCAGTCAGCTTTGTGCCCACCATCCCAAAGCACTCTATAATGTCGTAGACATAATTCGTCTGATGGATAAACATGCCCTCCTTCCTCTGTTCAACATGCAAACCCAGAAAGAAGTTTAACTCACCCATCGCACTCATCTCAAACTTAGACTTCATCTCCTTCTCAAAGTCTTTGCACATCTGCTCGTCTAATGACCCGAAAATGATATCATCGACGTACACTTGTACCAAGATGAAATGTTCACCCTTCCTTTTCACAAACAGCGTACTATCAATCCTCCCTCTCTCAAACCCGTTGTCTAAAAGATGAGTAGATAGTGTCTCGTACCACACCCTTGGTGCTTGGTGTAGTCCATACAAAGCCTTATCTAAACAATACACTCTATCTGGATACTTCGGATCTGTAAACCCGGGCGGTTGTTCAACGTACACCAGTTCCTTCACTTTCCCATAAAGAAAAGCATTATTTACGTCAAGTTGATAAACTTTAAAACCTTTGAAGGACGCAAAAGCTAGAAACAAATGGATTGCTTCATGCCTTGCCACTGGCGCGAACACTTCATTGTAATCGATTCTTTCCTCTTGGTTGAAACCCTTTACCACTAGTCTTGCCTTGTTGCGAGTCACTATACCCCGGTCATCTCTCTTGCACTTAAAAACCCACTTGGTTCCTATGGCAACTTCTCCTCGAGGTGATGGAACTAACTCCCACACTTCAAGTTTCCTGAATTATGACAGTTCTTCCTGCATCGCTTTAACCCAAGAATTGCCTTTCAGTGCCATTTGCACATTCTTTGGCTCTACTTGCGAGATGAAACATGAATACAAGCAAGTGTGAAAGGCCTCGGAGTCATTGATCATCGACAACAACACTGTGTTGTTATTCAAGTTACTCCAAGTTCTCACACCAGCATTTGGATATCATATGATGCTCTCAATCGGATGAGTCTTATTAATCCTCGATGTTATCATCTCGTCAACCCTAAGATTATCTCCCAAATTTGATCCTATCTCACCTAACGGGGGAACGACTTCAGACTCTACATTTTCTTCCTCATGAACATTGTCTTCACAGTTAGAACTTGTTGTCTGATTTTCGTTTGTAGGCAGCTCAGAATCATTTTCTGCTGGAGATCTATCTTCAGTTGTTGTAGGCTCAAATGTTGATGGAAAGGTTGTCCTCGGAAAACTTTGAACCTCGTCATTCAGATTTAATGACGACAAGTCCTATTCGATTGTACCTGCATTTCCATCCAAAGGAATGTTAAATGATTCAAACAGTTTGTCATAATCAAAAATCCATTCCGGACCAGTTTGGGGTTCATGTGTATAACTTGTAACATCAATCTTATATACAATCTCTATTGTACCATTAGATTTGTTAAAACCCGTTTATTTGGTGAGTTCGGCACAAAACCTAGGAAATAACCTTTTTCAGCTTTTTCACCAAAATTAGGTTGATGTTTTTTTTTCATTAATGTACATGGTACCCCAAACAGTTCGAAGCCAGTTAAATTTGGTGGCCTTTTATTCAAAACATCATAACAAGTTTTGTTAAATGATTTGACAATAAGGACCCAGTTTACAACATGACACGCGGTATTCACTGCCTCCCCCCAAAACATGGTAGGAAGCTTTGAATCCGAGCATGGTCCTTGCTGCCTCAATCAAAGTCCTGTTTTTCCGTTCTACCACCCCATTTTGTTGTGGCTCATAAGGTGCACTAAATTGATGCACTATGCCCTTTGATAGGCAATATACACCAATAACCGTGTTTTTGAATTCTGTTCCGTTATCACTCCTGATACGTTTTACCCGCGTTCCGTAAGAGTTTTCCACTTGGTCTAAGAACCAGATTAGCTTGGCAGCTGTCTCGTCCTTCGTACCTAAAAAGAAAACCCAAGAAAATCGTGAGTAATCATCAGTAATAACCAAACAATACCAACTACCACCTATACTCCTTTTGTTGATTGGTCCGAACAGGTCCATATGCAACAAATCGAACGTGGCAGCTATAGAGTTCTGAGTCTTGGACTTGTGTGCCTTCTTATGTTGTTTTCCTTTCTTGCACGGTAGACACTTGTCCTCAAACTGAAAACTCTTCATTGGAACACCTTGTACCAATCCATTTTTAGTAATGTAATTCATCTTTCTCAGGTGCAAGTGTGCCATGCGTCTGTGCCACAAAACTGATTCAGTCTCTAAAGCTTTTGATAGTAGACATATTGGTCCCATCGAAGATTCCGGCGTGTTCATGTCCAGCATGTACAGGTCATTCTTCCTTGGAGCCCTCATCAGTATCCACTCTTCAGGTACTTTGAATCCCGATTTCAGCACTAACGCCTCAGTATCAGTGAAAAGTACTGAGTTCTTCTTATCACAGATTTGAGATACACTAATGAGATTGTGAACCAGTTTATCAACGTGATAAACTTGATCCAGTTTGATAGTCCCATTAGTGACCACTCCAGTACCGGTGATATTTCCTCCTTTATTTCCAGCGAATGATACAAATCCCCTATTCCCTCCCTTGAAGTCTACGAGTAGACTTCTTTCCCCAGTCATAAGCCTAGAGCAACCACTGTCGACGAACCACTTGTTGTTTGGACCTGTAGTTATCTCTTGCACATGAATGAAAAGAGGTTAGTTATCACGGGGAACCCAAGCCATGACTGACTTCGTAATACCATTCTCGTCCACATACTTGAACTCTTTCAAATACCCATCTCTCCTTTCAGGTGACTTGGGTTTTCGATTTAGAGCCTGTTGTGTTGCAGAGTGATTTAAGTTCACTCTTGGCCTTTGTGTAGGAATTTGCTGTGGAGCTCTTGAATAGTTTCGATTATATGGCATTTCCGACTGATATCCCTGAGCTCTACCTGGTGTTTGATGTCTTACAGGAGTGTGTGACCTAACCGGAGTGTAAGCTCTTCTAGGTGTAGTACTCCTATAATTTTGTTGCGGTCCTGACCTAGTTTGATTAGGGACTCTATTTGGTGAATTAGTCCTAATCACTTCGTTTGGTCGACCTGACAACACTTTTTGGTGTGGCTTGCACAGTTTTCTCGATGTTATGAGAACCACTTGTGCTTGCAACACTTGTAGAACGTTTATGTTGTTCCAGCTTTCCAGTTTTAGGTGTAGAGTCTATCTTCCTATGTGGACAACTAGAAGCAACATGTCCCTTTTCATGATATCTAAAGCAAGACATTTTGTCAATCGACTTCTTATGCGTGCCCTTTGACTTAGGTGTCTCACTAGTGTGTTGTTCTTTCATCTCAACTATAGTGACTGGTTCCTCCTCTTGATCATTAAAGTCAATTTTGACTTCTCCTACAGGCTTATCACTAGAAGATGGCACAAATTTAACCTTCTTAATCTTGATATTATTACTAGTCACCCTAGCTTCTTTATCCTTAACTGATTCAGACTTAGGTTCAGGTGCTACCTCTGAATCAACTGGTTTTTCAGTTTTCTCCTGAAGCTGAGGCACATAGTTATCATTGAATGGTGGAGGAGTCTCATTATACCCTAAACCTACAGGTTTCCTAGACTGACGCTATGCATCTAAGATCTTCCCTAGGTTGAGTGATGAGTTCCTAAACTTTTCCAGCTTACTATTCACCTCGGCTACCTTAACCTTAGATTCAGCTAGCTCTACCTCTTTGATCTTAAGCTCTTTAGTCAATGCCTCAACATGTTCATACATCAGTTCTATTCTAACACACTGCTCACTCAGCTTGTCTTTCAGAACTATGACATCTTGGGCATCTGCCTTAAGCTTGTTCCTAAGGTCTTCCTTTATATCTAATAAGCTAGCGTTGTCTGATTTTAAGGATACATTTTGAGCAGTTATAGTTGATGTGATTGTAGCACTAAGTTTAATATATCGTTAGACGTATCACACAGAGCACATAAATCATGGAATATAAAGAAGTTTAGAATTACCTTGGCGTGATCTGATTCCACATTGGCCATTTGTGCAGCGAACTCCAGAATCGTCTAATCTTCTGACTTTTCTACCATCATCAGAATGATATCATTCTGATTTATGTCCCTTGTTTCTTCCTCTGCTCCAGCACTTCCAGTCTCCATTACTTCAGCCATAAAGGCTATTGCATTGGACTCTGGATGTGTACTCCAGTCATATGTTCCATCGAGCTGTCTGTCAGATGTGACATTGGTTAAGAGACCAGCAATATTTGCCTAATTGCTCAAACTACCCGGCTGAAATCTCCCTTGAGATTGACTCTGGTACTGGTTTTGGTAGTTCTCAATTTTAGGTCTTTGACATTCTCTAGCGAAATGTCCTAACCCTTGGCAGTTGTAACTTAACTTTGGATTTATCAAACCCAATCTTATTGTTACTGACGTTAAGATTTCTGCCCGTCCTCTTGATGAATCTCTTGACTTGCTGAGTCACCATGGCCAGTTGCCATTGCAGATCCATCTCTGCTAAATAATCAGTGTCCACCAGATCATAATCTTCATCCCATAGTGCAGGATCGTTGATTTTCCCTTGAACGAAATTTCCATAGGCGGCCACAAATGAAGCCAACACTTGAGATGTAGATGTAGATGTAGACTGAGTTGAATACCCTTGAACGAAATTTCCATGGTCTTCAGCTGATTTTGCGCTCATCGGCATCATTGAATACCCTTGAGATGTAGATGTAGACTGAGTTGGCTTTTCTTCCGGTCTAGAAAACCCTAAGAAAGCCCGACTCACTGAGTCTTCTGGTTCAACCTGAGTCGATGTTTCACCCGAAAAGAAAGCTGTAGCCGTCTTCAAGTCACTTGCCCCTGAAGGTTTGGACTTCCCAAAACACATATCCGGATCCTGTACCTGGTCATAATCTCGTTCCTTCTTCAGCAATTCAAAGTTATAGCCCCTCAGCGTTCGACATTTTCTAGAGTTAGAGTATAGAACTTGACTTCATCAAGTTCTATCAGCGCCACATACATCTCCCATTTGGCTGGTAAAGCATCTAGAATTTTGACAATCTTCTCTGACTCACTATACTCGACATCGTGGTAGTCTAACTCAGTTAACAAATGATAGAATCTGGTAATTGTCTCATCCAGCTTTTCGTTTTTCAAAGCCTTGAAAATAGCGAACTGCTGCTTGAGCATTTCCATACTATTTTTCCTAACCCTAGGATTTCCCTCACACCTTTTCTCAAGTGCATCCCACAATTCTTTTGTTGTGCGTTGATTGCGAAATGTGTGCAGGATCTCCTGAGGTAAATACATTCTAATGATCGAGAATGCTCGGTTCTCGGCCTCATACAACTTCTTATCATCATCTTTCATCTTCTGATATGATCAGACACGTTGACGTCCTTCAACCTCTGTTGTAGGTGGAACGTATCCCTCGTCGATACATATCCACATTCTCATATCATTGAATCTAGCGAAGTCGGCGAACCTATCCTTCCACCAATAATAATCCTCCAATTTCATCAACTTAGGTGGAGAATTTGTCTTCCCGACCTCATGGTCCATCTCAATAAGCCTTTGCAAACTTGTCATTGTTTCAAAAATTTTGAATTTAAAACTTAATTAATTTAATTCGAAATTAATTTAAATTAACTATTTTGAACCTAAGTGAGTTCGAATTTAATTAATTTTAAAATTGTTTAGAATTATATTCAAAATTAAGTTTGAAGTTCAACTAAAATCGAAATAAGGACAAAATCGAATGAATGACTAAATTTGAAGGTCTAAATTCGAGTTTAATGAATATTCGAATTTTGAGGAAATTCGAATTAAAGTAACCTCGAATCAAACCCTAAGGAACTTCGAATTCTGACAAACTCGAAATTGGAGTTAAACCCTAATACCCCCTTGATGTTCGAGCGCCGCAAGTTCGAAAAACGGCTAAAAGTTCGAATTTTTCAACTTTTCAGATTAAACCAAAGTTTTTAGTCTTAAAAACTTTGATTTCGATAAAAAAGATGAACTTTTTCCCGATATCTTACTTGATAAACTCGAAATATATCCAAAAACGTGATTTTCACCATCCAAAACGTCAAGAAACCATAGATGTTTCTAGTGAACACGAAGAACACCACGAACACCCATGGCTCTGATACCACTTGTAAGGTCTGCTCTCTACGGATCTTATCTTGACGCGACACCTTCCAACAAGCGCGGAATCCTCGTTAGTGGCTTGACGGAAAGACCACGCACACCGAAACACGGAGACTACCACGGTGATAGACGAACAACTAGAACATCCCTACACGATGATTCTCTCCAAACGAAACTGTCCAAATGCTAGCAAGTTCGAGATCGCCCTTTTGCTTAAACTCCCTAAAATCTGAAAAGTCTATGCAAAAGTCTGATAATTAATCGAATTAACCCTTAATTATACTAACAGGTTCGACTTTGTCTAGGACAAATTCGAACATGGCCCAAGGCCTATTCGAACTTGTCCTCCTAGACAAATTCAAATCTGACTATTAACTAGACTCGAACCTTATCTTTCAAACTTATGTTTGAACTTATGTTTTATCTTATGTTTGAATTTATCTTTGAGTTTTATGTTTGAACTTATTGTAATACGTTACCCTAAGTTCAAACATACAAACAATCAATATCAAACATATATAATCAAACGTATATATCAAACACTTGTTAATATTCAATATCAAGTAAATTGACTTACACAAGATACTATCTATACTTAGACTGCTATCGTCACAAAGGATGTACTAACAATTATTAATATTGCGTTGGGCTAAGGATAATGCAATTACTGGAATTAATACGTGTTGTGGTCGAGTATACGTGTCACCGGGTTCTAATGTTAGTGGATTATTAATAATGATTGATTCACGAGATCAAATGAGAATTATTGATATTAATTTTGGAAATTTGATAACGGGGTCCGGTATTGGTGTCGAACCCAGGAAATATTGAAAAAACGTGTATACATTTACTTCTTTGTTTCCTTTACTTCACTTTCAAGTGAACAAAAGGGTGTTGTGTGTATCCTGAAGGTCAATTGCAAAGATAAATCAAGTGCGGTCTGTTAACAGTGGGGAGGGTTCCCCACCAAGGATGGGATTCCCAGTGTGATTCTGGGGAGACATACTTACTAGAGATGTGATTCTCAGTGTTTTGGATCTCATACACCGTGATGGAGGCACTCGAGATGAGAGAAATGTGCATAGATTAGAGCTAAGTTACATTATCTACCATGTGTTATGTGCTGTGTGTTTTTATGTGTTATATTGTTGGGTCTAACCCTTGTGTACTCACAAGATGTGAAACTTATGCATTCGAGTCTAAATGCGTATCTCAGGGGGTCAGAGATCGGGTTAGCAGTGGGGAACTGATGTCAGGGATAACAATTAGTTCGGGGATTCCTTCTTAGGATAGATTTGTGTGGGATACCGATCTGTTATGATTTAGTGATTATGAGATGATATCAGTGTACATGTTTATATATGTCAAATTAGAGCTGATTATACATTGTGATTGAAGTTTTAAATTAATAGTATTCGTCTGTATCCTGTGCCTTATGTGTTATGAGTTATATGTGTTATTACCACCTGTGTATTGTAAATGACATGGCATTTTGGTGGATTTCAAGGGTGTTCAAGTTTGTACTCCGTACTCAACTGAACTCGAGTGCCCAATTATAGCTAGAAGCTCTGCCAGAATCGTGAAGTAAACCGAGTATCTCTATCAGACGAAATCTACTTCAGAGTCCCGTGCCTTCATACAACCTAATTAATGTAGAGTTGTGCCAACTGATCCATAGTAATGGTGCCCCGTACGGTTAGGAAGTGTGCACTTTTCATCAGTATATCGACTATCATCCAGATCATATCATTACTTCTAACCGTGCGTGGAAGTCTAACGATAAAATCCATCGTGATGTGGTACCACTTCCATTCAGGGATCTCTAATGGTTGCAGATGACCGTGTGCCTTCTGATGCTCGACCATCACTCGCAAACAAGTCATACACTGTAAGGTCGCCTGACTACGGATCCTATCTTGACGCGACACCTGCCAACGAGTGCGGAATCCTCGTTAGCGGCTTGACGGATAGACCACGCCCACGAAACACGGGGACACACACTGTGATAGACAAACAACAGAACATCCCTACACGTGATTCTCTCCAAGAACAAAACTCTCTGATAACTTGCAACTTCGCAATCGCCCTTTGCACTAATCGCTCTGAAATTCTGCAAAAGTCAGATAATTAATCGAATTAACCCTTAATTATAACACCCGGTTCGAATTTGCCTAGGACAAGTTCGAACAGGCCCAAGGCCTTTCGAACTCGTCTTCTACAAATTCTAATCTTAGGCTTCAAACTTATGTTTGAACTTATCTTTGAACTTATGTTTGAACTTATTGTAATACATTACACCAAGTTCAAACATACATACAATCAATATCAAACATATATAATCAAACATATAACAAACATATATCAAACACTTGTTAATGTATAATAACAGTCAAATTGACTTTTACAATATATGTGTATACTTAGACTTCTATCGTCACACAGGGTGCACTAACATACACTCCTCATGATAATGGCTCACATCTCTCTTCATCCCTAGCCAACAAGAAAACTCATGAAGATCTTTATAACTCTTGGTGCTCCTGGGGCGAATAGACAGTCTTGACTGGTGTGACTCATTAAGTATCAGCTGGCGAAGATTCCCAACTCTTGGAACCCACACTCTGTCATGAAAGGTGAACAACTCCCTATCATGTAAGGTTCACACGCTAGGGATCTATTATGGCATCAATGGCGTCAAACGAGTGCAGAATCCTCGTTTAATGGTTACGGATCGATCACATGGAAATACGGAGCCAAACAAGATGCTTGGACGATAGAACACCGACCCTACACGATGTATTGCACCGTTAGATTCTGTAAAACTCTCTTAGTTCGTCTGAATACTCTGACAAAGCTTTGAAAGTTTTAATCTCGAAGTGATTTTTCCGCTCTCAAAATCATCTGCAGTACCATTCTCTGAGATCTAGAAAAACTAACTGAATTCACAATGATAAGTTCATGATATAACCCTTAAGTTCGTGCATGGCCCAGGCCCACGAACTTATAAGTTCAAGCCCATGCAGATAAGTTTGTATGAACTTATCAGGGTTAAGTTCGTACGAACTTGTCAGCCATATGTTCGTATGAACTTATTTGCCATAAGTTCGTAGGCTCATGAACTTATTCTAATAAGTTCGTAGCCTCTTGAACTTATTCTCCATAAGTTCATAGCCTCATGAACTTATGCAATAATCATGAACTTATCGTGCCAAGGCCCTATCTATTGCAGTAGTCTATCAATAACAAAACTACACTGCCATCGTCACACTGCGTGAACCAAAAGACTCCCCATGACGATATCTTCTAGTTGTTATTCATTGATCGCAATAGACTATCAGTTTCAGAGACTATAAATAACGAAAGTACACTACTGTCGTCACACCGGGTGTACCAACAGACTCCCCCTTGACGATAGCTTCTAGACATCATTCATTGATCTTTAATTCTAGGCTTGTTCAGATTGCTTCCTGTATATAAACCCTGTTTAACGCATACTCTAACCATTCTCTGTTGTTTTCTGCCTTCGGATCTCCAACCTTCATGAAAGAAAATCAGCTTCTCGTGAATCTTCTGCAGATCACCCTGCGAGAGGTTCACAAGATGCAATGGATCATATACTTTCAAAATAATTTTCTCATCTTCATCCTCAATAATTGCTTCGGCTGTCTCGTTGACAACGTACAACCACATCCTGGGCAATGGTCTTCAACAGAACATTCTTCAAGCACTTAACTGGTTTTTAAGCCATTTTAGTCCATGGCCTACCAGTCAGAGGATCTATTCTTGTTTCGTCCAGTGCTCCTCTATCAACTCTTGGATTAATCATTTCAAACCTTCCAACTCGACCCTCTCTTTTGATAGTTTTTTGTAAACACTTCAGCATAAGTGTTGTCTCCTAGGTTGATAAGGTCCTTCCAACCTTCCGAATCGACCCTCTCTTCTGATTGTTTTTGCAAATACTTCAGCATAAGTGTCGTCTCCTACGTTGATAAGGTCCTTCCAAGCTAACTCTTTGACTTCAGACTTTGGCAATGTGCTGAAGTCCTACGTTGATAAGGTCCTTCCAAGCTAACTCTTCTCTTTAAGATGAATAGCTGCAGTTCCTTGTCAAGCATTTCAGAATCTGGTTCATCATTTAGTGCAAATCTCTGCATATCTAGATCTATCACATTCTGATCTACAGTGACAACATAATCATTCTCATCCATAACTACTTCATCGTCTGACTTCCAATCAGGTACATCTTCATGAATCAATGTTCCTTCCTCAAGATCCTCCTGTTCTAAGTCATCTTTAAAAGTCGTCGTCAAACCTCATTTCTTCTTCATTCAACACTGACAAGGCTCCTGATCATATCTTCTTTAGTTGCTTCTGTCGCCTATGAAGCCTTGTCTTTTCCATTGTTAGCAGATGATGAGCCATACACCTCCAGAAATCAGCAAGCTGAGCAGATTGTTGTCTTGAAAGATCTGCCAACTCATTGTATTTTTGTGCATTCGGGTCATCTCCTTTGTCTTCTTAAAGAATATGCCTCAAGGCATTATCCCTACAATTCTCCTCCTGAGATGGACGATCTTTCAACAATTTCACCAGTATAGCCTCCAGAGTTGCAATCTGTTGCTGCTGATCAGCCACATTCTGATCCAACTGTGCATTATGCTGTTGAAGTTCATGAATCGCCTTTGTCAGATGAAGAATCTGCAATGCTTGTTAAAACTCCAAATCTAACACTGTTTACACTTAATCAATAAATGAAACCAGCCTTAATATGTTCAAATCGAGTTTATAAAGGGTCCATTGTGAGCATTATATCCGAAAACCTAGAGTTATAAACTCTTTGTTTAGTAAAACATCAAACGCCCCTATTAACCGTTAAAGTTCCAACTGAAACTTGAAAAACTTTGAAATATTTTCAACTTTTTCCACTTTTCGCGAAACACTTCACATTGAGCATCGGATTATCACGAATCTGTTGTTTTTCCAAATGAAATGCATCCTAGTATCTGACCTCGATCCTACTTGTTAAAATAAATTTAACTGAAATGACATAAAGTAAAAGAATTTAAATAAAAATAAATTGCGAAAATTTAAAAATAAAATTACATAAACTAAATATTTTTACGAGAGAGACATAGAAGGTTCAATCAGATAGCTTTTGCCAATGCACTTTCGATGTTGCATTTTCACACTTCGGAATTTTTTATTCCGTTTATTGTTTGTTGTAAAGTACATAACATGCCGATTATTGGTATTGTTGTCAACTTAAACACTCAACATTAGAATTTTCCTTTGTCTTTTTTATTTATCAAGAAATTACCTTACGCGTCCCACACTTAGACATGATTCTGTGATCAAGACAGACATAAAATGATTATGACTTTCGGTATTTTCAAATTGTTAGTACATCCTGTGTGACGATAGCAGAGTAAATGTAGATAGTTCTTTTATAATGGTTTAGTCTTTGGAATTGTAAGGTCTTGTAACTACAGATCTATCTAGACGCGACACACCAACGAGTGCGGAATCCTCGTTAGCGGCTTGACGGATATATCACTCACACGGAACACGGAGACTACCACAGCGCTGTACGATCGACTACGAACGAACCTACGCGATGATTCTCTCCGAAAACACACACTATTAGCTCATAAACTCGAGATCGCCTTTTGCTAATTGCGCACACGAATTCTGCAAAAGTCCTCTAATCATTCGAGTTAATCCCTAATTATAGTGATCCATTCGAGTTTGTCATGGGACAAACTCGAATCCAGGCCCAAGGTCCATTCGAATTTGTCCTCATGACAAATTCGAATTTGACTACTATGTTAAATTCGAATCTATGCTAAATTCGAATTTCACATGTCAACTTCTATTCGATTATATGTTTAACTTATGTTTGAATTAATCTTTGGACTTTATGTTTGAACTTCTTGTAATAGAGTACATCAAGTTCAAACATACAATCAATAAATATCAAACACACAAAATCACATATATCAAACACTAGTTAGTAGTCAATACCTTGTAATATCACTTAGACAAATTGCTAATACACTTAGACTGCTATCGTCACACAGGGTGTACCAACGGACTCCCCCTTGACGATAGCTTCTAACTATTTACATTTTGATTAGCTATATAGACTGCTACCTGCATACAAGCCTGTATCTATACAAACCTTTACAACTTTCTGGAATTTCCTGCCTTCAGATCTCCAGCCTTCATGAAAGAAAATTGGCTGATCATGAAGCTTTTGCAGGTCATCCTTGGATAGGTTGATAAGGTGCAACGGATCGTTTATCTTCAAAATGACCTTTTCGTCTTCATCCTCCATTACGACTTCTGCTCTTTCATTATCGACGTACCACCATTTCATATTCTTCAAAACATTCTGTGGCATCGATTTCATAGGCACCCTCTTTAAGCACTTGACGGGCTTATAAACCATTCTGGCCCAAGGCCTTCCCGTATGTGGATCAATCCTTGTTTCATCTACCACTCTCTTTCCCGACCTTGGCTTGAGTCTCTCAAATTTTCCGGATCGGCCCTCCTTTCTGATAATCTTGGCTATAACCTCAGCATAAGGATCCTCACCAATATTGATCAACTCTTTCCACGCCAACTCCATTACTTCTACCTTCGGCAATGTATTAAATACTCTGAGCGTCTGCCTAAGGTATTGAAGTCCATCTCTCCTTTTTAGTATGAATAGCTGCAGTTCTCTGTCGAAGAACCAGCTTATAATTCCACCTGAGAGATTTTCAGACCCAGAAGTTCTCATCTTCTTCTTCATCTTCGGCTTTTCTTTCTTTTCTTCCTTCTTGAACCACAGATTCAGTAAATCAGCCCTGGAAGGCTCTTTTTCTGCTTCTTCAAGTTCAGAGTCTTCGACCGCGGCTATCTTGATTTCATCTATATCAATCACATTGTGATTATCTCGCACATACAACTCCGTGATAGGCTGTGAATTTACAATCACTTCGTTGACATTATCATCCTTGTCTTCTATCACTTTATCGTCAGATCGCCAATCAACAATATCCTCCGGTACGAATTCTCCTTCTTCCAATTCCTCTACATCATCTTCAAAATCAAAATCCATTATTTCTTCCTCAATATCTCTCAAGGCATCTATCATATCGCTTTCATGAGTCTTTGAAAAACCAACCTCACCTCCTTTTCCTCCTTCAACACCAGCCTGACTAGGCTCCCCCTGAACTTCAGCATATAGAGCAGCAGGAAAATCTAATGGCTCATTCTCTTTTGGTGCATTGGGATCATCGCCTTCATCATCTACCCTTTGCTGCTCCTTCGGATCCCTACAGCTCGTCTCCCCCTGAGCCTTTAGATTTTTCAGTAATTACTCAATTAGGGATCGCATCGATCGAATCTCAGCAGCTTGATCTGCAACAAAACTTTTAAGCTCTAGATTCTCTTCCTCCACCTTTCCAACAGATTTCTTTATCTCAGCATTCTCCTTGTCAACAGATGCATTATGAGCCTGTATTTCACCGATTGCTTTTGTTAACTGAAAGATTTGGACTTGCTGCAAGTCAACCTTGCTCCGAAGCTCAGAAAACCTTTGATTATCTGTGAAGGTCGATGAAGTGGATGGAATTGATTGGATGGGGGTTGGGGTGATTGGAGAGGGAATGGATGCTTGAACAGGTGGTGGTGGTGGCGGAATGGATGTTGGTTCTGATGGTTGGGCGGTTGGTATTTCTGGCTCAGGAGCAGAGGCTGATGAAGCTCCCTGCATGAAACGGTGCCTTTTGGCCCTATGCCTAGGTACCAAAGGAGCTACTTCTTCTTCCTCAAAATTTGAGTCATCTGACTCCCTTGAAGCTCTTCTCCTTCTAACTTCTTCCTCAATCACCACTAATCTCGATCCATATGTCCCTATATGAATGGACGGATCTTCGGTCACTGTGTTTGGTGCCTCAACCTCAATCTCTTCAACTTCTTCTGACTCAGAATCAGAAGTTGACTCGGCTTCGCCTGCTGCTTCAGGTTGATAATCATCAATCTGCCTAAAAATGTCAACTTCTCCTTCTGGAGTCTCCAAGAGATTTTTGATAAGCTCAGAAGTAATTGCCTCATTAGCATGCGGCCCAGCTCCCCAAATCTCTTCCAACGTTTGAAGCCTCGGATCAGATATAGGTGGTACCGTTGAAGGACCAGCCTCTTCCGGCTCTTGCACTTGGCTTGTGGCAGGCCTAGCAGCCTGAGTTTGTCTCGCAGACGGTCTTTGCCTCCTCCTCTGTTGCTGAGGCCTCGATTGTGGCGGTTACTGTGGAACCTGTATATCCCCTGCCCAGTTGACACTTTGAATTTCATTCAGCTGTGGTAGGTTCGGTAGGAAATGTCTTATCAGCATCATTACGAATCTCAGATATAGCAGAAATCTTTCTCGGTCCGGAGCTGTTATTTGTTGAACAAACTCTGTAAAGAACATCTCTGAGAAGCCTAATCTTTGATTATAAACCAATGATATCATCCCTGACTGAATCTTCGATACGATGTAATCGAATCCTGCTTTCTTGGCAGCAAAACACATCATAAAAACGTGAGCTAGGTATCGCCATTGCCCTATCAGCCCACTCTTCATGTAAGAAGACTTGGTCACATCCAAACTATATCCCATTCTGCTAAATTATGCTTGCCTGATTGCTAATGGAAAGTCAATCAGCCCATTTTCTTGCTCTAGAGATCCTAGCTGCAACACTTGACGCAACACATCAGCTGAAAACACTAGAGGGTGTCCATCAATCCTCGTCCTCAATACTGTTGGAGTAACAATACAGTCTACTTGTAAATGATCCCAAAACTGACGAACATATGGGATGACTATCTGAATATTATGTGACAGAGCATATGAAATCCTTGATCCAACCAAAAAATCCACCATCTGGCGGTATGCTTGAGCCTCTGGTATCTCATGGTCCGGAGAGATGACCATATTATGCTTAGGAACAAAAATTCTATCTGCCATGTCTGCACAATAAAGCATATAAGAGATAGAATTATTAAGATGGACATAAACTTGTTTAAATTCAAATTTGTTTTATTTTGAACTTGTATAAGTACAAAATCCAACACCTATGAATTTCCACAAGTTTGATTTAAATTTTGAGCAAAGAATTCAAATATAATGGTAAATTCGAATGACAAGTTCGAATCGACCATCATTTCGAATTTAATGGTATCTTCGAGTTTAGTGACAAACTCGAAGGTACTATCAAACTCGAATTCAAGATCAAATTCGAATATATCGGTACAGATAACAACAAAAATCCAAAATTTTAACCATTTTAGACTTAGAAAATTACATTCATTAGTCCTAATAGGTTCTAATCAAAGATATTTGTAGTCAATTTGATGTTTCACTGGTTCAAAGTTTGTTATTTTGAAATACAAACTTTCCACCATTAAAACCTCAAAATCCGTTAATTTTGGCTCAAATGGAGTCTAAAACCACCTAAATTTTGTACAATACAGTTGATTATACCTAGATTTGCTAGTAGTCTCGAACACAAACGGACAGAAACTCGAAAAACAGTATGAAACTCGAAAACGGCAAACTCGAAGACAAACTCGAAATCGCTCTCAGTAAATTCGAAGGCTTAAAATCGAAGGTAGGTGATAATGACTTGTCACTGTTGACCTATTTATATCAACCACCTTCGAGTTTGTGACATCTTTCGAATTTAACAGCAAATTCGAAGAGCCTGCCAAATTCGAATATATATTCGATTTTGGTTAAACTCGAATTTAACTTTGAAAATTGAAAAATTCGAAAACCTTTGAATTAAATTCAACTTTTTCAACCTTTTCGTGTAACGGAATAAACTATGCCAAATCTTTTACCCTAAACACAAGATTTTCACGCAATATTTATTTTGTTCAACTAGGAATGCACCCTCAGTAATTTTCACCTTTTTCCTAAGTAAAAAAATAAAAGTAAAAATAAAAATAAAATTTAAGAATATAAAATAAAATAAATTAAAATAAATTAAAGTTAAAATTGTGATCAAAAATTAAACTTAGACTAAGCTACATTATTTAAAATTTACAACCTATACTAAACACTTAACAGAGCATTTTTGACGAGTATAGTCAAAGAAAGGTTCAATCAGATAGCGGTGTCAAATACGCACTTTCAGTATTTAAACTTTCACACTTAGGAATTTTTGATTCCTTTGATTGTTTGTCGTGACATACATTTCTAGCCGATTGTTGGTATTATTATTCATTTAAACATGTTACATTTCGGAATATCCCTTGGCCTTTTTATTTATCATGAAATTATCGTACGTGACTCATACATAGACATACTTTTATGATCAAGGCATACACACAATGATTATAACTTTTTGGTATTTGCAAACTTTCTTTAAAAGGCAAACATCGGACACAGGTCTGTATTTACATACAACAAAGTGTCTTAGTTTGTCTTAAGGTTTATTTTTAAAGCTAGCAAGACAGCGGTGACAGGTCTGTACCGACGTACAACAAAGCGACTTATCTTGCTAACTCGAATCAAAACAGAGGCAACAGGTCTGTACTTACGTACAACAGAGTTACTTGTTTTGACTCTCAACTCAGTATGATTTTTCTATTCTTTCCATTTTAAGATGTATCTGATGTTGCTATACATCCCCAGAAAATTTGCATACCTCATTTAGAATCAATGTCTGTATGTCTCTAACATAAAAATTAAGACTAGTTGGTCATATATATCTAAGTTAGTGACACGTTTGACTTTTTCTTGAGTATTTTATTAGACTTGAGACTCCCTATATGTATTATGCCTACCAACATATCTAACTAGATAATGTATAACAATTAGAATTTATGTGCATTATGTGTGAAAATTAAACACTTAGAGATTGTTTCGACTGTGCTAATTTTCGTCACTTTGAACCTATGCATCTAAGACTTAACTCTTTTTCTGATACTCTCTTTTTTTTGAATTTTTTTATGCTTTTCTCTCTTTTTTCTTTTGTTTTTCATAAATAAAAGTAAGAAAATATAATAGCCTACTTACTTACTATAAAAGGAAACTATCTTAAGTTACCACACTTACTATAAAAAGAAAGAATGACTACTGCTATAAAAGGAAATAAAACTCTACTAAGGTCAATTCACTCTGGATTACGCATTCCATTTAGTTGAATCAAATACTCAAAGCGTGACTTATCAAAAGCTTTGGTAAATAAATCAGCATTATTATCATCCGTTGCCACTTTTACCAGCTTGATTAAGTTCTTTTCAGCACAATCACGTATAAAATGATGTCTTATGTCTATGTGCTTGGTTTTATTATGTTTAACTGTATTATTCGTTATGGCAATTGTTGAATGGTTATCTATCCTAATAGGAGTATGAGTATAAGTCAAACCCTAATCCCGCAATTGTTGATATATCCACAGAACCTGTGAACAGCAACCACCAGAAGAAACGTATTCGGCCTCGCACGTTGACACGGCTACCGAAGTCTGTTTCTTGCATTGCCAGGAAACGAGTCTCCCTCCTAGGAACTGACAACCTCCAGTAGTTGACTTGCGCGTCAAGCTGCATCCTCCGTAGTCTGAATCCGTGAACGCCCCCAATTCCAGATCGCCATCCGCGTGATAACAATGTCCCAGCTTCGGTTTCGACTTGAGGTATCGTAGAATTCGCTTCACAGCTTTCATGTGCATCTCTTTCGGATTAGCTTGAAACATTGCACAAATACAGACAGCAAACATAATATCAGGTCTTGAAGAAGTTAAATACATAAGTGACCCAATCATGGCCCGATATAACGTCGGATCCACATCGGTATCACTTTCAGTACCCGGTCCGAGATTGTGATTCACTTGAATCGGCGTGCTGAAATGAGCTGTCAGTTTTGTCCCTTCCATCCCAAAGCGCTCTAATATGTCGTAGACATACTTCGTCGGATGAATAAACATCCCCTCCTTCTTTTGGTCAACTCGCAAACCCAGAAAGAAATTCAACTCACCCATTGCACTCATCTCGAATTTTGACTTCATCACCTTTTCAAAATCCTTGCACATTTGCTCGTCTGATGATCCAAAGATGATATCATCGACGTACACTTGTACCAAGATGAAATGTTCTTCTTTTCACTTCACGAACAGCGTACTGTCTATCCTTCCTCTTTCAAACCCATTTTCTAACAGATGGTTGGACAGAGTCTCGTACCACGCCCTTGGTGCTTGATGCAATCCATACAGAGACTTATCAAATCGATATACTCTGTCTGGATATTTCGGATCTGTAAACCCGGGCGGCTGTTCCACATACACCAGTTCCTTCACTTTCCCATAAAGGAAAGCATTGTTAACATCTAACTGATAAACCTTAAAACCTTTGAAGGAAGCAAAAGCCAGAAACAAACGGATTGCTTCAAGCCTTGCTACAGGTGCGAACACCTCATTGTAATCGATTCCTTCCTCTTGGTTGAAACCCTTTACAACTAATCTTGCTTTGTTGCGAGTGACTATACCCCGATCGTCTCTTTTGCAATTAAACACCCGTTTGGTTCCTATTGCTATTTCCCCTCGAGGTAATGGAACTAACTCCCACACTTGTAGTTTCCTAAATTGTGACAGTTTTTCCTGCATCGCTTCAACCCAAGTGTTATCTTTTAGTGCCATTTGCACATTTTTCGGCTCTAATTGCGAGATGAAACAAGAATAGAGGCAGGTATGAAAGGCCTCGGAGTCATTTATCATCGACAACAACACAGTGTTGTTATTTAAACTACTCCTAGTCCTCACACCCGCATTAGGATTTCCTATGATGCTTTCTATAGGATGGTTCTTGTTGATCCTAGAAGTCTCTATCTCGTCAACTCTCAGATTATCTCCTATGTTTTATCCTATTTCACCTAACGGGGGAACGACCTCAGACTCCACATTTTCTTCCTCGTGGACAGTTTCCTCAGAGTTGGAATTTGTCATCTGATTTTCGTTTGTAGGTGCTTCAGAATCAGTGACTTCTAGAGATCGATCTTCAGTTGAAGTAGGCTCAGATGATGATTGAAAAGTGGTCCTCGGAAAGCTATGACCCTCGTCATTCAGATTCAATGACGACATGTCCTTTTCGATAGTACCTGCATTTTCATCCAAAGGAATGTTAAATGACTCAAACAGTTTGTCATAGTCAAATATCCATTCCGGACCTGTTTGGGGTTCATGTGTATAACTTGTGACTTCATTGTTATACACAATCTCTACTGTACCATTAGATTTGTTAAAAACCCGTTTGTTTGGTGAGTTCGGCACATAACCTAGGAAGTATCCTTCGTTAGCCTTTTCACCAAAATTAGGTTGATGTTTTGTTCTCAATAAAGTACATGGTACCCCAAAAGGTTCGAAGCCAGTTAAATTAGGTGGTCGTTTATTCAAAACTTCATAACAGGTTTTGTTCAAAGATTTGACAGTAAGGACCCGGTTTAAAATATGGCATGCCGTATTCACTGCCTCCCCCCAAAACATGGTAGGAAGCTTTGAATCCGAAAGCATGGTCGTTGCTGCCTCAATCAATGTCCTGTTCTTTCGTTCGGCCACCCCATTTTGTTGTGGCTCATAAGGTGCACTAAATCGATGCACTATGCCCTTTGATAGGCAATATACACCAATTACTGTGTTTTTAAACTCTGTTCCGTTATCACTACGAATTCGTTTAACCCTTGTTCCATATGAATTCTCCACTTGGTCTAAGAACCCGATGAGCTTGGAAGTCGTCTCATCCTTTGTACCTAGAAAGAAAACCCAAGAAAAACGTGAGTAATCATCAGTAATAACTAAACAGCACCAACCACCACCTATACTCCTTTTGTTGATTGGTCCGAAGAGGTACATATGCAACAAATCGAATGTGGCAGCGATGGAGTTCTGAGTCTTGGAATTGTGTGCCTTCTTGTGTTGTTTTCCTTTCTTGCACGGTAGACACTCATCCTCGAACTGATAACTCTTTATAGGGACACCTTGCACCAATCCATTTTTCGTTATATAGTTCATTTTCCTTAGGTGCAAGAGTGCCATGCGTCTATGCCGTAAAACCGACTCTGTTTTTGAAGCTTTAGATAGCAAACAAATTGGTCCCATCGAAGATTCTGACTTGTTCATGTCGAGCATGTACAAGTCATTCTTCCTTGGAGCCCTCATTAGTATCCATTCTTCAGGTATCTTGAACCCCGGTTTTAGCAACAACGCCTCAGTATCAGTGAACAACACTGAATTCTTTTTATCACAGATTTGAGATACACTAATGAGATTGTAAACAAGTTTATCAACATGATAAACTTGATCCAACTTGATCGTCCCATTAGTGACCACTCCAGTACTAGTGATGTTACCTCCTTTATTTCCAGCGAATGATACAAAGCCCTGATTCCCTCCCTTGAAGTCTGTAAGTAGACTTCTTTCCCCTGTCATGTGCTTGGAGCACCCACTGTCGACGAACCATTTGTTGTTTAGACCTGTGGTTATCTCCTGCACATGAAAGAAAATAGGTTAGTTATCACGGGGAACCCAAGCCATAACTGACTTGGTTATACCATTCTCGTCCACATACTTAAACTCTTTCAAATACCCATCTCTCCTTTCCGGTGACTTGGGTCTTTGAACTGGAGTCTGTTGTGGTGCCGAGTGATTTAAGTTCACTCTTTGCCTTTGTGTAGGCATTTGCCGTGGAGCTCTCGAATAATTACGATTATAATTCATTTCAGACTGATATCCCTGAGCTCTACCTGGTGTTTGATGTCTAACAGGAGTGTGTGACCTAACCGGAGTGTAAGCTCTGCTAGGTGTTGTACTCCTATATTGTTTTTGCGGTCCAGACCTAGATTGATTAATGACTCGATTTGGTGAATTAGTCCTAGTTACTTCTTTTGGTCGACCTGACACCGGTATTTGTTTCACAGCCGTTTTTGGTGTAGCTTACACAGTTTTCTCGGTACTCTGAGAACTACTAGTGCTTGCAACACTTGGAGAAGGCTTAACTTGTTCTGGCTTCCCTGTCTTAGGTGTATTGTCTACTTTCCTATGCGGACAGCTAGAAGCAACATGCCCCCTTTCGTGACATCTAAAGCAAGACATTTTATCAACTGACTTTTTGTGTGTGCCCTTTGATTTTGTTGTCTCACTAGTGTCTGGCTCTTTTGGTTCAACTATAGCGATTGGTTCATCATCCTGATCATTAAAGTCAATTTTGTGTTTTCCTACAGGTTTATCACTCGAGGATGGCACAAATTTCCTACAAGTTGCATTTTCCTTTACAGGTTCAGACACAGGTTCCGGTATTTCCTCTAAGTCTACTGATTTCTCAGGTTTCTCCTGAGGTTGAGGTACATAGTTGTCATTGAAAGGTGGAGGACTCTCATGATATCCTAGACCTACATGCTTTTTAGATTGACGTTGTGCATCTAAAATTATCCCTAGGTTAAGAGATGAGTTCCTAAACTTTTCAAGTTTACTATTTGCCTCAGCTACCTTTACCTTAGATTCAGCTAGCTCTATGTCTTTGGTTTTCAGCTCCTTGGTTAATGCCTCAACATGTTCATACATGAGTTCTAACCTAACAAACTGTTCACTCAGTTTGTCCTTTAGAACTATAACATCCTGTGCATCAGCCTTAAGCTTATCCCTAAGATCTTGCTTTATATCTATTAGGCTAGCATTATCTGATTTTAACGTTTCATTTTGAGCAGATATGGTTTGATGTGATTCTAGTACCAAATTTAACCTATCATTAGATGTAGCACATAAAACACACAACTCATGAAAAAGAGAAAAGTTTAGACTTACCTTGGTATGATCTGATTCTACGTTGGCCATCTGAGCAGCAAACTCTAGAATTGTCTGATCATCTGACTTCTCTACCCACATCGGACTGCTTTCACTCTGACCGCTGTCCCCTGTGAACTCCTCTGCCCCTTCACCTCCAGTCTCAGTCACTTCAACCATAAAGGCTCTAGCGTTCGATTCTGGATGTGTACTCCAGTCATAAGTGCCGTCTAGCTGTCTGTCTGATGTGACATTAGATAACAACCCAGCTATATTTACCTGACTAGATGAACTACTCGGAAGATATCGCCCTTGCGATTGATTCTGATACTGTCCCTGGTGATTTTCTACCTTTGGTCTCTGACACTCTCTAGCGAAGTGTCCTAACCCTTGACAGTTGTAACATTTAACCTTGGACTTATCGAATCCAATCCTGTTGATACTCATATTCAGATTTCTTCCCGTCCTTTTGATGAACCTCTTAACTCTCTGAGTCACCATAGCTAGTTGCCATTGTAGATCCATCTCTTCAAGATCATCAGGGTCTACCTGATCGTAATCCTCATCCCAAAGTGCAGGATCGTTGATTTTGCCCTGAACGCAATAGTCGTAAGCGGCCACGAATGAAGCCAACAGATTCAGATGGTCTTCAGCCGATTTTGCGCTCATAGGCATCTTAGAATATCCCTGAGATGTAGATGCCGGAGTAGCCTGATGCTGCTGTTCTTCTAGTCTAGTAAACCCTAAGAAAGCCCTACTCTGTGAGTCTTCTGGCTCAGCCGGTGACGATGTTTCTCCCGAGAAGAAGGCTGTAGCTGTCTTCATTTCAGCTGCCACTGAAGATTTTGATTTTCCGAAATACATAGCTGGATCTTGAACTTGATCATAATCCGTTTCTGTCTTCAGTAACTCAAAATGATACCCTCTCAGCGTTCCCACAACATTCTCTAGAGTCAGAGTATAGTATTTGTCCTCATCATGCTTAATTAAGGCCGCATACATCGCCCATTTGGCCGGTAAAGCATCCAGAATCTTATTATTCTTCTCAGTGTCACTATACTCAATGTCATGACTGTCTAACTCCGTTAGCAGATGATAGAAACGTGTGATAGTGTCTTCCAGCTTTTCATCCTTCAACGCTTTGAAGATTGCAAACTGCTGCTTGAGCATTTCCATTCGTTTCCTTCTAACCCTCGGGTTACCCTCACACCGTTTTTCCAATGCCTCCCACAGCTCTTTTGCTGTCTTCTGATTACGGAAGGTGTGTAGTATGTCCTGAGGTAACGCCATTCTAATGATAGCGTATGCGCGGTTTTCTTCTTCAAACAGCTTTTTATCGTCATCCTTCATTTTTGAATAAGAAACAACCTTTTGTCGTCCTTCGACCTCAGCGGTAGGTGGAATGTATCCCTCGTCGATACAAATCCACATGCGCATATCATTAAATCGCTCGAAGTTGGCAAACCGATCCTTCCACCAGTAATAATCTTCAAGTTTCATCAACTTTGGCGGAGTATTTGCTTTTCCGACCTCGTGATCCATCTCCAGAAACTGTTGTAGACTTCTCATTGTTTCAAAGATAATTGAATTTAAACTTAATTAATTTAATTCGAAATTAATTTAAATTAATTCTTTCGAATTTAGGTAAATTCGAATCTAATTAAATTTAAACCTATTTGGGATTAAGTTCGAGTTAAGTTCTTAAATCCAATTAAAATCGAAATTAATGACAAATTCGAAGGTCACTAAACTCGAAAGTCCACTAAAATTCGAAACCTACTCAAATTCGAAACCCAATTAAACTCGAATTTCCCTATTCGACTTTAGTGCAAAGTCGAAATCCAAAGTAAAGTCGAAATGGCCAAATTCGAAACCACTTTTAGGAAACTCGAAAGGAGCGTATTTCAGTCAAACTCGAAAATAAGCAAACCCTAATTTCTCCTTAACAAATTTGAGCGCCGCAAATTCGAAAAACGGCTAATACCTCGAGTTTTTCACGTTTTTCAGATTAAATCAATATTTTTACAAGTAAAAATATTGATTTTGATCAAACACGTGAACTACAACCAAGTATTTCCCGGAATTCAATTTGATAAGATCGAAAAACTGAATAATACGTGAGATTAACCGTCCAAAAGCGTCAAGAAACCTAGGATGTATCTTTATGAACACGAAGAACACCAAGAACACCCCGTAGGCTCTGATACCACTTGTAAGGTCTTGTAACTACAGATCTATCTAGACGCGAGACACACCAACGAGTGCGGAATCCTCGTTAGCGGCTTGACGGATATACCACTCACACGGAACACGGAGACTACCACAGCACTGTACGATCGACTACGAACGAACCTACGCGATGATTCTCTCCGAAAACACACACTATTAGCTGATAAACTCGAGATCGCCTTCTGCTAATTGCTCACACGAATTCTGTAAAAGTCCTCTAATCATTTGAATTAATCCCTAATTATAGTGATCCATTCGAGTTTGTCATGGGACAAACTCGAATCCAGGCCCAACGCCCATTCAAATTTTTCCTCATGACAAATTCGAATTTGACTACTATGTTAAATTCGAATCTATGCTATCGAATTTCACATGTCAACTTCTATTCGATTATATGTTTAACTTATGTTTGAATTAATCTTTGGACTTTATGTTTGAACTTCTTGTAATACATTACATCAAGTTCAAACATACAATCAATAAATATCAAACACACAAAATCAGATATATCAAACACTAGTTATAGTCAATACCTTGTAATATCACTTAGACAAAATGCTAATACACTTAGATTGCTATCGTCACACAGGGTGTACCAACAGGAATTACCAGTTAATACATATGTTTGATATTTATTATATATGTTAGATCTTGTTTGTGATTGATGTTTACTTAAGTTGAATGATAAGTTCAAACATAAGTTCAAAGATAAGTTCAAACATAAGTTCAACGATAAGTTCAAACATAAGTTCAAAGGTAAGTTCAAACATAAGTTCTAGAACAAGTTCAAAGACAAGTTCTAGAATAAGTTCAAAGCTAGATTCAAACTTATTGGTGGACAAGTTCGTGGGCTTGGGACTTCATGAACTTGTCTGGGCCATGTTCGAATTTAAGGATTATAATTAATGGTTAATCAGCTTTGATTAAGAATCTTTGCAGAAATTAGTGTTCAAGGCGATTACGAACTTGTGAGCGATTTCCAGAGAGTTTTGGAGAGATTCACGTGTCGGGACGTTCGTCATTACGTCTATCATCGTGTTAGTCTCCGTGTTTTGTGTGTCTGTGATCAATCCGGTTAACCCCTAACGAGGATTCCGCACTCGTTGGACGGTATCGCGTCAAGATTGGATCCGTAGGTAGGTGACCTTACAAGTGGTATCAGAGCCATAAGAGTGTTCATCGTGTTCATCTAAAACATTCTTGGTTTCTTGGCGTTTGTGACGGAAAAATCACGTTTTTCATAGGTTTTTCAAGTTATACAAGCAAAGTAACGGAGAAAAATTCATATTGGTTCACTTTTTCAGTCGAAATCATTCTTTTTCATCTTCAAACATTGGTTTAATCTGAAAACTTGAAAAAATCAAATTTTTGGCCGTTTCTCGAACTTGCGGCGCTCGAACATAAGGCGGTATTAGGGTTCACTCGAACTTGTCCGAAATACATTCCTCACGAACTTAATTTAGGGCTTCATTCGAATTTGTCTGAAATTCGAACTTGCTATTATCGAATTTGTCAGATTTCGAACTTCTCAGAAAATTAGGTTTCCTTCGAAGTTGTCAGCCATTTTTCGAACTTGTCAGTCAGTCGAACTTGTTGATTTCGAACTTGTCAGTCAGTCGAACTTGTTGATTTCGAACTCATCAAAATTCAAATTTAATTTTCAAACGAATTTAAGATTAAATTAATTCGAACTTACCTAAGTTCGAAGGAGTTGATTTTAAATTAAATTATTTAAGTTCGAAAACAAAGAGTTTAGAAAGGATGTCAAGTTTGCAAAAATTCATTGAAATGGGTCACGAGGTCGGCAAGGCAAATTCTCCGCCAAAATTGATGAAGTTGGAAGACTACTATTGGTGGAAGCATAGGTTTGCTGATTTTGCTCGTTTCAACGATATGCGCATGTGGATTTGTATCGATGAGGCTTACATTCCACTTACGCAAGAGTTAGAAGGCCGTCAAAGAGTCTTAACATATCAGAGTATGAATGATGATTATAAGAAACTTTATGAGGCAGAGAACCAAGCTTTCTCGATTATCCGTATGGCGTTACCTCTAGAAATTCTACACTGCTGGAGAAATCATAGAACTGCTAAAAAGCTATGGGGTTCGCAAGGGAAGGACTGAGATGCTGAAACAGCAGTTCGCCATTTTCAAAGCATTGAAAAGTGAAAAGCTGGATGAGACTATAACAAGATTCTATCATTTACTGACGGAGCTTGATAATCACAATGTCGATTATCAAGAGACTGAGAAGATAGAAAAGCTTCTTGATGCTTTACCTGCGAAGTGGGAAATGTACACAGCGCTTATCAAGCATGATGAAGAAAAATTTGAGACTCTTACTCTAGAAGGAGTTATAGGAACGTTGAGGGCGTACAACTTTAAGTTGCAAATGAAGGAACAGGAATATGATCAGGTCCAAGATCCTGAAATGTATTTTGGAAAGACAAAACCGTCAATCGCAAGCGAACTGAAGTCAGCTACAGCATTTTACAAGGGAGAAGAGCCTATCCCATTTGAGTCAGATGAAACTAGTTGTGGAATTATTAGGGTATTCTAAACCAGAAGAAAAACTGACTCATTCAGCATCCACTTCTCAACAATACACAAAGATGCCCATGAGTGCACAATCGGCTGAAGATCAACTGAATATTTTGGCTTCGTTTGTTGCAGCATATGGAAATTGTGTCCAGGGGAAGATAAACGATCCTGCGCTATGGGATGAAGACTACGATCAGGTGGATCCTGAGGACTTGGAGGAAATGGACCTTCAACGGCAACTGGCCATGGTGACTCAGAGGGTCAAGAGGTTCATGAAAAGAATAGGGAGAGATCTGAACGTAGTCAACAGTAAGGTTGGGTTTGACAAATCCAAGGTTAAATGTTACAATTGCCAAGGATTGGGACACTTGTAAAGAGAGTGTCAACGACCCAAAGTAGAGAACTATCAGAATCAGACTTAGGGAAAATATCAGTCTGATGGTTCGGGAAATCAAGCTGCCATCACTGGTCTGTTAACTAATGTGTCATCTGACAGACAGCTCGATAGAACTTACGATTAGAGTACTCATCCAGAGGCGAATGCTAGAGCCTTTATGGCTGAAGTAACACAGACTGGGGATGACAGAGCAGAAGAAGTGGCAGAGGACACCAAGCAGAATGAAACAAGTCCTTTGTTGCTGGAAAAGTCAGAGAATCAAACCATTCTGGAGTTTGCTGCGAAAATGGCTAACGTGGAATCGGATCACAAAAGGGTAACTCTAAAGTTTTCTACATTTCATGACATATGTGTTTTATGTGCTACTTCAAATGATAGGTTAAACATAGTACTAGAAACACATAACAACTTAACTGCTCAGATCCAATCACTAAAATCAGATAATGCTAGTCTCTTAGATATTAAGGAAGATCTAAGGAATAAGCTAAAGGCAGATGCTCAGGATGTCATAGTTCTAAAAGACAAATTAAGTGAACAATGTGTCAGGATAGAACTTATGTATGAGCATGTTGAGGCTTTGACCAAAGAACTTACTATTAAGGAGGTAGAATTAGCAGAATCAAGAGTCAAAGTTGCTGAGGTAAATAGTAAGCTTGAAAAGTTTAGGAAATCGTCTCTAAACCAGTAGGATTACGCTATCAACAGAGTCCTCCACCTTTCAACAATATATATGTGCCTCAACAGGATAAAACTGATGACCCAGTCGAGTCAGAGGTAGCAACTGAAACTGAATGTGATAAGGACAAATCAACTAAGGTGTCTAATACTAAGTCTAAGATTAAGAAGGTCAAGTTTGAGCAGTCTTCTAGTGACCCAATACTAGGAGAAGCTAAGCCTGAAATTAATAATCAGCAAGAGGAAGTAGTCACGATAGTTGATAAGAAAGAAAATGACACTAGTGAGACACCAAAATCAAAGGGCATTTATAAGAAGTCGATTGATAAGATGTCTTGCTTTAGATGTCATGAGAAGGGTCATGTTGCGTCTAGCTGTCCATATAAGAAAGTAGAGTCTACACCCTTTTAACCAGAGTCTAGACCTGCTGTAGGAAAGCAAGAACAATAAAAACTAGTATCTAGTATTGCTAGCACAAGTGGTTCTCAAAACACTAAGAAGAATGTGAATACAACACCTAGGATAGCTGTTAAACAAATACATGTGTCGGTCAGACAACAAGAAGTGAGTAGGACTAATTCTCCGAATAGAGTCCCTAATCACTCTATGTTAGGACCACCACAAACTTATAGGAGTACAACACCTAGAAGGACTTACACTCCAGTTAGGTCTCACACTCCTCAAAACAACAGACACTAGTTAGAGCCCAGGGATAGCAATCTGAAATGCCTTATAATAAAAACTATTCAAGGGCTCAACAGCAAATGCCAACCCCAAGGTCAAGAGTGAATTTAAATCACTCCGCACCACAACAGATTCTCAATCAAAAACCCAAGTCACCTGAAAGGAGAGATGGGTATTTGAAGGAGTTCACGTATGTGGATGAGAATGGTATTACCAAGTCAGTGATGGCTTGGCTTCCGCGTGATAACTAACTTGTTTTCTTTCATGTGCAGGAGCTAACTACAGGTCTAAACAACAAATGGTTCGTCGACAGTGGTTGCTCTCGTCACATGACTGGGGAAATGAGTCTTTTCACAGACTTCAAGGGAGGGAACAAGGGTTTTGTATCATTCGCTGGGAACAAGGGAGGTCATATCACTTGAACTGGAGTGGTCACTAATGGGACAATCACACTTGATCAAGTTTACCATGTTGATAAACTTGATCACAATCTCATTAGTGTATCTCAAATCTGTAATAAGAAGAATTCAGTAATCATTACTGAAACTGAGGCGTTAGTGCTGAAACTGGGATTTAAAGTACCTGAAGAGTGGATAATGAAGATAGCCCCAAGGAAGAATGATTTGTACATGATGGGTATGAACATATCAGACTCATCAATGGGAACAATTGGTCTTCTATCCAAAGCTTCAGAGTCCGAATCCGTCTTATGGCACAGACGTATGGCACACTTGCACCTAAGGAAAATGAATTACATCACTAAACATGGTCTGGTGCAAGGTGTCCCACTAAAGAGTTTTCAGTTCGATGACAAGTATGTACCATGCAAGAAAGGCAAACAACACAAGAAGTCACACAAGTCAAAGACTCAGAACTCAATAGCTTCCACCTTCGATTTGCTGCATATGGATCTCTTCGGTCCTATCAACAAAAGGAGTATAGGTGGTAGTTGGTTTTGTTTTGTTATCACTGATGATTACTCATGATTTTCTTTGGTTTTCTATTTAGGTACAAAGGACGAAATAGTTGGAAAGTTGATTGGGTTCTTAGACCAAGTCGAGAACTCCTACGGGACGAGGGTAAAACGTATCAGGAGTGATAATGGAACCGAATTTAAAAACACAGTAATTGGTGTATATTGTCTATCCAAAGGCATAGGGCATCAATTTAATGCACTTTATGAGTCACAAAAAATGGGGTGACAGAACGTAAGAACATGACTTTGATTGAGGCAGCAAGGACAATGCTCTTGGATTCAAAAAATCCAACCATGTTTTGGGGGGAGGCAGTGAATAACGCGTGTCATGTTTTAAACCGGATCCTTACTGTCAAATCACTGAACAAAACCTGTTACGAAGTTCTGAATAAAAGACCACCTAATTTAACTGGCTTTGAACCGTTTGGGGTACCGTGTACTTTACTGAAAACAAAACATCAACCTAAGTTTGGTGTAAAGGCTGATGATGGATATTTCCTAGGTTATGTCCCTAACTCACCAAACAAAAGCATTTTTAACAAAACAAATGGTACGGTAGAGATTGTGTTTACGGTTGATGTAGTTATTCAAATGAACCTCAAACTGGTCCGGGATGGTTATTTGATTATGACTCATTGTTTGAATCATTTAACATACCTCTTAGTGGAAATGCAGGTACAGTGGAAAATGACTTCTCGTCATTGAATCTGAATGACGACTATCAAGGTTTTCCAAAGTCAAGCATTCCATCTACACCTGAGCCTATAATGACAGAAGATGGGTCTCCAACAGAGAATGAACCTAAATTACATACAAACAAGAATCAGATAAATACTTCTAACTTCGAGGATAGTGATCATGAGGAAGAGAATGTATAGTCTGAAGTCGTACCCCCGTTAGGTGGAATAGGATCAAACTTAGGAGAGAATCTTCATGTCGATGAGATTGAGACATCGGCGATAAACAAGGATCATCCGATTGAGAGTATCATAGGAAATCCGAATACCAGTGTGAGAACTACGAGTAGTGTAAATAATAACACGGTGCTGTTATTGATGATCAAAGACTCCGAGGCGTATCACACCTGTCTATACTCATGTTTTATCTCGCAACTAGAGCCGAAGAATGTGCAAATGGCACTAAAAGACAACTCTTGGGTTGAATCCATGCGAGAAAAACTGTCGCAGTTTAGAATAGTTGAAGTGTGGGATTTAGTGTCGTTACCTCGAGGAGAAGTTGCAATAGGGACCAAATGGGTCTTTAAGTGCAAAAAAGATGGCCGGGGTATAGTTACTCATAACAAGGCAAGACTTGTCGTGAAAGGATTCAACCAAGAAGAGGGAATTGATTATAATGAAGTGTTTGCACCAGTGGCAAGACTCGAGGCAATTCGTCGGTTTCTGGACTTCGCGTCCTTCAAAGGATTTAAGATATATCAACTTGACGTAAAGAGTGCATCTGTATGACAAGGTGAAGGAAGTGGTGTACGTCAAACAGCCGCCTTGGTATACTGATCCAAAGTATCCCGACAGAGTATATCGACTTGATAAGGCTCTGTATGGATTGCATCAGGCACCAAGGGCATGGTATGAGACGCTGTCAACTCATGTTTTGGACAACGGGTTTTAAAGAGGGAGAATTCATAGTACATTGTTTGTGAAGAGAAAAGGAGAAGACTTTTTCTTGGTACAAGTGTACGTGGATGACATCATTTTTGGGTCGTCAAACGAAAAGATGTGCAAAGACTTTGAAAAGGTCATGAAGTCAAAGTTTGAGATGAGTGCTATGGAAGAGCTGAACTTCTTTCTGGGTTTGCAAGTTGAACAAAGGATAGAATGCATGTTAATCCATCAGACGAAGTATGTCTACGACATTCTGGAGCGCTTCGGGATGGAAGGAACAAAACTGACTGCTCATTTCAGTACTCCGATTCAAGTGAATCACAATCTCGGACCGGGTACAGAAAGTGATACTGATGTGGATCCGACTTTATATCGGGCCATGATCGGGTCACTCATGTATTTAACTATTTCTAGACATGACATTATGTTTTCTGTGTGTATTTGTGCTAGGTTTCAAGCAAATACAAAGGAGATGCATATGAAAGCTGTGAAGCGAATTCTTAGATATCTGAAGTCGAAACCGAAGCTAGGACTTTGGTATCATGCTGATGGAGATCTGGAATTGGAGGCATACACTGATTCTGATTATGGTGGATGCAACTTGAAACTGAAATCAACAACTGGAGGTTGCCAGTTCCTTGGAGGGAGACTCGTATCCTGGCAATGCAAGAAACAAACTTCGGTAGCCGTATCAACGTGCGAGGCCGAATATGTAGCTGCTCGTTGTTGCTGTTCAAAGGTTTTGTGGATACAACAACAATTGTGGGATTACGGTTTGACTTACACTCATACTCCCATTAGGATAGATAATCAGTCTACAATTGCTGTAACTAATAATCCAGTTAAATACAGTAAAACAAAGCACATAGACATAAAACATCATTTCATACGTGATTGTGCTGAAAAGAATCTGATAAAACCGGTAAAGGTTGCAACGGAACACGATAATGAAGACTTATTCACTAAAGCATTTGATAAGTCATACTTTGAGTTGTTAGTTCAACTAAATGGTATGCGTAATCCAGAGTAACTTGACCTTAGTAGTTTTTCTTTCTTTTTAAAAGTAAGTTAGTAGCTTAGTAGACTTTCTTTCCTTTTATAGTAAGTTAGTAAGTTAGTTTATTAGCTTATCTTAAAATCGAAAACAAAATAAAAAAGAGAGAAAATCATAAATATTTTGAAAAAAAAGGAGAATATCAAAAAATGAGTTAAGTCTTAGAGTCTAAGGCTCAAAGTTACGAAAATTAGCGCAGTCTAAACAAACTCTAAGTGTTGAGCTTTCACACATAATGCACCATAAATTCTAAGTGATATACACTTTCTTATTTGATGTGTTGGTAGGCATAATACACAAAGGAAATCCTAACAGCTAATAAAATAATCAAGAAAATGTCATATGTGTAACTAACTTAGATGTATGACCAAATGGTCTTAATATCTATGTTAGAGACATACAGACAATTATTGTAAATGAGGTATGCAAATTTATCTGGGGGATGTTTAGCAATATCAAAATACATCTTAAGCAAAGAAAAGAAAATAAAAAAAATTTTTAAAGGAAAAGGAAGTCAAAACAAGTCGCTTTGGTGTACGTGAGTACAGATCTGTCACCGCTGTTTTGACTTAACCTAGCAAGATAAGTCGCTTTGTTGTATGTAAGTACAGACCTGTCACCACCGTCTTGCTAACTTAAAAGGAACTCTAAGACAAACTAAGACACTCTATTGTATGTGAATACAGAACTGTGTCCGATGTTTGCCTTTTAAAGAAAATTTGCAATACCGAAAAGTTATAATCAAATTGTGTCTGCCTTGATCATTGAAGTATATCTAAGTATGGGACACGTAAGGAAGTTTCTTGATAAATTAAAAGGCCAATGGAATTTCCAAAGTGTTAAATGTTTAAAGGGAAAATCATACCGACAATCGACTTGAAATGTATTTCACGACAAACAACCAAAGGAATAAAAAATTCCTAAGTGTGAAAGTGAAATACTGAAAGTGCGTTTGACACCGCTATCTGATTAAACCTTCTTTGACTATCTATCAAAAAGATTCTGTTAGTATAAGTTTTACTTTTTAAAGTACTTCTGAGTATTTTTAATTTTGGTTTACTTTATTTTATTTTTTACTTTATTTTATTTTACCTTAAGTAGGATAAAAGTCAAAGTTACCAGGATGCATTTTTGGATGAAGAAACAAATATTGCGTGAAAATCTGTTGCTTCGTGTGAAAGTTTTTGCAAAGTTGAAAAAATTCCGTTAAATGAAAAAGTTGGATTTTATTCAAGAATTTTCATTTTCAGTTAAGTTCGAAATTTCAAACAAATTCGAAGTTACCTTCGAATTTGCTGGATGTTCGAACTTAAGCTAAGTTCGAAGGTGGTTGATATAAATAGGTCAACAGTACTTCATTTATGTCATCTACTCTCGAATTTAGTCTCTCGAACTTGTCAGGGCGATCTCGAACTTATTGCTTCGAACTTGCCGATATTCGACTTTCACACTATTTCTCGAAGTCTTCCACTATTTTTCTAACATACACATATATACTCGAGTATAGTGAACTTTATAATACTAAGTAAGTGTTAGTTTAGGATGTTTTTGTGGTTAAAATCGAGTTTTTTTAAGTTTTATATCATTTAAAACTAGGTGACTTTAAATCACAACTTTTAAAAGCTAAAACTTAAAATAAATGATAGATAACTTAGATTAGAACCAAATAGGACTAGATTACACGGTTAATTAAGTCAAATGGGGTTAAAATCATGGTTTTTAAGTTCAAAGTGACCAACTTCGAATTTGTTCTTCAGGTTCGAACTTGTCAGAAAGTTCGAACTTGTTGAAATATCTATAAGTTCGAAGTCAGTTATGTTCGAATGGGTATTTCGAACATAATTAATTTCAAATGGTTTTTAACATTCTCGAATTTGTCTAAGTTCAAATGTGTTGGACTTCGAACTTAATCAAGTTCGAAGTTATGCAAATTTGAATTAAACAAATTTAATTTTAAATTAATTTCTAATTTTAGTTTGGTGATTTTTGTGTGCAGATATGGGAGACCGTGCCTTTTATAATAAGCATAATATGGTAATGGCTGTAGATCTCCAGTTGCCGGAGGCTCAGCCATACCGTCCAATGATAGAGTTTCTGACACAGTGCAGAGTGTCATATGCACTTTCGCATAATCTGCCGTTCCTTCTGACATATGTGAGGCAGTTCTGGGATCACCTTCAGGTGGATTGCTCCGTTACCCCTACTGTGTTACGTACAAGAGTAGGTGGTCAACCAATTGTCTTTTCTGCAAACATGTTGAGACAAATCTTGCAATTGGGCACAGAGGATCAAGAGGCAGGCCCAATAGATTTCCCAATGCCCATAAGGCATGCGGCCTTTCTGAGAATGGGTTACGCACAACACATAACGTAGGCGTCCTGCGTAAAAAGCGGGCTAATTGGACAGTGGAGGTATCTAGTCCACGTAATAATGGTGTGCTTCACACCGAAGAAAGCTGGGTATGACACAATGGTGTCAAAGCAGCAGTCTGCGCTGATTGCCCTGGTCTACAACAAACAATTCAGCTTTTTGAAAATGTTTTTCAGGGAGTTCGTCCACCAGATTACTGCTCCGGCAAGAGAACGATTTTTAATGTATCCCTGATTCTTTATGATGATTATCTGACACTTTTCTCCGAATCTGCCACCACTACCTGAGCAAAGCGGCGTTGCTTTAACTGATAAGCGTATTTTTGCTGACTGCCAAGTGAAGTACCACCGCAACAACAGCAGCAGCAGCAACCTCAAAAGGCACCGACAAGACGCACTCCGGTTGCAAGAACGATTCCCCGCTCCCAACCTGCTACCGAAGTTGCTGGGCCATCCACTTTTGCTCCCTAATTAGACCAATGGGAACAGACGTTCGAGAAAATCTGGGCACAAGGAGCAGCAGTGTTGGAAAATATAGTTGAACAGTTGGTTCAAGATATTTTGGATCCCCCAGCTGATGTAGACGACATTATTAGGGAGATAGGTGAATATCAACTACCTGTTGCCGAGTCTGTAGGCACAGAAGGTCATGCTGAAAGATCAGAAGCTAGGGAGCAGGCTGAGGCTGTGGATCAAGCCTAGACCGCCTCTGAGTCTGAAGCTGAGTCAAGTTCATATGAGACGGAAGCTGAAGATCCAACTGTTACCATTGGCAGATATGGATCCAGAGTCGTTGTTAGCCAAAGGAAGATGACAAGGCCTATAATTCATGATGAAGAGGCAGAAGACTCGGACTTTGAAATAGAAGAAGCAGCCCCAGTTGCCACTCGACATAGGGCAAAAACGCATCACTTTATGCAGGGAGCTCCGTCTACTTCTGCTGCTATTCCATCCGCTTCAACCGCCGCTCCATCAACATCCACTTCCATTCCATCCACCTCCATTCCATTCACCGAAAATCAGCAGTTCACCGACCTGAAGAGCAAAGTTGATTTTCAATCAGTCCAAATATTCCAACTCTCTCACGCAGTAAATGAGCTGCAATAGCATAATAAAAGGTTGGATCAAGAGAATTCCAAGTTACATATAACAGTGGCAGATCAACAAGAAGCGCTGAGGACTCAACAATTCCATATCCAGACACTGCTGACCCTAGTGGATCTTTCTCAAAAGACTGCTCAGCAAGAAAATATTCAAGGGGAGTCTGGTTCTTCGAGTATAGGAGGAGGTGAAGCTCAAGAAAAAGGAAAGGCTCTTGAAGCCTCAGAGTCATTTGAACAAGAGATGATAGGAGCTCTGATAGATTTAGATGATGAAGATGAGTTCAGATTTGATATTGAAGACTTCATAGATCAGGAGGAACTGGAAGAGGGAGTGTTCATACCTGAGGATGTTCCAGACTGGAAATCCGATGATGAAGTAGTAGAAGATGAAGACGATAATGTTGGTGAAGTGCTCATTCAAAAACAACCTGTCACGAAACTTTACGCGAATGAGAATCAGAATGTGATAGACATTGATTTGCTGAAATCTGCAGATAATGAAGAGAAGAAGAGATTAGGGTTTAAGAAAGAAGAAAAGAAGATTGACTTGGCAGTAAAGAAGAAGATGAGGCTGCCAATTCTGGGGAAGTTATCAGGCGGAATTCTAAGCTGGTTCTATGACAGAGAACTGCAGCTATTTGTTCTAAAAAGAAGAGATGGGCTACAGTACTTGAGAAGAACGCTGAAAAAGTTTAACACATTGCCAAAATGTGAAGTGAAAGAGTTAGCCTGGAAAGAACTGATCAACCTAGGAGATGACCCATATGCTGAAGTTGTTGCTAAAATTATAAGAAGGGAGGGTCGATCTGAAAGGTTCGAAAGGCTTAAGCCAAGATCGGGTAAGAGAGTGGAAGATGAAACAAGAATAGATGCTCTTAGTGGGAAACAATGGGCTAAGATGGTTTAAAAACCAGTCGGATTCTTAAAGAAGTTTCCATTAAAGACAATGCCACAGGATATCCTGAAGAATATGTAGTAGTGGTATGTCGACAATGAAACAGCTGAAGCCTTAATGGAGGATGAAGATGAAAAAGTCATTTTGAAGGTATACGATCCGTTGCACCTTGCCAACCTATCCAATGATGACCTGCAAAAACTTCATGATCAGCCAATTTTCTTTCATGAAGGCTGTAGATCTGAAGGCAGGAAGTTCCAGAAAGTTGTAAAGGTTTGTATAGAGTAGGGATTGTATGTAGGTAGCATTTTGAATAGGACTAGTACTTATACTAATTGAATATCTGGTTAGAAGCTATCGTCAAGGGGCAGTCTGTTAGTACATCCTGTGTGATGATATCAGTGTAAATGTAGATAGTTCTTTTATAATGGTTTAGTCTTTAGGAATTACCAGTTAATACATATGGTTGATATTGATTATATATGTTTGATCTTGTTTGTGATTGATGTTTACTTATGTTCAAAGATAAGTTCAAACATAAGTTCAACGATAAGTTCATACATAAGTTCAAAGGTAAGTTCAAACATAAGTTCTAAAACAATTTTTAAGGCAAGTTCTAGAATAAGTTCAAAGCCATATTCGAACTTATTGGTGGACAAGTTCGTCGGCTTGGGCCTTCACGAACTTGTATGGGCCATGTTCGAATTTAAGGATTATAATTAACGGTTAATCAGTTTTGATTAAGAATCTTTGCAGAAATTAGTGTCCAAGGCGATTACGAACTTGTGAGCGATTTGCAGAGAGTTTTGGAGAGATTCACGTGTCGGAACGTTCGTTGTTACGTCTATCATCGTGTTAGTTTCCATGTTTCGTGTGTTTGTGATCAATCTGTTATACCCCTAACGAGGATTCCACACTCGTTGGACGGTGTCACGCCAAGATTGGATCCGTAGGTAGGTGACCTTACACAAATCATCTTTAAAAGGCAAACTTCGGACACAGTTCTGTATTTACATACAACAGAGTGTCTTAGTTTGTCTTAGGGTAGAGCATACTTCTTTTATTTTAGCAAAGACAGCGTTGACAAGTCTGTACTTACGTACAACAAAGCGACATATCCTACTAGTTTAAGTCAAAACAGTGGTGACAGGTCTGTACTTACGTACAACAAAGCGACATGTCTTGACTTTCATTACGTTTTCATGCTTGCTCTTTATATAAGATGTATTTTTGATGAAGCCATACATCCCCCGGACTGATTTACATACCTCATTCATTATTATTATATGTGAGCCTCTAACGCAGAAATTAAGAACTATTGTTCATACATCTAAGTTAGTTACACATATGACATTTTGTTGATTGATTTATCAGCTTTTAGGAAAACCGTCATGTTTTATGCCTACTAACACACCAGAACATGAAAATGTACATCACCGTAGTTCGTCTGAATACTCTCACAAAGCTCTGAAAGTGTTAATCTCGAAGTGTTTTTTCATCTCTCAAAAGCGTCTGCAGTACCATTCTCTGAGCTCTAGAAAAACTTACTGAATTCACAATGATAAGTTCATGATATAACCCTTAAGTTCGTGCATGGCCCAAGCCCACGAACTTACAAGTTCAAGACCATGCAGGTAAGTTCATATGAACTTACCAGGGCTAAGTTCGTACGAACTTGTCAGCCTTTAGTTCGTAAGAACTTATTTAACATAACTTCGTAGCCTTATGAACTTATTCTCATAAGTTCGTAGCCTCATGAACTTATTCTCATAAGTTCATACCCTCGTGAACTTATTCTCCATAAGTTCATAGCCTCATGAACTTATCCAACAATCATGAACTTATCATGTCATTGCATTAATAAGGCCCTATCTATTGCAGTAGTCTATCAATAACTGCTATCGTCAAACTGGGTGTACCAACAGACTCCCCTTGACGATAGCTTCTAGTTGTTATTCATTGATCGCAATAGACTCTCAGTTTCAGAGACTATAAATAACGAAACTAGACTACTGTCGTCACACCAGGTGTACCAACATGTCATCTCTAATTAGGGTCTCAATCTGTCTAGTAAGTCGCTCTCTCTTCACATTCTCTGCTCGTACACCAGCCTGCTGCGCCAACCTCAAACTCTCAATCAGGGTCTAAGTAATCTCAAGTCTAGCGGCCAGTGAAATCACAGTCTGACCGCATGCCTTGTAGCTCAATGCATTAGCCAGTACGTTCGATCTTCCTGGATGGTACTGGATCTCACAATCATAGTCCTTCAATAATTCTAGGCTAAGCCGCTGTCTCATATACAACTTCCTCTGACTGAACAAATAGTATAGCCTCTTATGATCGGTAAACACAATAAATCGAGACCCATACAGATAATGTCACCAAATCTTCGACGCAAACATAATAATATCGCTCAAGATCATGCACGGTATGGTTCTCCTCGAAAGTCTTCAACTAACAAGACGCATACGCAATCACCATACCTCGTTGCATCAGAACATAACCCGACCCAGTACCTGATGCGTCGCAATACACAACGAAATCATCTGTATCCTCTGCCAATGCTAACATTGGAGCCTGACATAGATGGGTCTTTAACTCTCTTAACGCATACTCCTACTCATCGGACCACTCGAAAGGTACGAACTACTGTGTCAATCTCATCAACAGCATTGGCATCCTCGAAAAGTCCTGGATAAATCGTCGATAGTACCCAGCAAGACCTAGAAAACTGCATACCTCTGGTATTGTCTTCGGCGGCTCCCAACTTATCACGACCTCTATCTTCGCGGGATCCACATTGATACCCTCAGCGCTCACCTCATGCCCCAAAAACTGGACCTCGCGTAACCAAAACTTACACGTGGAGAACTTCGTATATACTCTCACCTTTTGAAGCACGATTAAAACCACTCGTAAGTGCTGCTCGTGGTCCTCAACGCTCGAGTAAATCAAAATGTGGTCAATGAACAATATCACAAACCAATCCAACATAGATCTACACACCAAGTTCATTATTAAATCCATTAAAGCTGCAGGTGCGTTAGTCAATCCAAATGGCATCATAAGGAACTCACAGTGTCCATAACGTGTCCGAAACGCTGTCTTCGGTACATCCTCATCTCTAACCTTCAGCTGATGGTAACCAGAATTCAAGACTATCTTGGAAAAGTAACTCGAACCCTGCAACTGGTCAAACAAGTCATCAATGTGTGGAAGCGGATAAGGATTATTCACAGTCACTTTATTCACCTCCTTGTAATCTACACACATCCGCACAGTATCGTCCTTCTTCTTCACAAACAAATAGGTGCTTCCTACTAGGAAAAAATCGGATGGATAAATCCATGATTTTATAGCTCTTATAGCTGTGACACCATCTCTCGCATCTTAGCAGGTGCCAGCCTATAAGGCGTCTCAGCTATAGGCACCGCTCCACGGATAAGAAAGTACGAAACTCTACTTGGCGATCAGGCGATAACTCACGCAACGCATCTGGGAATACCTCGGGGAAATCTCTAATCACCGGTATCCTCTATGACATTCTTCTCCTTTTGGGCGTCAACAACATAAGCCAAGAAGGCCTCGCTCCCCTTAGAAACATATGGCTGAGCTCTGGCCATAGAAACTATATCTGTCTCACTTCTGCGTCGCTGCCCATATACAATCACACTCTCACTGTCTGAAATGGGTATACGAATCATCTTCTTCTCACATAGAATGTTGGCATGTCTGGTTGTCATCCAATCCATACCCACAATAATATCAAAGATACTAATCTCAATTGGTAGCAAATCAATCAAAAAATGGTGAGTGTCAATCTCTAACAAACAATCTATGTACACCCGGCCCACTAACGTCCTACTCCCATTAACTTTCTCGACAATCAACTAAACAAAAAAAGTAGTAGCAGAAATAGAAAAGTACGCCAAAAAAGGAATAGACACATATGAGCGGTTTGCTCCAGAATCAATCAAAATACTGCCCGGAACTGATCGTAGGTCATAGAATAAGCAGACGGGGTCATAGAAGACTCAATGGGCTTCCACCACTGGGAAGCCCTGCTTTTCAACAGATACGTAGCATTGCCACCATATCTCTCAAATCTACGTGCGCTATCCGAAAGGCAGCCTCAAACTCTCACTCCCAAGCCATCGCCAGTTCGCCATGCCTGGCTCACCACCGCCTTGGAATTCTGGTGGGGATCCTATCATGAAATCCTTAAAGGATCTACCCCGCTGAGTAGTAGAAGATGAGGCACCTGCCCCTGAATTTGTATCTGTCACTGGAGTACTAGCCCCAATCCGGCCCCTGATACCTGACATGTACCCTACTGACCAAAGAACTGAGCCTGACTATCCAGTAAATCAGACTTGCAGACATACTCGTCACCCGTTAGTCTGTCTGCACCTAAACCCTCACCCTAATTTGCCATAATAACCTGCACAAACTGAATCAGTTAAAGATAACAAGTAAAGTACCCAACGTTATACACCTAACATTAGTCCCAGGAGTAATTCCCTAGGATCCGAACACGGTTCAAGTTCAAGCATCCGCCAATGATACTCAGACCTCAAACCACTAACTCTGATACCATCATGTAGCACCCTCTCTTCGCACACAATAGCCTAATGAAAGTGATACTCCCTCTGAAATAGACAATTACTGTTTTGAAGTGAACCCAGAGCCCCGATAGAATGAAGAAATCCCAAAAAAACCTGGATATTTTTAGCTTCCCACTCAAAATAAACATTTCACATAACAGTTGTCAGAGTCACCAACATTAAAGACATACATATATAAACGAACATTGAAAATAATTTTGTAACACTTTTTGAACTGACGTAACAGAGGGGGGATTTAACATGGAAATTTGAGAAGTATCTGAGATTCAACCAGAGGGGGGATTTAACATGCCAATTTGATATACTAAGAACCAAAAACGAGGTTCATCTAGAGCCTTAGTAAATACATCAGCAAGTTGAAATTCAATGCCTACAAAATACAAATCTATTGTCCCTTTTTCTACATGATCTTTAATGAAGTGATATGAGATGTCTATGTGTTTCATTCTCAAGTGTTGCACAGGATTGCAAGATATAGCAATTGCACTTCGGGAGTCACAGCATATTGGCATGTTGGTGAGTGAAAATCAATAATCACGTAACTGTGTTCTCATCCACAGCACCTGAGAGCAACATCTTGCAGCTGCTATGTACTCAGCTTCAGCTGTGGATGTGGATACACAATTTTGAATTTTGGAAGACCAACTCACCGGCCCGTCACCCAAAAACTGAATTCCACCTGATGTGCTTTTACGGTCTACTTTGCAACTTGCAAAATCAGCATCTAAAAAAGCTGTAAGATCAAAGTTGGTTTCCTTTGGATACCTGTTAGGCACAAAAAGGCCTTAAAACCTGTTCTGTCGACATAGTGTTGTACGATCATATCACCATGCTGTAAGTGGAGGAACTGGCTCCTCATCTCTCGTCGCTCATCACGGTGGACATACTGTAACTCGAATACTGCCCCGAACTGATCCCAGATCATAGAATAAGCAGCAGACGGGGTCATAGAACACTCAATGGACTTCCACCACTAGGAAGCCAAGCTTCTTAACAGATACGCAGCATATCCAACCATATCTCTCAGATCTACATCTGCTACCCAAAAGGAAGCCTCAAACTCTTGCTCCCAAGCAATCGCCACGCCTGGCTCACCACCGCCTTGGAACTCTGGTGGGGCTCCTATCATGAAATCCTTAAAGGTTCCACCCTGCTGAGTAGTAGAAGATGAGGCACCTGCCCTTGAATTTGTACCCGTCACTGGAATACTAGCCCCAATGTCGGCCCCTGATCCCTGACATGTACCTTACTGACTGAAGAACTGAGCCAGAATATCCAGTAAATCAAACTTGTGAACATACTCGTCGCCCGCTGGTCTGTTTGCACCTGAACCCTCACTTTTAATTTGCCTTAATAACCTGCACAAACTGAATTAGTTTAAGATAACAAGTAAACTACCCAACGTTACATAATAAGCTAGGTCAAGTAAATTCACCAGATATCAGTCTCAGGATTATTTCCCTAGGATCCGAACACGGTTTAAGTTCAAGCATCTGCTAATGATACTCAGTCTTCAAACCACAAACTCTGATACCATCATGTAGCACACTCTCTTTGCACACAAAAGCCTAATGAAAGAGATAATCCCTCTCAAATAGACAATTACTATTTTGAAATCAACCCAGAGGCCCGATAGAATGAAGATAGCTCAACAAACCTGGATATTTTTAGCTTCCCACATAAAATAAATATTTCACATAGCAGTTGTCAGATTTACCAACATTAAAGACATACATCGATGAACGCACATCGAAATAACTTTGGAACACGTTCTTTGAACTAACGTAATACATGGGGGATTTAACATGCCAATTTGAGAAGTATCTGAGATTTAACCAAAGCGGGATTTAACATGCCAATTTGAGATACTAAGAACCGAAAATGAGGTTCATCTAGACCCTTAGTAAATATATCAGCAAGTTGAATTTCCGTGCCTACAAAATATAAATCTATTATCCCTTTTTCTACTTGGTCTTTAATGAAGTGACACATGATGTATATGTGTTTTGTTCTCAAGTGTCGCACGAGATTGCAAGATATAGAAATTGCACTTCGGGAGTCACAATATATTGGAATGTTGGTGAGTGAATATCCATAATCACGTAACTGTCTTATCATCCACAACACCTGAGAGCAACAGCTTGCAGCTGCTATGTACTCAGCTTCGGCTGTGGATGTGGACACACAATTTCAGATTTTAGAAGACAAACTCACCGGCCTGTTTACCTGATGTGCTTTTACGGTCTACTTTGCAACTTGCAAAATCAGCATCTGAAAAAGCAGTAAGATCGAAGTTGGTACCCTTTGGATACCCTGTTAGGCACAATATGGCCTCAATCGAACCTGTTCTATCTGTTGGTATACCCTGTGTGACGATAGCAGTCTAAGTATGTAATAGATAGTCAAATATAATAGATGAGGCTTTATGAATACAAGTCATGTGTGTTAGTTCATGATTCTTTATGATATCTACAGTTGCAAGTTAGGTTCTAGACTGTGAAAATAAGTTCGAAGATATGAAGATAAGTTCTAAGTTTAAGCCATGAACTTAAGCCACCCCAGACACTTGTAAGGTCTACGACTGCAAGATCTATCTAGACGCGGATCCGTGAACGAGTGCGGAATCCTCGTTGACGGTTAGACGGACAACTCTCAACCAACGGAACACGGAGACTATTAGACGCTGAACGAACGACACACGAACGATCCTACGTACTAATTCTCTCCGAAACGGCACTCACCTTGCTGATAAACTCGAGATCGCCTCTTGCTTAATTCCTCACGAATTCTGCAAAAAGTCCTCTAATGATTCGAGTCTATCCCTAATTATAGACCCTGATTCGAGTCTGATGTGGGCCAAACTCGAATCTGGCCCAAGGCCCATTCGAGTCTGTCCATATTGACATCCTCGAATCTAGCCCATTCGAATCTAAGGTCTCATTCGAATCTATCACAGATTCGAATGTGTTCCCTTAAGCAATTCGAATCTAGCCAAAACACTTAAACTCTTAAGTGATGAAACTTATGTTTTACTTATGCTTGAGTTAATCTTTGACCTTTTTGTTTGAACTTCTTGTAATATGTTACATCAAGTTCAAACACACAATCAATAACAGACAAACACATATAAACATATATATCAAAACACTTGTTAATACTCAGAATATTACTTAAACCATAATGCAGATCGATTAGACTGCTATCGTCACACAGGGTGTACCAACAGACGAACTTAGTTGAAGAATGAGACCTTGGATGACATAATCACAAGGTTCTACCATCTGTTGACTGAAATTGATGATCGCAGTGTTGAGTATCATGAAACAGAAAAGTTAGAGAAGTTTCTAGATGCTTTACCAGCAAAGTGGGAGATCTACACTGCACTAATAAAGCATGATGAAGAAAAATTTGAAACTCTAACTCTGGAAGAAGTCATTGGGACTTTGAGAGCCTAGAACTTTATGTTAGAGAAGAAGGAAAAAGAATTTGATCAAGTGAAAGATCCTGAAATGTACTTCAGAAAATCAAAGTCATCAACTTCTAGTGAACTGAAGTCGGGGCTATTGCGTTCTTTTCTGGAGAAGAGGAATTACCAGATAAAGTAGAAGAATCTAGTAGTAGAGCATTCTTAGGGTTTTCTAAACCGGAAGATAAGCCACATCACTCAAGATCAACCTCTCAAGGTTATACCAAGATGCCTATGAGCGTTAAATCGGCTGAGGAGCATCTAAATCTCCTAGCTTCATTTGTAGCAGCATATGGCAACTGCCTTCAAGGTAAAATCAACAATCCAGCTCTGTGGGAAGAGGATTACGATCAGGTAGATCCAAACAACTTAGAGCAGATGGACCTACAATGGCAACTAACTAAGGTAACGCAGCGGGTCTAAAGGAATCTGAGTGTGAGTGATAATGTTGGTGTTGATAAGTTAAAGGTGAAATGTTACAACTGTCATGGGTTGGGAGATTTTGCTAGAGAATGTCAGAGACCAAAGGTTGAGAACTATCAGAATCAGAATCAGGGAAGATAGAATTCGGATAGTTCAGGGAATCAAGCAGCGATAGCTGGTATGTTAACGAATGTATCTTCTAACAGACAGCTAGACGGTACATATGATTGGAGTACTCATCCGGAGTGTAATGCCAGAGGTTTTATGGCTGAGTTAACTGAGACCGATGAAAGAGCTGAAGAAGAAAAGGAGGACACCCAGCAGTCCGATTCAATTCCTTTGATGTTGGAAAAATCTGAGGAGCAGACCACTCTGGAGTTTGTGGCTCAAATGGCCAATGTGGAATCAGATTGCACAAAGGTATCTCTTAACTTTTCTACCTTTCATGATTTTTGCGTTCTATGTGCTACGTTAAATGATAGATTGAACCTAGTGCTAGAAACACATACAACCATGACAGCTCAAATCTAATCCTTAAAATCAGAAAATGCTAGTTTGTTAGATATTAAGGAAGATCTTAGGGCTAAGATGAAAGCCGATGCTCAAGATGCAGTAGCTGTAGGTCCCGAGAGGTTCCCAAAGTATATAGTTATAAGCTGTAGAGGGGGGGGGGGTGAATACAGCAATTTAAAATCTACACACTCTTTTCTCAATGTTTGTATGTATTATCAACAATTTGTTAATTACAAACAAGCTTGAATGCGGAATAGTTCAAGCTGAGATGACAGATACAACAGTATGCTTACTAGTCTAAGACAGACTCGAACTAGTATACAATGAATACACTCACTAAGAAGCACTCACTGTGTTTACAAGACTTAAGGAACAGCTTAGGTAAAACAGCTTAGACACACAGATGCTGGTTTACAGAAGACTTGCATGCATGAAGATCACACTTGCACGTTCACTCTTGGTTTAAGCACTTAGCTTTCTTCTCACATCTTTCTGACCTTAGAAGCTTCCTTTTATACTCACTTAGAGGATCTCAGAGAAACATCTTCATTGGACAGAATGAAAAGGAAAAGTCTTGTTGAAAAGACAACATAACCTTTTCTGCACTTTTCTGAAAAGCACACTTGTCTTCACATGTGCAGAACTTTTGTCTTTTTACTTTGTCTACTGTTGCATTGCCTTTAACTAATTTAGGAATGTCAACTTTGCGTTTTTCTTCCCTGTAAAGGCCTATTTTGATATAAGAAAAAGGTCTGTCACCCTTTTTCAAATATCCTTTTGTCTTCATGTTACAGAACAGCGTGGGCAGGCTGAGCAGTTCTGTTTTCCACTTTGTCTTCGACTTTGTAAACTGATCTTGTAGTCAAAAAACAATACATGATGACTTGGAAACAAATTCCATAAAGTGTTTAGCCTGTTCACAAAGAACAGGTTCTGTTCACAAAGAACAGAACACTTTAAAAATGCCCAAGCTGCTCAACAGTGTGAGCAGCGTAGACAGTTTATGTCCAGCCTGTTCAGCAGACAGAGCAGCTTGGACAAACTGTCTTAGTTGCAAACACATGCAACATATAATTAGCTTTAGACTGATATTGCAAATCATTTTCAGGTTTCAATAAGGCATATAACAGGCCTTAAATTCAACCTTCAAATGCATCAACAGGTTTGATTATAAAATCTCCCCCTCAGATGTAGAACAGGTTTGACTGAGGCCTTTTTGTGCCTAACAATCTCCCCCTATTTGCAATAACCAGTTCAAGCTGGTCTTATCAAAAATCACTATATATTTTTACAGTACATTTGCTGAAATAAAATTACAACATTACACTAAAGTAAAAGATCAATTTATATATACACTGATTCTTGACTATACTATAACAACACATGTTCTTACAAGAGTACAACTAATGTACTAATGTATTTTACAACTAATGTAAAAGCAAAAATTACAACTTATGTAATAATGTACAACTAATGTACAGGATGTACAACTAATGTACAAGGTGTTTGGACTGTTTGAGTTAGGAGCAAATAATGGCAAACCTGTCCAACTGATGGACAGCTTCCAATTCTTCACCTACCCAGATGGTAGATGGACTTCATATCAGTGGAGAAGGATCCTGAACCATCCTTTCCAATTCTTCCCTTGTATCCTCAAGTTCCTCAATTTCACTCCTGATAATCATGAACTTGGGATCATTGAGCTCCCCTCTTTCATAGAAGCCTCTGAGCTGTTCCCAGATGGCTGCTCTCCATTTGCAAGACTGCCTGAAAGAAACTGCAAGTCTGAAGGCGGTAAGTTGTCTCAGATCAACTTTGTATAGTTCTGAGGCCCTTTGGAAGCACTTTTTCTGAGTTAGGGGATCTACAAAAAATGCCCCCAGCTCAGGTTCTTCAATAATCTTGCCATCCTCAAACTCTATTCCTTTAGGCAGACTATGATCAACTCCTTTTATTTCAAGGGCATAGTCGCCTTGTTCAATCAGCGTGAGGAGTACTTCCATCTCTGTATCCTTCTTTGTCCTTCTGGCCTTTATTTTGGGGTATGTCACAGAGACACCTTCTTTTACTTCTTTTGGAATCAGGCCCAGCTCACTTACTCTCTCCATCAGCTTCTTGATGTATGCCCTGATAGTCTTAGCCGTTTCTGACTTAGACTGGCTCAGGGCAACTGCCAGTTCCACCCATTCCCTGTATCCCATCTGTGCAACATCAGTGTGATCGTAGGATTCCATTTCAGGGCCTGTTGCACCCATCCTGGTGATCTGAAGTTTCCACTGTGTGCCTTTTCTTGAAATGGGAACAGCTTTGACAATCGCTTCCTTGGCAAGCCTTCTAGTAGCAACATCATGAAATTTCTTTCTAGCCAAGTTGTCAAAGTGGAATTTGGCTCTGGCAGAGGGTACTGTTGATTTGGTCACAGAGACCTGAGTACCTTTCTCTACTTCCTTCTCTTTTTCTCCTGCTGATTGCCTGGCAGCTTCCATTATTTTCTTTTGCACCTCCAAGGTAGACATTTTAATTTTCTTTGCTTCTTGGAGGGCAAAGGACTTAGCAGCTTTGGAAAATTCTTCTTCTTTTCTTAATTCATCCAGAGCTTGAAGCTGTTCTTCCCTAAACTCAAAGTATTTGTGCATAGGGAGGCCCATCTCTTTGGCTCTGGTCTTGTGAAATTGCATTTCTGCCTGTTTCTGCTGCATAGCATCCTTAGCTACCGTTTCTTTTCCATCAGCTGCTGCTTTAGTGACAGCAGCTTCAGGAATTTCTTCTTCTTCTTCTTCTTCTGATAGAATAAGGTGCCTCCTTTTGCTGCTAGGCCTGTCCTCAGGAATGATTTCCTCCCCCTTAGACTGAGCAGGGTTTGGAGAGACAGCCTGAGTAGGCATAGTAGCTTGAGAAGCACCTTCAGCAGCACCTGTTTCAAAAATCTCTGCTGGCTGACCAGTGTGAGTTGCAAACACTGGTATCTCCTTAGGAGAAGAAGTTTTCTCCCCCTTAGACTTAGTCTTCGAGGCAGATGACTTCTCCCCCTTTGAAGGAGATGAAGCAGCGAGTTCAACACCTGGTCTGCCTGAAGACACAAAGTCAGCACAGGCTTGCCAGCAGGTTTAGAGGATTTAGGACCAACAAGGCTGTTCACTAAGTAAGCCAAGTTATCCTTCACCTCACTAAGTTGGGAAAGACAGGTTTGAAGAGAAGATGTGTGGGAATCAGCAAGAGTGGTCAACTTAAGAAGATTTTCCCTATCAGACGCTGTGAACAGCAGAGATTGCAGCTGTGCAAGATGAAGTTCTAGTGAATCTCGCACATCAGCAAGGTCTGATGATACAGAGTTGGATAGGGATCCAATGATGGTCTGTAAGCTGGCCAAAGTGTTAGGAAGAGTAGAGTTGCAAGAAGTGAGGATAGATGACAGCTGTTGGGAAATGGCTGCCATGGAGGACACAGAGTCCTGTTGTAAGGAGAGGATAGAGGAGAGAGAGGTGGATACAGTTTGCAGCTGTGCAGTGAGTGCAATCAGCTATGGAGAGTTGTCAGTTTGGGGAGTGACTGGGAAGGGTTCTTTAAACATATCAAAGAATCCTTTGAGCTGCTCAGACACGGAGTCTGAGATGATGGATGGTAGGGAGTGCATGGTGTTTTCCAAAGAACCAACTTTGTTGGTCAGCAAAGAAAGCTGATCCTTCAAAGGCAGGTCTTTGGGAGATGGTGGGGTATGGGTGGATTGTTTGGAGTGGGTAGAGGGAGACGATGATGATGAGGCTGGTGTATGAGGATGTGATGGAGAGGGAAGAGGGACTTGGGATAGAAGCTCCATAGCCTGGGCAAAAGTAAGATGGCCCAGGTTAGAGGGATCAAGAGGTCCTTCAGCAGCGGCTGTAGCTGCATCACCAGGAGAAGGGGATGATGTTTGGGGCCTTTCAGATGCTTCTTGTGTTGCAACACCCTCATGAAGACCAGTGGTGGTTCCCTCTGCAGTGCCTTGGTCTAAAGGCACCTCATCATTGGGAGATGAAATATGCATTTCAACATCAGCAGTGGTGAAACCTGCTGATGGGAATTTGCATTGAGGGAGCAGCCTCACCAGAGGGATGGTATTAGCCCTGAGGGTCATCAGCGTGGGAGGTGGTCCCGCAGCAGGCGGTGTGGGGTGGACAGGTGATCATGGGGAACAGAAGTGAGGCTAGCGTGGATTGGGTCTTACGCAGCGCGTGGGCACCTCGTGCAGACTCAGGGTGTGAGGAGTATGAGTGGGGGCAGGGTGGACACAGACGAGGATGGAGTGGAGCCTCTCATATCCTCAGCCTGATTGGGAGGCGGGGGATAGTTGATGTGGATATCTCCTTTGTACACTGGTTCCTGTTGGGAGGAACGAGAGGGGTCAAGGCTGAGACTCAAGGGTGATGACTACATTGAGTGACGCAGGCTCCCATGGCTGACCCTTCTCACACCTAAGGAGAGGCCGCTGGGGTGCTTCTTTATCAACTGACCCTGTTGAGGAGGACCAGAGGAGGTGGTTTTGGGGCGGTTTTCTTTTTGGCTCTGTGAATTTCTTTGGTAATGGGACGGATGATGTGGGTGATTGTGGAGTAGGGAGGTTCTGTTTGGACAGGATGTTGAGACTGGGCTAGGAACAAGTGGGCTGGCTGTTCCATCGTCTCTTTGTGCCACAGAGGCACCAGCCACAAAGGCTCAGGCTCAAGATGAGCCAAGGGTGAGGAATCTGCTCTCCCTCAGCCACCGAGGCTACGGACCAGACTCAGATGAGCTGGTTTGGCCTTCTTTTTCCACAGGCCCAGCTCAGTTGCCCAGGGTCCTTTTGACAAGCTTGGACCTGGGCTTTGGATTTTCTGGTGGGAGCAGTCTCTGGATCCACCCTCACAGTAGGGGGTCCTTCCCACAACCTAGCACGCCCGCTCATTGGTGTTGATAGAGGAGGCTCATCTGCGGACTGGGTATAGAAAACGCTATTCCCTAACTGGGAATGCAGCAGTCTTAAGAAGAGACTATGAGGCGTAAGCGATCGCAGCGTGGCACCATAGCCAGCTTGTGAAAATGGCTCGAAACCGGGTATCGAGACACAGCTGGTCGTGACTTTGCTGTCACCCGAGTCGTCAGCAAAATCCATTTGGCCATATCCATGGTAGTTCCTCCACAAGCTGCAGAACTACGGGATTTCATCCCGGCTCAGTTGGTCAAAGGAAACCAACTTTACTTACTGAAGCACATCACCACAGAGGTGAATAAGAACCTGTAGGTAGGAGAGAGGTCCTTCCTGAACAGTGTTGCTCCAACTTGGTTCTGCCACACCACAGAAGCGTAGCAGATTGCCCATTTGATCATTTCAGCTTGGGGCTTATCTAAGTTGCAGCATTGGTAGATGTAGCACTCCCTGAGCAATCAGAACTAATCTCATGGTCTGAGTCCCATTGAGAATAGTACCTTGGATGACTTGGTTTCTGGGTTGTAAGCACAGGTGTACCAAAACTCATATACCATCTCCTGGTACAGGACACCAGGAGATGCAGTCTCGCGTAGTTCAACGGATGAACTTGAGGAACTCCACCATTTCTTCATAACCCTTCCCACATAGTTTTGTGGGAATGGTTTAAGTTAGCAATGTAGTGGTGGGTTTGATGGTCAGCATTGTGGTGACTGACGAGTGTTTGACAACGTCCTCACCAACGAATACTGGGAGAAAGGGATTAGGTCTGTGAGCCATTTGGGAATTTTTGAGGTCTGAAGAAGCAAAAGACACTTAGTCGCTTTTTAGGGTTCTTGAGGATTTCTGGAATGATGAGGAAGACGAAATGAAACAGTAGGTAGTATTTTAGGATTTGAATGGTCGTGTGTATGAGAAAGAAAAGATTTGGGCGGTTTGATTTGAAATGTTAGTTGACGGAAAACGGAACGGTTGTCCCATGTCAGAACATTGTCAGACCACTTGACCTTTTTAATCACTAACACACTAACCCCATTATCCGCAGTAATTAAGTTAAATAAAACATAATTTAAGTAACTTAATTATGAAGAAAGGTAATTAAACTTCTGGTCTACGCTGTTGGTCAAGCCTGTGATGATCAGGGTCACCACAAGGTTCTCAGTCTTCAAGCTGTTCTCCCTTCAAACTGTGCCTTCAGCCTGCTCTCTTTTGTAAGAACAGGTTGTGTTCAATAGTTGAACAGGTTACAAGACATTGGCTTGTAAGACAGTGTGAAGAAGTTGAACAGTTGAAGATTGGACCATCAGAGCCGGCTGGACGAATAAACTGTTTTTGTTCAGCCTGTTGTATGCTTAAGCTGTTCAAGTTTTTCAGACAAATGACTAAGTACAGAACATGTATAACCTGTTCTGCCTAAGCTGTTCAGAGAAACTTGAGCAGTGTGAGACATACAACTTTGTAGACTTGAGAGGACACTTAGTCACTCTTGTTTAACATGCCCAGCTTGCTGACAAGGTAATTAAACCTTGTTTCATCCAGAGGTTTGGTGAAAATGTCTGCAAGCTGTTCATTTGTGGAAATAAAACTTACCTCCACATTACCTTTTTGGATGTGATCCCTGATGAAGTGATGTCTGACTTCAATATGCTTTGTTCTTGAGTGAAATACTGGATTGTTGGAGATGGCTATGGCACTTGTGTTATCAAACAGAATAGGAGTTTTCTATACCAAGCCATAGTCTTCAAGCTGATGTGCATCTCCCAGAATCTGCCACGAGCTTCAGCAGCAATGTTTCAGCTCAGCAGTAGAAGTGGACAATGAGTTCATGCTTTTGCTACTCCAATGATAAACTTTCCACGCAACGGAGTTGAATCCACCTGTTTGTGCTTTTCTGTCTAACCTGCAGCTGCAAATAGAATCGTAAATAATGTTGTTCAAGACTTGAGTTCTTTTTGGGATACAAAGACCTCAACTGGAGTACTTTTCCAGGTATTGAAGATTTTTTAACAGCTGCGAGATGTGATTTCCCTTTTGGATTAGCTTTGGGAACCTAGCACATAAACAGGTTGGCAAACATAATATAGGTTACTAGCAGTCAATATGCAAGCTCCAAATCATGCCCTCTGTAAGCTGTTACTGAAACAGCTATTGCACTGCATGATCCAATTTTAACATTGGTTGCATTGGGAGTTTTAATAGGAGAATTTGATAATTTGGAACTTTTCAAAAGATCTAAAGTGTACTTTTCTTTGATTTTATAAAATTCCGTTCGGTTTTGTTTAACCTGTAATCTAAAAGAAACTGTTAGTTTCCATATACTCATTTTACATATTTAGATTTCATGGTAATGAAAATTCTTGATAGTTGCTCATTAGTAAGAACCAAATATTAATGTCATCCACATAGAATTTGAAAAGCATAATAATCAGACTTCCACCTTCTTTATGAACAATTGGTATCCACTTTACCTCTGGAGTACCCATTGCTCATAAGGAATTCAGTAAGAGTGTCATACCAGGCTCTAGGGGCTTGTTTGAGACCATAGAGAGCTTTGTCCAACTTATAGACAAAACCTGGGTGTTGTTCATTTTCAAAACCAGGAGGCTGCTTGACATATACTTCTTCTTGCAGCTTCCCATTCAAAAATGCACTCTTCACATCCATTTGAAATACCTTTATGCTCTTATGAGCAGCGTAGGCTAGATACAAACGAATTGCTTCTAGCCTGGCCACAGGAGCAAATGTTTCATCATAGTCAATGCCTTCCTCCTGTCTGTAGCCCTGAGCAACCAGTCTTGCCTTATTTCTAATGACATGACCTTGCTCGTCCATCTTGTTCCTGAAAAACCATTTTGTGCCAATTATAGTTTTACCTTTAAGGTGGCAGGGACAGCTTTCTACTTTGTTTTCTCTCAAACTGATTGAGTTTTCTTGCATGGCAGTGATCCAATTGGCATCTTTTAAAGCTTCATCAACCTTCTTTGGCTTCATCAGTGAAACAAAACTAGAGAACATACAAAAGTTCCCTAAGCTGTCCCACCGAGTTTGTATCCCTTTGTTGATGTCACCAATTATTTGATCATTGGGGTGACACCTGATCCACTTAGGATCATTTTTCAATGATGATTTACCAGAGTTTGTAACATCTTCAGCAGGTCCTGTTGAACAGCTCTCAAGATTTTCAGACACACTGTTGTCTTGAGCCTGTTCACTTGTTGAACATGTCTGACCACTGTTGAACATATCAGCAGAGGAACTAGGGAAATCAGCATTGATTGGTTCTGGACATGTAGTTGTAATTAAGTCAGTACATTTATTCACACAGGTTGTATTGACATAATCATCATCATGCCCATCATGATTAACAGGTTCCACATTCGATGTAGTGGAAGCTTTTGAGTCCTCTTCATGGATTGAATGCATCAGATCATCAAAGTTGAGGTCTCCTGAAACTGATTCAGGAACAGCTTTGGTGGAGGCATTCTTGGACTCTTCAAAGGGTGAATTGATAGATTCAATCTTATCACCTTTCTTTTGTTGTTGTATATACTCTGTAGGTTTGGAGATAGAAGAGTAGCACAAACACACATTCATCAGCTTTAGGTTCAAACTTTGACAGCTGGTCCTTTGATTCAGAATGAAACAGGGACATCCAAACACATGGAAATAACTGACATTTGGCTTCCTCCCTTTGAGCAGCTCATAGGGAGTCTTGTTGAATCTTTTCACCACTAAGGATCTGTTTTGGGTGAAGCAGGCAGTGTTAACAGCTTCAGCCCAAAATGATGAAGGTAAACCTGATGCACACAGCATGGTTCTGGCAGCTTCAATGAGAGTTCGGTTTTTCCTTTCAGCAACTNTTCAGTTGAGGATTCTGTACTGATGAAAAGTTTTGAGTGATACCTTTCTCTTACACAGAAGCTTCAAGAGTACTAGTGTCTTCTGTGCTAATCAGTACCATGATACACTTCTAAGTGGCTTTACTAGGGCAGAGTTCAGCTTTCCATCTTTTTGACAAGTATCCAAAATCTCTCTCGCAGCCCCCTTTGCTCGTCAGAAAAGATGCACCCATGTGTACCTGGGGGGAGAACTCATCAACTCATTACAAGAGTGTATCATTCTTCCTCCTGAGACTTGGGCATTAACATGTACCGAACAAGTTCCATATGGATTAAGAAGAGTGGAGTCATCAATAGAGCAATTATGTTTGGATGTCAAATTTTGTTATTTGTCTGTTTGCTTTCTCATAATTGTCTATCTGGGCCGTTCCCATGCTTTAACCTTTTTTTGCATTCCTTAGCAAACAGAGTCAAGTCATAGACGGTATTAACCTAGTCACCAACTCTTTTCTTTACAGAGTTCTTTGTTGTGAGTTTAGAATATTTACGTTCGATTAGCTTGTTTTTAGTATGTGACAGTCCTTCCTGCCATAGCCAGTTTAGATCAGCATTTGTTTTGTTGAGTGGTGGAAAACAGGGTTGTTCATCAGTTGTGTGGGGCAGCAGGAATGCATATACCACAACATATACACCTTTCCTTCGCTTGAGCACTATGCAGCAACTTTGGCCTGGGTATCCATATAGACTGTAACGCCAGGTGCTCATCAATAAGTTTAACCTGTAGCCAGCATCACATAGTTGGTGCTATGCTAACAAGGTCTATGTTTTAGCCCAACCCCATAGGCTACTCTGTTTGAACACGTGAGCAACCCGCTTAAAGAGTTCCATATCCCTCAGTGGATTCCCTGTTGACTTGTCCAACAAGAGTGCTTTTTGGCCCTTTTTCAGGCTGAGTTCACCACAATTCTTTTAAACCTGTTCATGTGCACCTGAGCAGTCCGACTATTCCAAGTACCAAGAAACCTGGAAGGTTTATGATTTTTTTTTTCTCTTGCAGAGTGATAATGGAGATTTAGCATTTTTTTGGGGGAACTCATCCACAAGAGAGGAGTTCTCCTACTTCATCAACATTTGTTGATGGATTTGAAATACGCACACTAATATCCCTATCTGAATGGTAATCAGCTTGAATACCATTCTCAATAACTGTGCCATTTCCAACACTGCTGTGACAGCTGTTGAGAGAAACAACAGAGTTAACAGGCCTAATGTCCTCAGATTCAGGACAGTCCTTGGCCAGATGTGCTTCTTCCCACATTTGTAACATTTTCCTCTTTATTAGTAGTTATTGGAAGAAGATCCTTCAGAAACACATTCTGAGCTATTTTTGTTGATTCTTTCAGGCATGGTTTTGCATTCTTTGTTGAATCAACAGCTTGTGTGGAGAGTTCAATGCCAAGCTTTGACTGTCTCTTCTTTCCTCTTTTTGGGAGGACAGAGGTCAAAGACGGGAAGCTTGATTAGCTTTGAGCTTCCACATGGTTTGGGAAACTTATTCCCAGTTGTCTCATTTGAGCAATGGCTTTGCCTTTGCCCCTACTGGGATTGTGATATGCTGGCCTATCAGCATACTCACGTGTCTGGTTTTGAAAAACTTTTTCATTTTAAAAACCAATTACCACTATGATTGAAAAACTTATTTGAAATCACAGCAGTTTTGTTTTCAACATGAGACTTACCCTTGTTGAAAACAGGCTGCTTATTTTGAAAACTTGTTTTCAAGTGTTTAGCATCAAAAGGATTAACACGCTTTTCCCATCAGCTTGGACTCAGAACCGTTTTGTCAACAGGTTTAGCATCCACAGCATTCAGTTTTGAATGTTTTCCTTTCTTTTGCTTATGTGAGACTAGCAGAGCACTTAGCAGGCTGACTTGGAGAACAAACTCCAACACAGCTTTGTGAGCTGAGTTCACACAAGCTGTACAGTATTTTGAGGCCTGACAAACCTGTTTGTTGAGATTAGTTTACCTTCACATTTTGAATGAATGTATTTGGAGTTTCACCAAGCGTGGATAAATCTTCTTTCAGATTATTATCTCAACAATGGAAGCTTGCTGTGTCAAGATCCCCTCCAAGATAGGCTGGATTTGTGCAGGAATCTGTTGACTTATACAATGCTGACTTTTTGTGCAGATTGGCACCAAGAGTCAACTATCTTTTGAAGCTTGGCATGCTTTATATCTGTTTCTTCTTCCCTTTTTCTCCAGTAAAATAGAGTTGATGTTTTTTAATTCATCAAGCTCAGTTTCCAACTATGGAAACGTCCAGGTTACTTACGGATTTAGTTTTAAGATCAAGCTTTAAGCTTAGAGATTTCAGATAGTAAAGCATTCATGCTTCTCAACAACAGCTTGAGATCAAAAAGCATATATTCAAACATTTTAACTTTTTCTTCAGAACTGTAAGCCATAAAATTTTGTACCTTATACATCATAGTAGGATTCCAGTTCTCTAAGCTGCTGAAGGCTTCAGCTTCAGCCATATCCTGTTTGAAACTGCTTGTTGATGGGACATCAGTGTTGGCCATCAGACATTGATTATCTTCTTCATCAAATGATGAATCAGATTCCTCCCAGTCACATGTCTCTGCCATAAGTCCCTTTTGGCGATTGGAAGACACTGAGTTTTCCAATTTCCTCAGCTTAGCCATGGCCATAAGGTACTTAACCCTATAGCCATCATCCTTGTTAGTCTTGTGGTTTGGATGACTGACCAACAGCCTTTTTGACACCACAGTCAGCAGCTATGTGACCAGTTTGCCCACTGAAGCACTCAAGCTTTGGAATTTTGTTCAAATGCTTCTTTTGCCAGCACTTGAAACCTCCTTGCAAGCAGTTTCTTCCAAACCATTTTCTTGTTGAAAACCTTTTGACAAGCATGGCTATCATTTTGCTCATCATCTTGTTTCAGCAAGATCGTGCAGCATTCTTCTTCGTCTGACACTCCTCCTTTTCATCTCCTGTTGATCAGGTTGAATGAAACACATCACTCACCTATATTACAGGGCTGTCTCACCATTTAGCCACAAAGGCTAGCACCTCTTCTGAATTTTCCAAGGCATTTTCCTTTTTGTTGCCTGGACTGTTCATCATTCAGTAAGGATCCATACAGATTGACCAGATCCATACTTCTGATAGTACCTGAGTTCCTTAGGATTGTTGAAAAGTAGTTCCACTCTTCAGGTAAAATGTCCAGAAATTTATTCACCAGGGTAAGACTGTCCTTGGTGATCCCAACAGCTTTGAGATCATTCACTAGAGCAGTAAACCTGGTGTAGGTTTCAGTGAGAGTCTCCTTTGGTTTAGCAAAGAAGAGTTCATACTGTCTAACAAGATTGTTGATCCTATTGTGCCAGGTTGATTGTGGTCCATCATAGACGGTACACAAAGTTATCCCACATTCTCCTTTGCGTCTTATTTCTCAACCTGCTTGAACACATCATCAGGGAGAAAATGGACCAGTTGTTCTGGCCTTTGCATCCAGAGCCACCAATCTCTTGCTTCATCAGACACCATTGAGCTTTAGCTTTCTCAAAGGTTCCTGATTCAGGAGGCAGCTCCTTCAACCGGCTGGAGTTTATGGTAGTAACAGAGGTTGGCACATAGAGGACCCTCCATCACTATCTCTGCAGTGTACATCCAATTTCTCTAAATAGAGCATCAATTCTTGCACTTCCAACCAGAGAAGTTTTAGATGATTAAATTTGGAGGGTTGCCCATAGAAGCCATTGTCATAGTAAGAAGAATTGCAGGCACATGTTGTCCATGGAAACTTTGGGAGAATGAGAGATCTAGAATGAACACACACTCTAAACTGCTCTGATACAGTGTAGTCCCGGAGAGTTCCCAAAGTATATAGTTATAAGCTGTAGAAGGGGTGAATAAGCCAATTTAAAAACTTAGACCACTCTTTTCCCCAATGTTGTTATGTATATCACAATTTGTTAATTACAAACAAGCTTGAATGCGGAATAGTTCAAAGCTGAGATGACAGATACAACAGTATGCTTACTAGTCTAAGACAGACTCAAACTAGTATACAATGAATACACTCACTAAGAAGCACTCCCTGTGTTTACAAGACTTAAAGGAACGGCTTATGTAAAACAGCTTATACACACAGATGCTGGTTTACACAGAAGGTTTGCATGCATGAAAATCACACTTGCACGTTCACTCTTGGGTTTCAGCACTTAGCTTTCTTCACACATATTTCTGACCTTAGAAGCTTCCTTTTATACTCACTTAGAGGATCTAAGAGAAACATCTTCATCGGATGGAATGAAAAAGGAGAAGTCTTGTTGAAAAGACAACATAACCTTTTCTGCACTTTTCTGAAAAGCAGACTTGTCTTCACATGTGCGGAACTTTTGTCTTTTTACTTTGTCTACTGTTGCATTGCCTTTAACTAATTTAGGAATGTCAACTTTGCGTCTTTCTTCCTTGTAAAGGCCTATTTTGATATAAGAAAAAGGTCTGTCACCCTTTTTCAAATAACCTTTTGTCTTCATGTTACAGAACAGCTTGGGCAGGCTGAGCAGTTCTGTTTTCCACTTTGTCTTTGACTTTGTAAACTCATCTTGTAGTCAAAAACAATACATGATGACTTGGAAACATATTCCATAAAGTGTTTAGCCTGTTCACAAAGAACAGCTTCTGTTCACAAAGAACAGAACACTTTAAATGTGCCCAAGCTGCTCAACAGTGTAGAGCAGCGTAGACAGTTTATGTCCAGCCTGTTCAGCAGACAGAGCAGCTTGGACAAACTGTCTAAGTTGCAACACATGCAACATATAGAACAGCTTTAGACTGATATTGCAAATCATTTTCAGGTTTCAATAAGACATATAACAGGCCTTAAATTCAACCTTCAAATGCATCAACAGGTTTGATTATAAATCTCCCCCTCAGATGTAGAACAGGTTTGACTGAGGCCTTTTTGTGCCTAACAGATCTTAAAGGTCGAAACTTGACACGGATGAGCTGGACTGCGGAAGAATAGCACACTGGATGGTGCTAATTCGGATGAAAGACTGATTTCGGATGAACAGTATTTCGGGTGAACAGTGTTTCGGATGGACAGCAATTCGGATGGACAGAGGTTCGGACAAGGACCAAATTCAGATGAACTTTAATTTCGGAAGGGAGACCTAATTTGGATGGGGTGTTAGTTCGGATGGGAGACCAAATTCGGATGAGACCGAATTCGGATGGATATTGGGAGTGGACAGGGTAGGGACCTAGTGCGGATGTTAGGAAGTCTGAGGGACCGAATTCGGATGAACCGGATTCGGATGGACAGTGATGACTTCGGATAAGGTACTTCGGAGGGACAGTATGTGGTTCGGATGGTCTGATGGAACCGAATTCGGATGGTCCGAATTCGGGTGAACAGTGGACAGGTACTTAGGAAAATGTCCAGGTAGGGGACCGAATTCGGATGGTCCGAAATGGATATGGTCCGAAGTGAATTTAAAATTAAAGCACAAGTCCAAAATGGTAGATTGTGGATGCCTGATCTGAACTTCGGATGGTCCGAAGTTCGGATGGGACCGAAGGATGGTCCGAAATTGGCACAAAATGATCCGAAATACACCTAAGATTGGTCCGAATTGGACCGAAATGAGGTCCGAACTAGGGTGTTATATGGTCCGAATTGGGATCTTAATTGGTCCGAAATGCTACAGTGACTGGTCCGAAATACAGCAGGTTTTAGCAGAGTTTCTAAGGCAGAACAGTTCAGAAGACTATTTTATCAGATTTAAAGCCTAAAAAAAAGTTTCTAAATGATTGGTAAACTATTTTAAACACTTCTGATGGTATAAAATAACCCAAAACACGTAAAAATCAGTGAAGAACAAGCTAAACCCCCTTAAAACCCCATATTTTTTAAGCTTTTTAAAATACCGATTCTTGATGATTTTAAGGGAAGTATGGAACAGAATGAGCTCGAAATCAGTATATGTTGATATTGTGATGATTATAAGACTATAATAACACAATAAACGTGGAAAAACAGAGAAAAAAGTTATCTAACCGAATGGAACAGTGAATAACTCGAAGAACTTGAAGAAACCCAGCAGAATCCGAGAAGAAACAAGTTGAAATCCACCTTTTGGTCTCTGATACCAATTGTAAAATGTTATTCCCATATTATAATCAGCGCCTTGATGTTCTTTATCAAATCCCAAGAAGAAACACTGCTCAATAATTAGGAAATGATGAAGAAGACAATGAGAATATTCAGAGAATATTCAATATGGGGCACTGGCACAATTGCCCCCTAGACTTTTACATAGAAATAAATTACAAGGAAACAAATACAAAGCTAAATGCTAAGTAGATAATTATTACAAAATAACTCCATATGATCGAAATTAAATGTCTAACACTAAGTTTATAAAATTACTTGATTAATTTTAACCTAAGTTTTGATTATTCATGTAATGAAATGGAATGGAATTGAATTGAATTGATTGTATATAACGTAAGTTTATAAAATTAATTGATTAATTTAACCTAAGTTTTATCATTCACTTGAGTTAAACTGAGAAATTTTGTATTCGCAAATCTCGAGCTGTTAATTCAATTTCTCAAGTTGTTAGTGCATTTTCTCAAGTTGTTAAGTGTTTTATAAACTAAGTTTATAAAATTACTTGATTAATTTTAACCTAAGTTTTATTATTCATGGAATGGAATGGAACTGAATTGATTGTATATAACCTAAGTTTATAAATTTACTTAATTTATTTTAACCTAAGTTTTATTACTCATGTAGTGAAATGGAATGGAAATGAATTGATTGTATATAACCTAAGTTTCTAAAATTAATTGATTAATTTAACCTAAGTTTTATTATTCACTTGAGTTAAATTGAGAAATTATGTTTTTGCAAATCCCGAGCTGTTAGTTCAATTTCTCAAGCTGTTAGTTCAATTTCTCAAGTTGTTAGTGCATTTTCTCAAGCTGTTAAGAGTTTTATAAACTAAGTTTATAAAATTACTTGCTTAATTTTTAACCCATGTTTTATTATTCATGGAATGGAATAGAATTGTATAAACCTAAGTTTATAATATTACTTATTTAATTTTAATCTAAGTTTTATTATTCACTTGAGTTAAATTGAGAAATTATGTTTCTTTGCAAATCTCGAGCTGTTAGTTCAATTTCTGAAGCTGTTAGTGCATTTTATCAAGCTGTTAAGTGTTTTAAAAACTAAGTTTATAAAATTACTTGATTAATTTTAACCTAAGTTTTACTATTCATGGAATGGAATGGAATTGAATTGATTATATATAACCTAAGTTTATAAAATTACTAGATTTATTTTAACCTAAGTTTTATTATTCCTGTAATGAAATGGAATGGAATTGAATTGATTGTATATAACCTAAGTTTTTAGAATTAATTGATTAATTTAACCTAAGTTTTATTATTCACTTGAGTTAAATTGAGAAATAATGTTTTTTGCAAATCTCGAGCTGTTAGTTCAATTTCTCAAGCTGTTAGTGCATTTTGTAAAGCTGTTGAGTGTTTTATGAACTAAGTTTATAAAATAACTTGATTAATTATAACCTAAATTATATTATTCATGGAATGGAATGGAATGAAATTGTATTGATTGTATATAACCTAATAAGTTTATAAAATTACTTAATTAATTTTAAGTTAAGTTTTATTATTATTGGAATGGAATTGATTATATATAACCTAAGTTTATACAATTACGTGATAAATTTTAACCTAAGTTTTATTATTTTGGAATGGATTGGAATTGAATTGATTGTATACAACCTAAGTTTATAAAATTACATGATTAATTTTAACCTAAGTTTTATTATTCATGGAATGGAATTGATATTATTATATATAACGTAAGTTTATAAAATTACTTGATAAATATTAACCTAAGTTTTATTATTCATGGAATTGAATAGAATTGAATTGATTGTATATAACTAAAGTTTATAAAATTACTTGATTAATTTTAACCTAAGTTTTGATTAGTCATGTAATGAAATGGAATGGAATTGAATTGAATTGATTGTATATAACGTAAGTTTATAAAATTACTTGATTAATTTAACCTAAGTTTTATCATTCACTTGAGTTAAATTGAGAAATTATGTTTTTTGCAAATCTCGAGCTGTTAGTTCAATTTCTCAAGCTGCTAGTGCATTTTCTAAAGCTGTTGATTGTTTTATAAACTAAGTTTATAAAATAACTTGATTAATTTTAACCTAAGTTTTATTATTCATGGAATGGATGAAATTGAATTGATTGTATATAACCTAAGTTATAAAATTACTTGATTAATTTTAAGTTAAGTTTCATTATTCATGGAATGGAATTGATTATATATAACCTAAGTTTATACAATTACTTAATAAATTTTAACCTAAGTTTTATTATTTTGGAATGGATTGCAATTGAATTGATTGTATATAACCTAAGTTTATAAAATTACATGATTAATTTTAACCTAAGTTTTATTATTCATGGAATGGAATGGAATGAAATTGATATTATTATATATAACCTAAGTTTGTAAAATTACTTGATTAATTTTAACCTAAGTTTTATTATTCATGATATGGAATGGAATTGAATTGATTGTATATAACCTAAGTTTATAGAATTACTTGATTAATTTTAACCTACACTTTATTATTCACTTGAGTTAAATTGAGAAATTATGTTTTTGCAAATCTCGAGCTGTTAATTCAATTTCTCAAACTGTTAGTGCATTTTCTCAAACTGTTAAGAGTTTTATAAACTAAGTTGATAAAATTACTTGATTAATTTTAACCTAAGTTTTATTATTCATGGAATGAAATGGAATTTAATTGATTGTATATAACCCAAGTTTAAAAAAATTACTTGATTCATTTTAACCTAAGTTTTAGAATGGAATTGAATTGATTGTATATAACTTATATTTATAAAATTAATTGATTATTTTTAACTTAGGATTTATTATTCACTTGAGTTAAATTGAGAAATTATGTTTTTTGAATATCTCGAGCTGTTAGTTCAATTTCTCAAGCTGTTAGTGCATTTTCTCAAGCTGTTAAGTGGTTTATAAACTAAGTTTATAAAATTACATGATTAATTTAAACCTAAGTTTTATTATTCATGGAATGGGATGGAATTTAATTGATTGTATATAACCTAAGATTAAAAAATTACTTGATTAATTTTAACCTATGTTTTTTAAAGGAATGGAATTGATTGTATATAACCTAAATTTATAAATTTAATTGATTAATTTTAACCTAAGTTTTATTATTCACTTGAGTTAAATTGAGAAATTATGTTTTTTGCAAATCTCGAGCTGTTAGTTCAATTTCTCATGCTGTTAGTTCAATTTCCCAAGCTGTTAGTTTATTTTCTCATGTTGTTAAGTGTTTTATAAACTAAGTTTACAAGATTACTTGATTAATTTTAACCTAAGTTTTATTATTCATGGAATGAAATGGAATGGAATTCAATTGATTGTATATAAGCTATGTTTATAAAATAAATTGATTAATTTTAACCTAAGTTTTATTATTCACTTGAGTTAAATTGAGAAATTATGTTTTTGCAAATCTCGAGCTGTTAGTTTAATTTCTCAAGCTGTTAGTGCATTTTCGCAAGCTGTTAAGAGTTTTATAAACTAAGTTTATAAAATTACTTTATTAATTTTAACCTAAGTTTTATTATTCATGGAATGGAATGGAACTGAATTGATTGTATATATCCTAAGTTTATAAAATTACTTGATTTATTTTAACCTAAGTTTTATTATTCATGTAGTGAAATGGAATGTAAATGAATTGATTGTATATAACCTAAGTTTCTAAAATAATTGATTAATTTAACCTAAGTTTTATTATTCACTTTAGTAAAATTGAGAAATTATTTTTTGCAAATCTCGAGCTGTTAGTTCAATTTCTCAAGCTGTTAGTCATTTTCTCAAGCTGTTAGTAGTTTTATAAACTAAGTTTATAATATTACTTGATTAATTTTTAACCTAAGTTTTATTATTCATGGAATGGAATAGAATTGTATATAACCTAAGTTTATAAAATTACTTATTTAATTTTAATCTAAGTTTTATTATTCACTTGAGTTAAATTGAGAAATTATGTTTTTTTTGCAAATCTCGAGCTGTTAGTTCAATTTCTCAAGCTGTTAGTGCATATTCTCAAGCTGTTAAGTGGTTTATAAACTAAGTTTATAAAATTACTTGATTAATTTAAACCTAAGTTTTATTATTCATGGAATGGGATGGAATTTAATTGATTGTATATAACCTAAGATTAAAAAATTACTTGATTAATTTTAACCTATGTTTTTTAAAGGAATGGAATTGATTGTATATAACCTAAATTTATAAATTTAATTGATTAATTTTAACCTAAGTTTTATTATTCACTTGAGTTAAATTGAGAAATTATGTTTTTTGCAAATCTCGAGCTGTTAGTTCAATTTCTCAAGCTGTTAGTTCAATTTCCCAAGCTGTTAGTTTATTTTCTCATGTTGTTAAGTGTTTTATAAACTAAGTTTACAAGATTACTTGATTAATTTTAACCTAAGTTTTATTATTCATGGAATGAAATGGAATGGAATTCAATTGATTGTATATAAGCTATGTTTATAAAATAAATTGATTAATTTTAACCTAAGTTTTATTATTCACTTAAGTTAAATTGAGAAATTATGTTTTTGCAAATCTCGAGCTGTTAGTTTAATTTCTCAAGCTGTTAGTGCATTTTCGCAAGCTGTTAAGAGTTTTATAAACTAAGTTTATAAAACTACTTTATTAATTTTAACCTAAGTTTTATTATTCATGGAATGGAATGGAACTGAATTGATTGTATATATCCTAAGTTTATAAAATTACTTGATTTATTTTAACCTAAGTTTTATTATTCATGTAGTGAAATGGAATGGAACTGAATTGATTGTATATAACCTAAGTTTCTAAAATAATTGATTAATTTAACCTAAGTTTTATTATTCACTTTAGTAAAATTGAGAAATTATTTTTCGCAAATCTCGAGCTGTTAGTTCAATTTCTCAAGCTGTTAGTCATTTTCTCAAGCTGTTAATAGTTTTATAAACTAAGTTTATAATATTACTTGATTAATTTTTAACCTAAGTTTTATTATTCATGGAATGGAATAGAATTGTATATAACCTAAGTTTATAAGATTACTTATTTAATTTTAATCTAAGTTTTATTATTCACTTGAGTTAAATTGAGAAATTATGTTTTTTTGCAAATCTCGAGCTGTTAGTTCTATTTCTCAAGCTGTTAGTGCATTTTATCAAGCTGTTAAGTGTTTTATAAACTAAGTTTAGAAAATTAGTTGGTTAATTTTAACCTAATTTTTATTATTCATGGAATGGAATGGAATTGAATTGATTGTATATAACTTAAGTTTATAAAATTACTTGATTTATTTTAACCCAAGTGTTGGGAATTCGTATCGTTTTTCATAAAAAACATAAACATTAATCACATTAAATGCACAACAGAAGCTTTTTTAAAATTACGAATTGCGTACACGGATCATCAAGTAAAACATAAGATAAGTAAACGAGAAAGCAATAAAAATCCATACATTTGTATTCAATGACAAGAATACACGAACAGGATGCTTTCGGTATCCACCGGTGATGACACGATCGAGCGGCGCCAGGTATGCAATCAAACACACGAAGAATGGGAAAACCAAACGCGGTGGTGTGTTTGGTACGGCTGAAGCACCACACACATACACATACACCTTATGTGTGTGTGTGTGCGCCGTGAATGCTCACATCACAAAACCCTCCATGTTATGTGTATATATATATCCCCATATATATAACTATCTAGCCGTATGTTTTTATATATATATATATATATATATATATATATATATATATAGGGGGGTTCAATGGAAAACCACCATGCACCTGAAAACTTGTGAAAACCGCTCTGCACCACCACAAATGCATCAAATTCCCCGCGTGATGCATCAAAATCCCGCGTGATGCATCAAATTTCCCGCGTGATGCATCACCCTATTTACAATCATGCCACCGCGTTTTTAATGAAATGCACCAAATCGGACGGTAGACGTAGGTTTCCATAGTTTTCAGGTGCATAGTGGTTTTCCATTGAACCCACGCCTATATATATATATATATATATATATATATATAATATATATCTTAATAATTATCTTTATTATTTAAACCTTATATAATTATCTCTATAATTATATACCCTTTAAATAATATTAATATTTTATACATTATCTAATAATTTATATATGGCTAGATATTATTTATAATTATCTCTTATTTATTTAAGGGATAATTGCGTAAAAAACCCCAAACTTGTCTGCTTTTTGTGATTAAAACCCCAAACCATTTTTCATTGCATAGAAAACCCCGAACTAACTAAAAATCAGTAAATCAAGGTTTTATCGATGGGTAACCGGTTGAAACCGATTATTAATCCTACAGGGACCGGTAAATAACCTACATGAGATAAATTTTAAATGTTCAAACTGGTTGTCAAATATTACACATCATTTAAAACCTCGTTGATAATTTTTAAGTGTAATTTTTAAACGGGATTACCTCATCTACGAGCGTTAAAAATGATGTGTAATACCTGGAAATCGGTTTCAACAATTAAAATTTATTCTACGTAGGTTATTTACCAGTCCACGTAGGATTAATAACCGGTTTCAACCGGTTACTCATTGATAAAACCTTGATGAACTGATTTTTAGTTAGTTCGGGGTTTTCTATGCAACGAAAAATGGTTTGAGGTTTTAATCACAAAAAGCGGACAAGTTTGGGGTTTTTTGCGCAATTATCCCTTTATTTAATATCCAATTCTAAATAAAAGACTAGATAATTATGTAATTATCATCCAATGACAATTAAATCAATACAATATCTAATATTGCAGTTTTAGTCCCCGTACTTTGAGATATAATTAATCACACATTAATTTAATCTCAATGATCATTTCGTGTCATAAATAATATCCAATATTATTTATTCAATAGTTTAATTGCATCTGCTCAGTTGTGCTCATCGGTGTGACCCTCAAGTGTTTTATGAAATCAGCCATGATGCAGTAGTAATATCATCTTTACACATCATACACTAACATACTCCCACTTGTGTAAGACGACATACTGTCCTGCAGCATGCGCCTAAAGGAGGTCATGGCTAGACACTTTAGACAACCAAGGTCATAAAAACTCTGACTCCCATTCGGGCATTCTTGTTGAAACAACCTTCCAAAAAGAAACTTCGGTTATATCCCATGCATCGCGATATTTCAATGTGAAAGCTAGGCATGGATTAGATCAACCGTAGCAAACACGATTATGTTTCTCGACTCCCTGATCTCATACTGAACTGAAACAGACTAATTAGAACACATCAATTCTGTCTGAGCATGCCCATGCATTTCTGTCAGTATCGATCGCCGAGGGGCCAAGAAATATCTCTTCTTAGTTAAAAGAAGGTGCAAATCTCATATTGACTATCTAGGCCTCCAGCACGACTCCCACTGCAACCAGCCTCGAACCGTTATGATCACCCAGTTATGGATGACGTTAGGTTAGGCCAAATGTACAGCAGCACCCGCACTAAAGTACGTAGACATCTCAGGTACTAAGGATTACCTTTTTGAGACGACTCATGACTATGATCCACAAAGTGGTCTCAATTGGTGGGTCAATCCAATATTTGTTCGCAACAAATACCTGTGAATTTGGTCCAACCTTTGTGTAATATGTATGCCCGTATATATTTCAGCACCTTTAATGTTTCTTATCAAACACAAGAAGAATCAATGCTCAATAATTGTGTAATGATGAAGAAAAGACAAAGAGAATGTTGGGAGAATAATGCAAGTGGCGGCTGAATGTATTTCTCAAATGTCAACCGTGTTACATAAAGAAACCCTAGGAGCCTATTTCTAGGCTCCTTTAATTAAGAATTACATAATGTCACTTTTGGTCCCTTGACTATTACAAAGAAATAAACTACAAGGAAATAAATTACAAGACTAAATACTAAGATAATAATTATTACTAAACAACTCCTATGATCGAAATAAAATGTCTAACAATCTCCCCCTTTTCGATCATTTAGGAGGTCCTGGAACTCTTGCATGGTCCGTTGATTCTCGGAGTCCAAGGATGACGTCGAAGCGTCTAGTCACTTGTCTCGTATGAAGCCGTTCGTTCAGGAAGTCTATACCGCTGAGTGTATCCTGTATCTCCTTAGGTGTGCATCTTTGTTCAGGATCTGGTTGAGCGTCATAATCTTGTACTTTCTGTGTAAGAGCAGCTCGAACCAATCGAAGTGTACCATCAGAGTAACAAGGAAGATCCTCAAAGCGCATATACCTTTTGTATCCCTTGTAGTTGACAAAAATGACACCCGGATCTCCAGTGAGTACAACTTTGTAGGCCGGGTGGTGGGCAAGAAGAAAGCTGTCCTGTTCCGGTGCTCGTAGGCCCACCTTAACCATCGCGCTCTCGATCGCCATCTGGAAGTCTCTTAGGCACATTATGATCGAGCGGCGGTTCATGCTTCGTACCAGGGCACCTACAGCAGTCATGTGGGTTAGACGTTTCCTGATGCGATTTTTTAAGCTGTTGTGAAGGAACTCAACGTCATCCGCACTTATGAAGTCCAGGTCATTTTCAAATATGTCATCTCCCGTGCCATCTTCTCTTTCTACTTGGTAGGAGGGATAGTAGACTTTGGCTCTTTTGCACATGGTTATTGTTTTGAGCTTCTTAATCTTCGATTTTGACACCTTTGACCTTCTTTCCCGGAGCATCAATTGGTAGTATTCGGTCTGTTCAGCTTTGGAGACATTTGTAAGTTCCATGAGTAGGCGTCGGCTGAAGGATCCAGACTTTTTTCTGAATACCATCTTAAATCTTTCTTCAAGGTAAGGGTTCTGAAACTGCTCCGGGGGAAACTTCTGCAGGAACTCTTTAAGGCCTTACACGGGGGGTTCTTCGATTTCGTCCTTTTTGGCTTCAAGAAGTTTTATGATAGCCCCCCGCCGTTCTTGTCGCATTTTGTCTTTTTCTTCCTGAGGCAGAGTTTGAACCTTTCCTTTTGTATAATGGTCCACCCAGAAGATGTCATCTTTTCTATAAACACCCGGACCTTCCGAAGTTTCATCAAAGCAGTCGACCCTTTTAGTTTGGGAAGGCCCTGGATGTTCGGTTTGTTGGACTGGAGGAGGGCTTGGGGTTCTTGTAGGGCTAAGGACAATATGGGATTCTTTTTGTGACTGGGGAGCTTGGATTGATGAAAGGATTTCTTCTTGATGGGCTCATGGTGGTGAGTTCAGGAAGTCAAAGGAAGAGGATGAAGATTTTTTCGTTGGAGATTCAGGCTCAGGCTTAGGAATAAGTAAGGGTTCGTTGTCGTCGCTATCGGAATCTGAATCAGAAACCAAGATGATTTCAACTTTCTCGTGAGCTTCCTCAAATTCTACCATAGCTGTCATCGGATCCAGTGGAGCTGGACCCTCGACCATGGGCTCGTCTTCTATTGAGAGATATTCCTGAGCCTCCTTTCCCTGTTCCCCTGACCCCTTGAATTCTGACCCCTTAGCGGTCTCTGCTCCCCCTATAAACATTACGGGATCCTCATGTTGAACCTTACGCCTAATCTCCCCCTCATGACGATCAAGGTCGTCCTGATCGTCATGTTTTTGCTTTGGTGCCTCTGCTTGAGTGCGGCACTGGAGTTCTATAACTGCCGACTCTAGGCGATCCATTCTTGAATTCAGCTGTTCTTGGACTTGCAGAATGAGGCGGTTAAGTGCATCTATTTTGTCCGACAGCTCGGAGATCTGATGTTGAACTGAATGGGAACCTGGTGGGGGGCCAGCCTCGGAAGCGACACCCTTACCCTTGATTAGTGAGAGTAGGGCGGTGTGACGTTCCTCGGCGGCTTCCCTTTGGGCGTCCAGGTCAGCCCGTGTAATCACGCCGGCAGCACGTAAAGCTGCCGTTAACATCTCCAAGTTGATTGGGAGATGGCCTAAAGTGGATGGCGTTGATGGAGCCACTTCCGGTCTTCCTTCCGTCATTTCTGGCTCCTGAAGAGGATGCTCAGATCCGGAAGTTTGAGGAGCTGCCACGAAGGTAGCTCTTGGGGATGCCACGAAGGCATCGTGCGGTGTCTGTGTTTGGGGGGAGGGAAGTGTGATGGAATGAAGTGCGGTCACCTGGGGAGGAGTGTGACCTCTTTCAACACCGCCACTCTCCGAATGAGAGGGCGATGAAGTATGTGCTTGAACCCCGTGAAATGAAGTGGTTTCCCTTTGAGGGAAAACCAAGTGGGTGGTGGTGGTTAATTCGACCGTTGGACGGACGGTCTTATCGAGAGGAGTCCGGCTTATAGGGCTTAGTTCACCCTCAGATTGTATCTCCCTCGCTCTCACGACAGAGACAGTTCTTTCTGAATCTGCTGTCTCTGCCGTCTCACCTCCTGCTTCCTCCCTTACTAACCCAGGCTCCCCCTCACCCATACCCAGAGAATGTTGCTGAATGTCCACCTGATCTCCCTCATGCTCACTCATAGTTTCCTCACCTTCGGATTGGTTAGTCTCAGACGGTTCCGACTGAGACTTATCCGGATAACTCTCCTAAATATACGCCCTAACCCGCTCCATTCCCCTTGACCTCATTAACAAGGACAGAGGTATTTTCATTACTGGCACTATCGGGGCCCCCTTTGGCAGAGTTAACTTCTGAATCGCCACTGTGGGGTAGACGTCTGCCTCCGGACGTTCATGGATATAATCGTCATGGTCCATTGTGTACTGTATTATGAGTTGCAGAAACCGCTGTAGTGGAATATACTTTCTGCCTTTCTTTGTGCCCCTCTCCACATGGACTCTTCGCAACTCCTCGAATAGGAAAGTAGCATAGTCCACATGTCGGTCAAAGGCAAAGCCAGTGAACATGGCTAGTGTGAAGACCACCCCTTACGGGGCAGTGCTCACCAGTCTAGGTCCCATAATATGCAATACGATATCAACCATACTAAGATAGGGTAATTAAATTGCGGAATTAAAAATTACATGTACATTACATATTAGGATACAGATTACATATTTCAAATTAAAGTTATAAAAAGGGTAACGTCTAATCTAATCATAACATCAATCATCACATCAAGTCTACCCAGAACCACCACATTAGCTGTCTTCCAATCAGTACCAGAAAGTTTGTTGAGAAGTGGTCTAGGAAAGCTTCAAAACTTGGATTTCTTGATGACCTAAGCACTAGGTCCTGCAGGTGATTTTCCTTTGGCTCTTCCTGTAAAATTTTAAAGCAACATCTGTAAGCAAAGCTTAGTGAGTTTATAGATTTTCAATATTAACATGCGTGTCAAGCGGAGTCATAAATCTAAGCGTGATATGTCTTGGCTGCCGCTACAGCCCTCATCATGATTGAGATATAGTATCTTAAGATCGGATGATGTTCAAACCACACTCACGCTTATATCGTGGGGATCAGCCACATACTGGGCTAGCTACCAGTAGGTCAACATGGCCGAACATCGGAGGTCATTACCAAGTTCGTGAGAACTGGTGAAATAGCCAGGTCTAGAACAATAGACCATAAGGGCTAGTCAAGCTGAATAAATCTTATTAAGTCTGATCAATGAAATAAGCATAAGTCTTAGGAGTCATGATAGCAACGAATCATAAAGCAAAGTCTGAAACGCTAATAAATGCAATATGAAATGATAAGCAAATAACTATCATGATTCACTGGGCAACACCCATCCATGGTGTGCACAGGTCTCAATCCAGCTGATAAATGAATGTTAAATAATGTAACAGCATCAAAATATCTCAAACGGATCTTTGCATGTTCAATTTGAATATCTATAACTCACAGTTCTGGGTCTTGGTCAAACAGATATAAGAATCTGCCACCTGAGTTATCTCAGGATTTCGTCAATCTGTAATCTTGTCAATTCTTTTTCTTTGTCAAATCAAATCTCTGACCCGCTTTTAAGTCTTTTAGTCTGTAAATCTTTGTTCAGAATATACTGAACCTGTTCAAAATCATTCATGATAAGATCATGTCATTTTCATCATCTTTATCATCATCAATTTAGTCTTCAAATTCTTGTATTTTATCTGAGTCTGATATCTGATAACTTATTTTATCAATGTCATCATCTTTTGGTCATAAATTCTTTAATTCTATCTGATTCTGATAACTGATAATTCCGTTTAATTATTTGCAAAAATATCAAAATATTGAATCGGGTTTCGGACCATCCGGATTCGGATCATCCGGATCCGGACCAATCTGAAACGGGCATCTCAATTCGGACTCAGCACCTACCCGGATTCGGATAGATCTGAAATGGTCATCCGAATTCGGTCATAGATTTTCGAATCAAGCATGGACCGAATTAGGATTAGTATAGGCACCGAATTCGGATCCTTCAAGATCCAAGATGCTAAAATCCGAAATAGAGCATCCGAAATAGATCATCCTATTTCGGACTTAACCGAATTTGGACATATCCGAAGATGATTTCATCCGAAATGGACATTCATCCGAATTCGGATATAACCGAGTTCGGATCCTTCAAGTTCATAATTTCCAGAATTTGTTCTTCATGTTCATACTTATATTCATATGGGTTTTCTCATAAAATTCACAAAACTTTAATTATTTTAACATGCAATTACATTTATAGTTGTATTAACATTATTTGTGTAATTTTATATAATTTTATTGATCAAAAACGTCCCAATTATAACAAGATCATCCAAAAATGTTCATTTTTGTCAAGAACACAAGTTTTCTTCAAAAAGTTCCGATTTAATTTAATTTGAATGATCAATTCCATAAATTTTGTTTCAATTACATCTAATAAGTTAGATTTATCATAATCTACTAAAATTTCTTTCATGCAACCAAGAATTTCTATGTTTTAATTCGTGGGTTCGGTTTTGAGAAGAACCGAACCAAACTCATATAAATTTCGAATTTAAATCAAGAAATTACCTTGAATTCTTGTTGATTATTGTTCTTGAATGCTTATTGTAACTCCTTGATCTTGATTCTTCAATTGAATGTTATTAATTGAACAAATTTTGGGTGATTTGGAGAGGTTGGCCGTAGGTTTAGTGAGAGAGAGTAGAGAGAGAGAGTTAAGTGTGTAAATGATCTTAATGATCATTAATTTTTCGGTTTATATATTTCTTTTAATCATATTTGTTATTTAACCCATTAAACATTTGTATTTTACATATCTTTTATAATTTGATCATCTTTAATATTATCATAAATATAAATTTAAAATTATATTTACTTAATCCTTTTCATATTTTATTTTATTTTAATAACAATAATATAATAAAAATTATATTATTATCTTAACATTCAAGCATTACATAATTAATAATGTAACTAAATTTACATTTATTTGGATCAAGTCAAAATAAAAGACATAGATAAAATCTAGGTTGTTACAGAATGGGCTCCACCACGCACAAACTTCGTCCCCGAAGTTAGCTAGATTCGAACAGACTGGGATAAGTAGCTTTCATTACATCTCTCGATTCCCAAGACTGATGCGAACCTTTGTGGTGTTTCCACTGGACGAGCACCATCTGTATCTCTTTATTTCTAAGCTTCTTAGTCTTCGAGTCCAGAATGCGTTCTGGCTCTTCAACCATGCGAAGCTTCTCATCAATCTGCAAGTTAACATGTGGTAACTGAACTTCCCTTTCATCAGCTAAACTCTTTCTCAGATGACTGACATGAAATACAGGATGTATTCCCGCTAAGTCAGCCGGTAGTTCAAGACGATAAGATTGATTTCCAATCTTTTCCACAATCTTGAACGGTCCGATAAATCTCGGAGCTAGCTTGTTTCTTTTAATGAATCGTACCACATTCTTCATTGGAGATACTTTCAGCATCACCCAATCGTTAACTGCAAAACTGATTGATCTATGCCGATTGTCATAATATGACTTCTGCCTGCTTTGAGCTTCAAGAATATTTCTTCTAACAAGCTGAATCTTTTCATGAGTCAACTGTAGAAGGGCAGGTCCTGCTATTGGCGATTCGCCTGTTTCTCGCCAACAAGTAGGAGTTCTGCACTTTCTTCCGTACAAAGCTTCAAAAGGGGCCATCTTGATCGTTGAATGATAACTGTTATTGTATGAAAATTCGACCAACGGCAAGTGGTCATCCCAGTTACCACCTAAATCAAGAATGCAGGCACGAAGCATATCTTCAAGAGTTAGAATAGTACGCTCACTCTGGCCATCTGCATTTGGATGATAAGCTGTACTCATGGAAATCCGAGTACTCATCCCTTCTTGTAATGCTTGCCAGAATCTGGATGTGAAGCGACTATCACGATCAGAAACGATAGACTTTGGCACACCGTGACGAGAAATAATTTCTGTGATGTACAACTGCGCCAATCTATCGAGAGAATAAGTTTCTTTCATCGGAATAAAATGTGCTGATTTCGTTAAACGATCAACGACTACCCAGATAGAGTCGTGCTGTCTTTTGGTCTTAGGCAACTTCGTAATGAAGTCCATTGTTATATGCTCCCACTTCCATTCAGGAACTGGCAGTGGTTGCATATCCCCGAAGGGCTTCTGATGTTCTGCCTTAACCATCTGACATATTCTGCAGCTTTCAACACATTTTCCAATGTCCTTCTTCATTCCTGGCCACCAGTAATCAGCTTTCAGATCAAAATACATCTTTGAGCTGCCAGGATGAACAGATAACTTGGACTGATGAGCTTCGGACAGAAGAGTGCTACAAATAGAACCATATTTAGGAACCCAGATTCGGTTTCCCTTGAGACAGTGAAGTCCCAAATGGTTCAGTGTTAAAAATTGTAGTTGCCCTTTTAGATTTTCAGAATCTATGTTCTCTTCTTTCAGCGCTTCGGTTTGAGCAACTCGAATATCTTCAATAAGATCAGAAGAGAATATAACTGGAGTTAGGGCATAGCAGCACTTTTCAGGATACACTTTTCTACTCAACGCATCCGCGACAACATTTGCTTTGCCGGGATGATATAAGATCTCGCAGTCATAATCCTTGATAAGCTCCAAGGATCGACGCTGTTTCATGTTCAGATCTTTCTGAGTAAAAAGGTATTTGAGACTCTTATGATCGGTGTAGATCTGACACCGAGTCCCATAAAGATAATGCCGCCAGATTTTTAGAGCAAAGGTGACGGCAGCCAACTCAAGATCATGAGTTGGTGCATTCTTCTCATAATCTTTTAATTGCCTTGAAGCATAGGCAATTACTTTTCCCCTTTGCATCAGAACACATCCTAAACCAGTACCAGAGGCATCGCTATAGACAACGAAATCATCATTACCTTCTGGTAAGGCTAGGATTGGCGCTTGAATCAACTTTTGCTTCAGAATATCGAATGCCTCTTGCTGTTTATCAGTCCAAACGAAAGGAGTATTCTTTCGTGTTAGCATCGTTAGAGGTACAGCAATCTTCGAGAAGTCCTTTATAAATCGCCGGTAGTAACCAGCCAATCCGAGGAAACTTCTTATTTCAGAGGCATTGCGAGGCGTTTGCCATTTCTGAACGGCCTCGACTTTCGAAGGATCAACGGAAATTCCTTCGCCAGAAACAACATGGCCAAGGAACTGGATCTATAAAAATCAAGATAGAAATTCAAATTCTGAGGTGAATCAAAGAATAGTTAAGGAAACAGCTCAAGACGTATATATATTAGTGATTATACCTGTCTGAGCCAGAATTCGCACTTAGAAAACTTTGCATAGAGTCTTTCTCTTCTTAATAACTCTAGCAATTGCCGCAGATGAATAGAATGATCAGCCTCCGTTTTGGAGTAAATCAGAATATCGTCTATGAATACGATAACTGATTTATCCAACATTGGTCTGCACACACGATTCATGAAATCCATGAATGCCGCTGGTGCATTTGTCAAGCCGAACGGCATCACGAGAAATTCGTAATGGCCGTATCTTGTACGGAAAGCTGTCTTTGGAACATCTTCTTCTCTGACTTTTAACTGATGATACCCAGATCGGAGATCTATTTTCGAAAAGTAACTGGCTCCTTGTAACTGATCAAACAGATCATCGATTCTGGGCAGAGGATACTTATTCTTTATTGTAACCTTGTTCAACTCGCGGTAATCGATGCACATACGGAAAGTTCCGTCTTTCTTTTTAACAAATAGTACTGGTGCACCCCACGGAGAAGAACTCGGTCGGATAAACCCCTTCTCCAACAGCTCTTGCAGTTGCTTTGACATTTCCTGCATTTCTGCAGGTGCAAGTCTGTATGGAGCTTTTGCGATAGGAGCCGCACCAGGAACCAAGTCAATACTGAACTCGACTTGTCGTTCCGGTGGCACTCCGGAAATATCGTCAGGGAATACGTCTGGGAACTCACAGACGATAGGAATGTCGGACAACGATTTCTTTTCAGAGCTGGACTCAGATAGAGCATAACAAAGGTAAGAGTCGTGACCTTTAGACAAATATTTGTGAGCCTTTTCTACAGATATAAAGCAATGCGCACCTTTCCGCTTTTCGCCCTTGATCTCAAGTACTCGACCGTCTGAAGATTTGATTCTGATTACTCGTCGGTTGCAGATAATTGTGGCATCGTTGTTCATTAGCCAATCCATGCCGATGATGACGTCAAATTCTTTTAACGGAATCGGGATGAGGTCGAGATTGAATACAATGTTATTGACAAGTAGAGTGCAGTTACGATAAACAGAATCAGCCATAACATAGTTGTTGCTGGCTGTCTCGATATCAAGTATTACAGGAAGCTTCGAGGGAGATTTATATAATCTTTGAGCGAAGGTAGTTGATATGAAGGAATGACTAGCACCGGAATCAAATAATACGCGAGCAGGAATTGTATTTAACAGAAACGTACCGGTGACTACGTCTGGTGTTTCTTTCGCCTCTTCAGCTGTAATTTGGAAAGCTCGAGTCCGTGCAGTCGGCGTTGCAGCAGAACTTTTCCCTGTAGAACCTCCTGCTGATGATTGAGACTGATAACGCGGTCCGCTACGACACTGGTACATAAAGTGTCCTCTTTTTCCACACTTCGCACATCCTCGTCCCTGCTGCGGACATTCATCACTGCTGTGACCGATCATGTTGCACGCGAAGCAAGTAACGTCATCTGGATTACATAATCCCATGTGAGACTTTCTGCATCTCTTGCAGAATCGAGGCTCGTTTGTCAGTGAGTAGGCTTGCGCTTTCGGCTGTGAACTGTACTGATGGGTTTGCTGAGATTGCGACTTATTTGGCTTGAAAAATCTGCCAAACCGCTGTTTCTTTGGAGGAGACGGATTCATCGGATTAGTAGACGGAGCGTAGAGCTGATCGCCGTACTCTAAGTACCCTCGTTCAATCTGTCTAGCTGCTTCTACCATTTCTAGATAAATCTTGTATTTAATCGCGCTCATCGGATGTCTGTATCTAGGATTGAGTCCTACTCGGAACCTATTCATTTTCCTTTCCTCTGTTGCCACTTGGTAAGAAGAGTAGCCACATAATCTCGAAAATTCGTGTTCATATTCATCTACAGTCTTCGTTCCCTGAGTCAGTTGCATTAATTGGACTTCCATCTTATCTTGCTGGTCAACTGGGCAGTATTTCGCATTGAACATGTCTAGAAACTGCTCCCATTCTAAAGTCTGAATCACCTCCTCACCATAGATACTTCGCTGGGTTTTCCACCAGGCACGAGCAGCTCCCACAAATAGTGCAGACGCATAGCTTACTTTCTTCGAATCTAGACAATCAGAAATCCTGAAGATTTCTTCAGTATGACTAATCCAATCCATCGCCTGGATCGGATTCACTGTACCCTCAAAGTTCAGGGCACCGCTGGCTTTAAAATCTTTAAATTTGCAGCCTTTTGGCTGAGTTATTTGGGTTTCTGGATTTGAATTATCAGAATCAGATTCATTGGTCTGGACTTGCTTTTCTTTTCTCTTATTTTTCTTTTCTTCACGTCTTTTAGCTTCGGCCTCATCTCTGGCACGAAACTGTTCTTGCATCATTTTGTTTTGTTGTTCTGAGTGTTGGGCTAGAAATTGTTGCATCATTTCAAACATTTGTTGTTGGGTCATATTGTTGGGAATATCACCTGATCCTGATCCTGACATCTTCTACTGAAAATTAAAATCAATTAACTATCAGTTTATAGACTTAGATCTAGGTACCCCTTTTTTTTTTCCCATCCTAACAGTCTGTACATCCTATCTCAGTTCAAACCACCTAAATGATTGATAAATATGTATTGCTTCAATTTGAGATCAAGTATACTTACGTAATACTTGATTCACTCAAACTAGTGCTCTGATACCATCCTGTGAAGACCACCCCTTACGGGGCAGTGCTCACCAGTCTAGGTCCCATAATATGCAATACGATATCAACCATACTAAGATAGGGTAATTAAATTGCGGAATTAAAAATTACATGTACATTACATATTAGGATACAGATTACATATTTCAAATTAAAGTTATAAAAAGGGTAACGTCTAATCTAATCATAACATCAATCATCACATCAAGTCTACCCAGAACCACCACATTAGCTGTCTTCCAATCAGTACCAGAAAGTTTGTTGAGAAGTGGTCTAGGAAAGCTTCAAAACTTGGATTTCTTGATGACCTAAGCACTAGGTCCTGCAGGTGATTTTCCTTTGGCTCTTCCTGTAAAATTTTAAAGCAACATCTGTAAGCAAAGCTTAGTGAGTTTATAGATTTTCAATATTAACATGCGTGTCAAGCGGAGTCATAATTCTAAGCGTGATAAGTCTTGGCTGCCGCTACAGCCCTCATCATGATTGAGATATAGTATCTTAAGATCGGATGATGTTCAAACCACACTCACGCTTATATCGTGGGGATCAGCCACATACTGGGCTAGCTACCAGTAGGTCAACATGGCCGAACATCGGAGGTCATTACCAAGTTCGTGAGAACTGGTGGAATAGCCGGGTCTAGAACAATAGACCATAAGGGCTAGTCAAGCTGAATAAATCTTATCAAGTCTGATCAATGAAGTAAGCATAAGTCTTAGGAGTCATGATAGCAACGAATCATAAAGCAAAGTCTGAAACGCTAATAAATGCAATATGAAATGATAAGCAAATAACTATCATGATTCACTGGGCAACACCCATCCATGGTGTGCACAGGTCTCAATCCAGCTGATAAATGAATGTCAAATAATGTAACAGCATCAAAATATCTCAAACGGATCTTTGCATGTTCAATTTGAATATCTATAACTCACAGTTCTGGGTCTTGGTCAAACAGATATAAGAATCTGCCACCTGAGTTATCTCAGGATTTCGTCAATCTGTAATCTTGTCAATTCTTTTTCTTTGTCAAATCAAATCTCTGACCCGCTTTTAAGTCTTTTAGTCTGTAAATCTTTGTTCAGAATATACTGAACCTGTTCAAAATCATTCATGATAAGATCATGTCATTTTCATCATCTTTATCATCATCAATTTAGTCTTCAAATTCTTGTATTTTATCTGAGTCTGATATCTGATAACTTATTTTATCAATGTCATCATCTTTTGGTCATAAATTCTTTAATTCTATCTGATTCTGATAACTGATAATTCCGTTTAATTATTTGCAAAAATATCAAAATATTGAATCGGGTTTCGGACCATCCGGATTCGGATCATCCGGATCCGGACCAATCTGAAACGGGCATCTCAATTCGGACTCAGCACCTACCCGGATTCGGATAGATCTGAAATGGTCATCCGAATTCGGTCATAGATTTTCGAATCAAGCATGGACCGAATTAGGATTAGTATAGGCACCGAATTCGGATCCTTCAAGATCCAAGATGCTAAAATCCGAAATAGAGCATCCGAAATAGATCATCCTATTTCGGACTTAACCGAATTTGGACATATCCGAAGATGATTTCATCCGAAATGGACATTCATCCGAATTCGGATATAACCGAGTTCGGATCCTTCAAGTTCATAATTTCCAGAATTTGTTCTTCATGTTCATACTTATATTCATATGGGTTTTCTCATAAAATTCACAAAACTTTAATTATTTTAACATGCAATTACATTTATAGTTGTATTAACATTATTTGTGTAATTTTATATAATTTTATTGATCAAAAACGTCCCAATTATAACAAGATCATCCAAAAATGTTCATTTTTGTCAAGAACACAAGTTTTCTTCAAAAAGTTCCGATTTAATTTAATTTGAATGATCAATTCCATAAATTTTGTTTCAATTACATCTAATAAGTTAGATTTATCATAATCTACTAAAATTTCTTTCATGCAACCAAGAATTTCTATGTTTTAATTCGTGGGTTCGGTTTTGAGAAGAACCGAACCAAACTCATATAAATTTCGAATTTAAATCAAGAAATTACCTTGAATTCTTGTTGATTATTGTTCTTGAATGCTTATTGTAACTCCTTGATCTTGATTCTTCAATTGAATGTTATTAATTGAACAAATTTTGGGTGATTTGGAGAGGTTGGCCGTAGGTTTAGTGAGAGAGAGTAGAGAGAGAGAGTTAAGTGTGTAAATGATCTTAATGATCATTAATTTTTGGTTTATATATTTCTTTTAATCATATTTGTTATTTAACCCATTAAACATTTGTATTTTACATATCTTTTATAATTTGATCATCTTTAATATTATCATAAATATAAATTTAAAATTATATTTACTTAATCCTTTTCATATTTTATTTTATTTTAATAACAATAATATAATAAAAATTATATTATTATCTTAACATTCAAGCATTACATAATTAATAATGTAACTAAATTTACATTTATTTGGATCAAGTCAAAATAAAAGACATAGATAAAATCTAGGTTGTTACAGAAAGTACCTGAGCCGACGCAGAGTCATGTCCGGAATGCTTGGCAGTGAAGCATTTGTTGAGCACATCAAACAGGATTCGCCAGTGGGATTGAAGATTTTTTGTGCGAATGTCTGAGGGTTTGGAAAGAGGGCCATGATAACCCAGAGTTTGGATTTCAGACAGGGTTTTGTGAATGGAAGGGGTTGGGTCAAAATGCTCACGGGAGGGAAGGTAGAATTCGAGTGGTAGGTGAAGAATGTGGCGGATGGCAGATATAGTGACTTTGACTGGAACACAGTCTATGGTGGATGTGAAATGAGGTTCGGGGTCAGACACATATGTTAGCCTGTTCCAGAATTGTTGGAGATATATCTGGGGAATAGCTATGGCGGTGGATAAGGCATAATAGATGGGATGGCGGGTGAGGATGTCAAATGCTAGGGTTTGGGGTTCTTTAGTGAGGATGGAAACGTCGAGTTGCCAGTTATGCGGAATGAACTCGACAAACTCGGCGTTGGGAAGGATGGACTGTTCTAGTAGTTGGGCGTTATTGTTTGGTATGGGGGGATGGGGTACGGTAAGCACAACTGCTGGTTCCATTATCCTGCAAGGTGCATCTGAGTTAGAATAGGAAGACTCAATTGACAAGGCATTGATGTGAAGTCTAGATTAGTGTGAAATAGAAACTGCCTGATCTGTTTAACATCGGGTCTTTATTAGTAGAATAAAATTCCACTTAATAAAGTCCAAAGTCAATCGTTAAGAGACCGATGTTGGATCTGACTTTTTCACTCAAACACTAATCCTAACTCTAATCAATGGTGCACGTTGAGGAAGAAATAGTTTTTGTATTTTTGAATTTATATAAAAAATGCAAAAATGTAAAAAAGGGAAAATTTGAAAAAAGGCTAAGTGTTGGATTTCGGATGGTCCGAATTCGGATGAACAGTGTCACCGAATTCGGATCAGGCCGAAATCCGAATGATGCATGAATGGTATGTGGGGGTCCGAATTCGGATGATGGTCCGAAGTACATGGTATGGAATGAATGCTGGTCCGAATTCGGATGGAACATGAAGTTGATCCGAATTCGGATGAGGACTGAAGTTGATGTATGCAATGATATGAAAAGAAACTATTTCGGATGAAATCCAGAATTCGGATGGGGACCGAATTCGGATAACATCCGAATTCGGATGAATAGTGTATGATGAATTATTAACTTAAAATATAATGAAAAGTTTTGAACCCACTTTGGAAGATCCGAATTCGGATGCACAGTGATCCGAGTTCGGATGCACAGTGTCCGAATTCGGATGAACAGTTTTCAAAATTTGAAAATTTTTTCTAAGGGACACATCCGAATTTGGTGCTTGGTCCGAATTCGGATGGGTCCGAAATGCAACAGTTCATTAATGGTGTTCATGCAACATGCAACGGGAACAGTGGTGATTTTGACAAAAATGCATGAAATTACAGATGCTAAGCTAAAACAACCTAAGGAACATTTTATCTAACTGGTACTAAGTGAAAAACACGCATTAAACTATCTAAAACTAAGAAAAACCGAGAAGAAAAACTAACTAAAAGTTGAAATTCAAAGTGACAATTTATGATGTTAAACACTGAAATAGAGATAGAAATGGTTTACCTGGAAGTGCCGTAGATGGAAAACACAAGAAAAACTTAAGAAAAAGGTGGTCCAAAAGCTTGAATCGGTAGAAATGGTGGTTGTGGGCGGTGGGAGTCGACGGCAGCAAGGAAGAAAGAAGGAAGAAAGAAGGAAAATATCTTGGTGATGAAGACATTGACCGGTTGACTAACCCTTTTAAAGGCAGCCGGGTCGGATCCGGGTCATAGGATCCGCGCCCAAAACAGAAAAATTGGGCCGCCGGTTTCATCACACACCACACACACACAAGAAAAAATAAGTTTGGGCTATTAACAAAAATTGAAACAAGATTAAACAAAACAAAAAACTTTTGGCCCAATTTTGTTAAATCTTTTTGAGTTTTTCTATGAGACTTTAAAATAAAATATTTTTGGTATTTTCTGTGATTTTTTTTTTAAATTAAGATAAAATGAAATAAAATAAAATAAAATATTTTTTTTGGCTTTTTGATAAATTTAAAAGTTAAAATCTTTTTGTGATTTTCTGACCTATTATTCTTAAAATTAAATAAAATTATGACCAACCTAAAATTTAAAATTTAACTACAAAACTTAAAGAGAAACAAGGAATTATAAAATTTAAAATCCTAACTATACTCCCCCTCAAATAAATATCGGTTCTTTTCCTTTTCTTTTTCAGATTGAAACTCGACAACCCTTTTTAGCCTTACAAACACAGACAAAGCTGGATATTGTTGCATCCCACTCCGTAATGAACAATTCACACAGCAATTTGTCAGGATTATTAATTATTAAAAATATACACAGATAAGGAAATATTGAGTTTCAATTCTGTGACACAATCCTTAAATTTAAATAACAGATATTTTCTAAAATAAAGAAATTTCAATCATGATAGATTGAAATAAAATTATTTAAGACAATATCTGATATTTAATTGGAAGGCGGATTCAACAAGCCGATATGGGATACTAAAAACTGAAAACGAGGTTCGTCTAAAGCTTTAGTAAATATATCCGCAAGTTGATATTCCGTGCCGACAAAGTACAACTCAGTAGTTCTCTTTTCTACGTGATCTTTAATAAAATGATACCTGATATCTATGTGTTTTGTTCGAGAGTGCTGCACGGGATTGCAAGAGATGGCAATTGCACTTCGAGAATCACAGTAAATTGGGATATTGGTGAGTGAGAATCCATAATCGCGTAATTGTGTTCTCATCCACAGCACTTGAGAGCAACAGCTAGCAGCTGCTACATACTCAGCCTCAGCTGTAGATGTGGAAACACAATTCTGCTTTTTGGAAGACCAACTCACCGGTCTATCTCCTAAAAACTGTATTCCTCCCGACGTGCTTTTTCTGTCAACTCTACAACCTGCAAAATCAGCATCTGAAAACGCGGTAAGATCAAAATCGGTTCCCTTTGGATACCATAGACCAAGTTCGGGTGTACCCTTAAGATAACGAAAAATGCGTTTTACCGCAGTTAGGTGTGATTCTTCTGGGTCGGCCTGAAATCTAGCACAAAGACATATTGAAAACACTATATCTGGCCTACTGGCAGTCAAGTATAGTAAGGATCCTATCATCCCTCTGTAAGTTGTATTATCGACACTTTTCCCAGAAGGATCAGTGTCTAACTTACAATTGGAGGCCATGGGAGTTGCGATACTCGTGCAAGAGTCTAACTTATACTTCTTGAGAATGTCAAGGGTATATTTCGACTGGTTCACAAAAATCCAATCCTCAAGTTGTTTGACTTGTACTCCGAGGAAAAAGTTCATTTCCCCCATCATACTCATCTCGAATCTAGACTCCATTAGGGCTGAAAAATCCTTACAGAAATTACTGTCAGTAGATCCAAATATGATATTGTAACAGCCCGTAATTTATTAAATATAAATTACAGCATCAGACTTTGGATAATAAAGCAATTTTATCCAATTATTAGTAATTAACCGAAATCATGAATCTTAAATAGTTAATTATTTTAAGTTATAATTAATTATGAAAAGTTGCCACAAATTAGCTGAAATAAAGTTAATAATTAAAATTCAGCTACTTGACAAATTAAAGACTGAAAATGGCGAAACGGACTAAAATGAATAAAAATATGACTAAAAGACAATTATAGCAAATCTAGAACTCCTTTGCTATTATTTGCATCTGAAATGCAAATCAGATTGATGGAAATAAAAGTTGGTCGATTCCGGAAATTCAGTAGAAAATCTGATTTTTCTCTATTTTCTATAAATAGAGCATCACCTCCTCATTTCTTAAGTTTGGAAAAGCTAGAATTCTCTCTCTCTCTCTCTCTACACCCTCACCTTCTCTCTAGAATTTCTCCTAAACAAACCGTCGGATTCTCGTGATTTATACGTCAACGGATAGAGATCGTCAAGCTCTACAATATTCTGTCATTGCATGTTTGTTTTGGTCCCGATTTGAGGTAAGATCGACCCCTTTTCCGTCTTTTGGTTCGGTTTTGAAAGAGCAAACTCGAGTTTGCTCAAATTCTATTCTTTCGAAGCTGATTTGCCCTCGTTTAGGACCTGTTTTGGCTTGGAAAACTCTATAGTCGAAGGATATAGCTTGGACGAAGGTTAGTATCTATTTTTCCGTCATCTATGTTCATGTTTAGTAGCTAAAACCTGGAAAAAACGTTGAACATGTAGAACAGATTCGAAAATCCTTGCTTAGACTCGAATGTGTGATATTTTCGAATCTAACCCCTAGACTCGAAGGGTTATGGTTTCGAATCTAACCCCTAGACTCGAAGGGGTGCTAGTTTCGAATCTATCCTAGAATCTAAGGCCCACTTCGAATCTATCCCCTAGAATCTAATGTGTGTGTGCTTCGAATCTGACCTCCTAAACTCGAATGAATGTGTGTTTCGAATCTAATACCCTAAACTCGAAGGTATGTGTTCGAATCTAATCCACTAGAATCGAATGTGTATGTGTGTTCGAATCTATCTCCTTAATTAGAATCTGATTTTGTTCCTAGCCAAAGTTAAATTTCTAAATCAGATTAAGTTATTAAACAACCTAAGGAAATTGAAAGTATTGTTTGATTATGATTAAACTCACAAGTTCAAGTTGCATATCTATTTTATGCACAAATGAATTAACAGACTCTGTACGAACCCTTAGAATGTGTATGACCTGTTCAACTTGCTAAGTAATACGATTGGCTTTGTTTCAAGGCCACACATCTGTAATTAGATGAATCGTATTAATCTGATAAGAATAGACTCACCTTGGGACGATAGGAACTACCTCAGACTCGACAGCCAGAATTGACAATAACTTGAATATGTAACTAGGGTTATATAGATTATGTCACAGACTTGACATTAATATGCCAGACTTGAAACTGAAATGCAGGAACCCGTCGATTTGACAGAGTAAACTGAACCGCTTAATTCGTTAAGCATTATCTGACTACGGACCACTGTGAGTGACAGATTTCATTAATTACTTGCATATATTTCGATACTTATTGGTGAATGTATTGACTGTATGGAAACTTCCGATTGTTGCTGCATGTTTCTTTAATACTATATTGTATCATAGAAACGTACTTTTGACATTACTGAAGCTAGACACTTGAATTGCCTTAATTGCATGTTCACTTTTACATTTATGTAAATACGTATCATGCTTACTGCTTACTTGACTGTTTATATACTTGCCGCTGCATACTGCATTATCCGACAGGACCGAATGTGAGATCTCCATTCACAGGAGGGAATTCTGCAGATTCCTTTCCTATTTGACTTGTTTCCATACACTTCCCGTAGGGCTTCGGCCTTACACATGGGAATACCGACTGGGTTGTCTCCCAACCTTTTTGACGTCTCTGACGTAGTGACTTGCCGACAGGAGCTGATAGTATGTTATGTGTGTGGTAACTAATGGAACTCTGTTTACTCACTAAGCATTGTTAGCTTACTCTGTCATGACAACTCTTTTTCAGGAAAAGCTGATAAAGGCAAGACCATAGCAGGTAGTTCGTCCCAGGCTAAGTGAATCTGGACTTTGATGAATAGCAGACTTTTGAACTTTTGATGACGCCTATTTTGAGAAGATGATGCGGTCTCGGGTAGCTTGTTCAGTCTTCCGCACTCTGATTGAAGATTTAGAAGCTAGTTTAGACCACCATTAATCTTTAATATATTGTTGTAATTAAGAATTCAGGCAGATGGACCTGTGGTATCAAACAATTAGTAATATTTATTACTTATTGAAATGAAATATTATGACGTGTATTGTTTGTGGAAACTTGGATGTTACAGATATCGTCGACATAAACTTGTACTAGCATTATATGTGGGCCTTCCCTATTAGTGAACAGAGTTGTGTCCACCACACCTTTAAAGAAAGCGGCAGAAATAAGGAAATTTGAAAGACTATCATACCATGCTCGAGGTGCTTGTTTTAAACCATAGAGGGCTTTATCTAGCACATAAACATGGTCAGGTTTATGTGCATCAACAAAGCCTTGTGGTTGTTCAACATACACCTCCTCGTTAAGTTCACCGTTTAGAATGGCAGTCTTGATGTCCATTTGGTACACTTTGAAATCCTTGTGTGCCACGTACGCCAAGAAGATTCTGATTGCTTCGATACGTGCAACTGGAGCGAAGGTCTCGTCATAATCTACCCCTTCTTGTTGTCGGTAGCCTTTGGCAACAAGTCTTGCTTTATTCCTTATCACAATGCCGTTCTCATCTCGTTTGTTCTTAAACATCCACTTTGTTCCGATGACTGTACGGTGTTTTGGTTTGGGAACTAACCGCCATACTCTTAGCTGTTCAAACTGGTTGAGTTCCTCTTGCATTGCAACTATCCAATCTGGATCTGTCAGGGCTTCATCCACACGAGCGGGCTCTATCATACTTAGGAATGATGCGAAGAGGCATTCATTAGAAGATGCCCTACGAGTTTGGACTCCTGTTGATACATCACCAATGATTTGATCTGTTGGGTGACTTCGGGTCCATTTAATCTCATGTGGAAGGGGTGCTCGGGATGGAACCTCTGTGGTTAATGTGGGGATGGATGAAGATTCATGATCAAGGGTTTCAAATGAAGGTACCACTAGTTCCGGTTCGATTCCCGAGTGTTCAGGTGAAGGAAGAATTGTTGGTATTATATGTGAGGGTATAATAGGAGTAGATTCAACTGCGGATGTGTCGGTGGATGATGTAGATGGATGAGGGTATGTTGATGAAGATGGAGTGGAGAAACTTTGTGGCGCAGTTGAACTGGAAGGATCACCTACATTATTGACAACATTAGAAACACTAGCGTTAGGACCGAAAAATTCAACATAAAAAGGATCAAACAAATTAACCAAATCAGAAGAAGAAAAAGAAATGGGGTTATTGGAAGAGTCTCCAGGCATTTGAGTAATACGAGGTCCTGATTGATCAACTTCGGGTGCCAGTTCAGCCAACTCATCAAATGTGACTTGCACACTTTCATTGACTGTTCTGGTTCGGGTATTGAATGCGCGATATGCCTTCGAGTTGTATGAGTATCCAATGAAGATCGCTTCATCCACCTTTTCGTTAAATTTCCCGAGGTTGTCTTTGTCATTCAGCACGTAGCACCTGCAACCAAATACACGTAAGTACTTGATAAATGGTACTTTATTCAAAAAGAGTTGGTAAGGAGTTTTGTTAAAGCGCTTATGGATAATGGAGCGATTTTGTGTATAGCATGCTGTTGATACGGCTTCGGCCCACAAGAATGGAGGTAGCTTAGAGTATGTGAGCATTGTACGAGCGGCTTCCACAAGCGTACGGTTACGCCTTTCCACGACCCCATTTTGTTGAGGTGTTCGAGCAACAGAGTATTGATGCTGAATACCTTTGGATCGAAGGAAGCCCTCAACTACCGAGTTCTTGAACTCCGTGTCGTTATCTAATCTGATTGATTGCACTAACAGCTGCTGTTGGGTCTCGACACTCTTGATAAAATCTATGATATCCTGAGCTGTCTCATCCTTGGAACGCAAGAACCTGACCCAGGTATATCGTGAATAATCATCAACGATAACCAACACATATCGTTTTCCATTTATGCTTTAAGTCCTCATCGGTCCGCATAAATCCATATGAAGTAACTCCAATACTCTTTTTGTTGATGGTTCGGGCTTTGGTTTGTGAGATGATCGTTTCATTTTTCCTTTCTCACAGGCTCCACACAGATGGTCCATTTCGTAGCGCAATTCAGGAAGTCCTTTAACCAATTGTTTCGCAGCCAGCTTGTTGATATTATCAAAGTTCAAATGGGATAATCTTCGATGCCACAACCAAGAGTCTTTTGAAGAGGCTTTTGATAGTAGGCAAATGTTATCCTTCACTATTAGCTTAGCTACGTCAATGGTGTAGAGGTTAGAGTTTCGGGAACCTGTTAGGATTTCTTTTCCATCCATACTCTTAACACTGCAGTTCTTAGCTCTAAAAGTTACCTCTAGTCCTTTGTCGCAGAGCTGTCCTACGCTAAAAAGATTATGTGATAACCCCTCAACATAGTCAACATCCTTGATGACCAGATTATTTAGAACTAAGTCCCCGTATCCTTTGATGTGAGCCTGATGGTTGTTCCCGAATTTTACAGTTCCGCGATACTGTTCAACAACGTTGGACAGCAATTCTCTTCTTCCAGTCATGTGCTTGGAGCAACCCGAATCCATATACCAAATGGACTTAGCCTGAAAAACACATTAATCCATATAATGAAAAACTATATGCATTCAAACACATCCATTTTTAATTCACAATCAAACTGTGTTCTGAACCGAGATGTTCAGAAAACATGATGAGTTAAGACCGGGTCCTGGGCTGTGTGCACAGAAGCCAAACGTGTCGGTTTAAGCACAACCGACAAGCAAAAGAACGGGTCCTAGTCTAAGGTAACTAGAAGCCATTTCTTTGAAGAACGGGTCTTGATCAGAAGTAACCAAGAACCATCTGCATTAAGATCACACAACCTTGGGTACCCACCTCAAATGGGTCCCTTTTTGTTAGGATTTCCAGAATTATATGGCACGTGTACAGTTTTAGAAACCCAATTAGCATTTGTGTGTGGTCCGGATGCACAACCATTTGGAATCCATTGAAGATTGGATTTATTGGGTTTAGGAACCTTAGGCGCTGAAATTGCCTTTGGTTTTTGTCTTTTTGAGACCTTTTTAACCGTTGCTTTGGTTTTGGGCCTTGGCAACGGACAAATCTCAATTTTGTTTGAAGCCGATGATGCACTATTTTTTGTTTTCTTTTTCCGAATACGTTTAACAGGATATGGCACGAAAGCATTCATTTCAGGAATCTGTCGTCTATATCGAGTTGGACACAGATTAAATAAATCACTGAAAGAGTACTTTAAAGGAACAACAGAATTCGATACAACATTACAAGCATCGTCACACACATTGTTACATAAATTGTCTTTAGAGATTACAGACATCCTATCTCTAGTAACAAATTCATTTGGCATTAAAGCCTTCTTCACAAAAAAACTTGTAAAATCCAGCATGGTGGTTTTTGGGACTCTCCTTATATGATCTGTAAAAACAAAACGATTAGAGTCAGTAAGCATGGAAGATTTAGACTTGACAAAATTTTCTTTTTGGTGGTGAGTGGATTTCTTAAAAGACTTGGATTTAATCTGAGTCTTTTTAGGAACCTCATTTTTGAAAGCTTTTGAACACTCACCTTTGCAAATGACAGAAGAAGTTTCAGCTTTAGCCTTACCTTTATTTGATGACACACATGGAATTTTTATGGAATGAGAAAGTGTTTGTTCTTTTGAAAGATCTTTCAATTTTTGTGAAACCATTTCAAAATTTCCTCTGTAGACAGTAACTTCCACAGATTGTTGAAAAGATTGATTTACCAATTCTTCTTCGCTCTTAAGAAGAGCATCTTGAAGGTCAAGTGCTTTCTCTTGAGACGACTTTAATTCCTTTTCTAAAACAGTGATTTGTTGTTGAAAAACTTTTACAGGAATATAAAGTTGAGGATTTGATTTTACGGTTTCTGTTTTCAATTCAGCTTCTGAATAAGTTGACAAGAGCTCTTCCTCTAAAGTGGGTACTCTAGAAGAATAACTCTCATTAAGTTCTTCATATTGAAGAGAAATTTCTTTATCTTTACGAGCGACACGTTCTCACTTTCTTGATTTAAAACTTCTTTTGATGACTCAAAAAAGAAAGATTTAAGACCGGCTCCCATATAATTCATGTCATAAAATACAGGTAAAAAATTTTGTGCTTTTTCCAAATATTTAGGATTTTTAAAACCAATTCCTTGTTTAGAATGGTAAAACCTAGTTTCTTTGGGCTGATTTAAATGGATAGTTTGTTCTGTTTGACCCCTTTTTAAAAATGCATCGTCAAGGGTCTTTATTCTTGAGTACAAACTTATCCTTTCTTCTTCAATCATTTTGTATTTTTCTAAACTGTCTATATTTTCCATATTTACCGCATCTAATTGTTTTGTAAGAACAGAAATTTCTTCTTTTAAAGAGAGTTTTTCTTTTGATAGTGCGTCCATGCAAGATTCAAGATATATATTCCTATCCTGAACATCTACTTTTTCTATTAACATCTGTTTTATAACATTATGATTAGTTAACCACTTTGAATGATATCATTCAGATGATTCTTTTAGAGTTTGAGCTTGATGTTCAGCCTGTACACACCTTGCAGTTTCAGCATTTAATCTATCTTGTAGATCAAGAATATGTGCGTGCAGTGTACATTCATTATCTACTAATAATTTATTTACATGTGCAGGAATGTAACAGGAATAGACCTCATTCGACTCAGAACCGGATGTGGAGCATTCGGGATCGTTGGATGTAGTCATCAGACATGCTGGTGGATTTTTCAATGTCTCCCCCTCAACAGCATGATCGGAATTGTCAGCAGTGGAAACAGCACAGTTCTCCAACCCAAAGCGATCAACCATGTAACAATTCTTGCCCTTGTCATCCTCGTCTTCAGAATCTTCAGCATCCCAGTAGTCTTCCTGGGCGACGAGGGCTAACGCATCCGTTCTCTTCTTGGCTGCCTCGAGCTTTCTCTCGTAGTATGCAACGTCCCTGTAAAAATTGTTCATACATTCCCTAGCGAAATGGCCCGGTTTGCCACATTTGTAACAGAGACGTTCATCTGCTGCCTTCGGCTCATCTGCTCTCGGCCGTTCTTCTTTCCTTTCCGCCGGCCTCTTATCGGTGCGGCGATGCTCTCGGCTGTCATCTCGCCTCCTGTCCCTTCGTTCGGGCTCTCTCCTCTCATCCCTGCGGTCATCCCTACGATCATCCCTTCGATCGTCCCTCCTGTCGTCCCTGCGATCATCACGCCTTTCATCTCGCCTTTCATAATGGCGATCATCTCGATAGTCGCGTCTATCGTCATACCTGCGATCATCCCTATCATCCCTACGGTAGTCATCCCTGCGATAATCATCGCGTCGTTCATCCCTTCTGTCATCGGAGTACCGCGGTGGACCGGTGTCATAACGGAGTTGATTGTTACTCTTGTGGGAGAACCGTCGCTGTTGGAGACGGTTGGTCCACAGGGCTATCTGTTCCTGAATAGAAGCTTCTTCCTCATCATAGACCTCACGCGGAGGAGAAGCGTATCTGCACTGCGACGACGAAGAACCTGGAGCAAAGGATGGTGTCGGAATCTGCGTGTTGGTGATCAAGGCGAGTGAATCATTTGGTTTCAACCCGGTGTTGGCTGACAGCAGAAGAGAGGCCAATTGATTTGCCATCAGCTTTTGTTGATCCACATCCCCTTGATATTTCTTGAGCTCCTTAAAGACGACATTAATTGATACCTCAGGAATGTTCAGGACTCGTTTCGTGGCCCGACAAGCAAGTTGCCACTCGGGGGCTAAGGCTGCAAAGAACTGGATATTGAAATCATCCCTATCCTTCTTGATGTGCAGTTTGTTTAACTCATTTAGGACGGCACAGAACCTTGTGAACGTGGCTTGCAGAGATTCCCCGTCTTTGGCGTGGAATTCCGTAAACTTAGCCTTTGCCTCCTCGATCTTGGCACGATCATCGAGATCTGCCCCCAGCATCTGGACTTCCAACTCGTCCCACATTTCTTTGGCAGACATTTTGCTGTCTACCCCAACCAGAATATCAGTGGGGAGGGCTTGATAAATCAGATATTCTGCCCTCTTATCAGCATGCTGTCGGTCTCTCTTGGCGTCATTTGCCGGTTCTCGTTCAACTTTAGAGGCTTGGACAGGGGGGGTCAGCCTCAGGTCGGGCTGGTATCTCCCGATAATAGATTACGGGACCTTCGGAAATGGATTGAAGCATCAAGTTCCCAAATGGATGCATTCCAACGAATTTAAGGAACCGGGATTTCCATTGTTCATACTCATCTGGATAGAGAACAGGTGGTCTGTTCTCAGATCCGAGTACGAGAGCTTCGCGAGACATGATGATGGGTGCTGATGAAAAATGAAGATCTTAAAGGTGGAAACTAGACACGGATGTGCTGCACTTAAGACAGATAGTTCTGAATTCGGATGAAAGTGAAATTCAGATGGAATGGATTCGGATGAACAGTGTTTCGGATGGAATGAATCGAATTTGGATAGCTTGGATTTCGGATGGTGAAACCGAATTCGGATGGAAGTGAATTCGGATGGATGAAGAAATTCGGATGGGAACCTACTTCGGGTGAACAGTAATTCGGATGGTCTACGGTCCGGATGAAGTGCTAATTCGGATGGGTGCCGAATTCGGATGGTCTCCTATTTCGGATGAACAGTGATGCGGGTGGGGACCTAATGCAGATGGAATACCTAATTCGGATGGACTTGGTTTCGGATGGAACTAAGGGACCGAATTCGGATGGACCGAATTCGGATAAACAGTGGACAGGGTATGTCCAGGTGGGGACCGAATTCGGATGGGCCGAGATGGGTATGGTCCGAAATTTGAAAAATTTAAATACAAGTCCCAAATGGAAAAATGGAAAGCCTGATCTGAACTTCGGATGGTCCGAAGTTCGGATGGGACCGAAGTGGGGTCCGAATTAGGGTGATGGGTGGTCCGAAATTGGTGTCTAAGTGGTCTGAAATGCTACAGTAAGGGATCCGAAATACAGCAGGTTTTTTCAGTTTTCTAAGGCAGAACTGAGCATAATTCGATTTTTTCCAGTTTTAAAGCCTAAAAACAGTTCTAAATGATTTATAAACTATTTTAAACACTTTTGGTGATCTAAAATAACCTAAAAACACTTAAAAACAGCATAGAACTAGCTAAAAACCCACGAAAAACCCCATTTTTTCGAACTTAATGAAATAATCGATTCTTGATGATTTTAAAAGAAATATGGAACTGAATGAGCTTAAAATCAGTAGAGGATGATATTGTGATGATTATAAGACTATAATAACACAAGAAACACGAAAAAACAGAGGAAAATGAAGATCTAACCGAATGGAGATGAAGAACACGAAGAACACTATGATAACCCAGCAGAATCCGAAGCTTTCAGTTGAAATCCACCTTTATGAGCTCTAATACCGATTGTAATATGTATTCCTGTATATATTTCAGCACTTTTAATGTTTCTTATCAAACACAAGAAGAATCAATGCTCAATAATTGTGTAATGATGAAGAAAAGACAAAGAGAATGTTGGGAGAATAATGCAAGTGGCGGCTGAATGTATTTCTCAAATGTCAACCGTGTTACATAAAGAAACCCTAGGAGCCTATTTCTAGGCTCCTTTAATTAAGAATTACATAATGTCACTTTTGGTCCCTTGACTATTACAAAGAAATAAACTACAAGGAAATAAATTACAAGACTAAATACTAAGATAATAATTATTACAAAACAACTCCTATGATCGAAATAAAATGTCTAACACTTTGCTATATTCATCACCCATGAATATCAACCAAAAACCAAAGTAGCCTTTTAATTCTCGTTGTGGTTCCCACGACAACAAGCAGCTATGGAATAGTTTTAGAATAACTTCAAATTTATTCTTGGATTTCTAAAACATGCAAAATAGAACGACATTAAAGACATCATGTTGATCTCTTTTATCTCAATAAACACAACATGACTTCCATCAATTTAATGCTATTGTTCCTTTATCAAATGTAACGATAACACGATCTATCGAAAAATTAATTTCAGACTTGATCTTAGTGGGAGTGTTCTCTAGTTAACTGACTTAACTTCCATTACCGTTTATCTTTGAAAAATTACACTAGTTCTTTATTACAACTTCTTGTAATATTATTCAGACCCCATCTGAATCTCCTTACAAATTTATATCCATTATCTTTAGAGGAACTGGTAAATCACTCATAAAGACACCAGGATTAAAATTTAGGAGCTCTAGCAATTCAGATTAATTGCTACTAGTGATACGTTTAGATGCTTAGTCTTGAATCTGAAAGTATGCGGTTTATCTATATTTTAACAAGATATCTTTAATAGCATTGTGTTCAATATTTGTGATATGTATCCATAACCACCAGAATCTGGTTATCAACAACATTTCGTTGTGGTATTCCATCAAGCTTGCCGACGAGTGTTTAAACAAGTCAAAGGCTATTACTTGACTAACCATCACACAAGTTGTATACATTTCACATGTAATTTTGATAAATGCAATTACTTCTTGTCTAAACAATTCTGACTTCTCAAGTCTAATTATTTCTGACAAGTGAAGTGAATTAACCTCCATGTAACTCCATTACATTCAATTTTGCATTTTATTAGTTTCTATATAATCACGGATGATTATCCAACTCATATAATCTCTTGAACTAACTTTCAAGAATTAACAAGGTCAATGAAACTGCATTTGAACACTTGAAAGATTTACACAACAACATAGTTAATCCTTTTTATCTGAATATGTCTACTAGCTTGTCCAATCTCTATTGACAAGTTACTATTCAAGTTACTCTTGAATCAATAGTCTATGATCATGGCTTTAAACAATTGGAATTTCAAGCAATAAATTTTCAACCTAAAAAATTTCTTTATTTATCCCAAAAATATTTGCAAGAAATTCACACAGTTGTTTACTACACCACGATAAACTATTGATGACATGAAAAATAGTGTCTAGCAGAGTATGCTCTAAGATGTCTCTATGCTCCCAATGAATCTGTCATCTCTTTTCACTTCATTTTAGTCATTGCAGACATTATGCATAAAACTTTGTTCAATTGGGTATCACATGTCCAAGAACAATAGAAGTGACTGAATCAGATACACGAAGTCTCAATGCGGTCAACCTTGACCATTTCCAAGTACTTGGGACAATTCATTTCCCAGTGCCCAGTTTCCTAGCACTCAAAGAATTTGTCATCTTTGGAATTGACTTATCTGGTTCTAGGTTTTAGCTACTTGTTAGCTTTAACCTCCGGCTTGGAAACTTACTTTCCCTTCAGTCTCTTTCCCTATCTTCTCTCCTTAATCATTCCCTCAGCAGTCTATAGCATCTGATGCAGCCCACTGATCGACTTCTCTATGCATGTTGTAACAAATTACAAATTGCTAAAATTCCTTCAATAAGGAATTGAGAATTAGATTTGTGGTCATGTCCTGTGTCACGGGATACCCAAGTCTGCTAAAATGATCCAAATAACCTTTCATCTTCAGCACATGGGGTCTAACAGTTGTTCCTTCTGCCATTCTGCAGGAGCTCAGAGCCCTAGTCGTATATGTTTCTCAGTTCGAGCTTGAGTCTAGAACATATCCTTTAGCTGGCGATACATCTGGCAAGCTGAGACGTCCATAAGGCTAGTCCGCAGCTCAGATGTCATGGTCGCTAGCATTAGACAGGCAACATTGACCGAATCCTCAGAGTGCTTCTTGTGGAGATTTCTCTCCTCAATTGTAGCAGTCTCTGCAGGAGCAGGTTCTGGTGCCCTTTCCAAAAGATACGACTTTCACTCTGTACTCAGAACATTTGTCAGATTTTATTTCCAGTTCAGGAAGTTGCCTCTTCTGAGTTCTCCATATCCCGAATGGACCTCAAAGTAGCAACATGTGCTTTTGGGGAGCATTTTCAAGTGGGGAAAGGATATTGATGTTATCATTGTTGTTGTTACTGTTATTGTCATTGTTATTATTAAACCGCTTCTACCTCTGTCTTTTTCAACCATCTTAAACAATTTTTCAAAAATTAGTATTTGATTAACCATTAATAAATCAATAAACCAAAATTTAGAAAATGATTTATTAAGCCTAAGAACCATTTTACTTATTCATGCATCCAACGGAGGCTGAACCTACATGAATAAGCTACTCAGGCAGGCAACTTATTACCAATTACAACCCCTTTGCAACTCTTATATCTTATGAGATTTTCAATTTCTTAAATTGATCATGTTTAATCTCATCCACACCTTGGGAAACAGTCTTACTGAGGAACCACCACTGACACACACCATATAACAACTGCAAGTCACTGGCCCAAGTCTCACTTAGGATCCGCAGTGCTTACCTCACAGCTCTCCGAGTTTGCGGCGTAAGCACCCAACGAAGGTTGAACCTACTTACGACGACCGGTCACCCTGAGTGCCACTATATAGACGGTGTGCTGTGTCAGATTTTTAATTTGGGTTTATAACCAGTCTCTTAACAAGAATTAGTGGTCAGTCAGGTTAGTCTGTGGGCAGGATCATTTCGGTTCTAAACCTTTCGGAAATTCCACAACCCGAGCAAGACTGTCCTAGACACCACCTATTCTGGTAAAAAATCCAGTTAATGTACCAGTTTTGAGAATTTCAACTCTTTGATCATATGACATTTTAAAAATAAATCTCCTTATATTGGAAAAACTAATTTCATAAAAATGTCATATCTAACACCTGACAAAATATTTAAAGTTTCCAATCTAAACTTCCTTTTATATACTTTAACTTTTCATCAAAAATGATTGTAGTTTTAATTTTTTTTATTTATCTACTTTGTTATCACAACCATGCAGATATAAATAATGCATAAAGAAATAAAACATACAACCACATGGTGACATAGCCTTGCCGAAACTAAATTGGTTTCCGAGAGCCATACGGACAAACCAATTAGGTCAAACCTAAGGGACAAAATCAACACACAAGGCAAGAAGGATGAACTCTTTCAACTCCCACTAGCCTCGGCATCTGAAGATGTCTCCGAGCGTCCTTGATGGATGACCTTCTTCTTGATGGATATCTTCGCCAAGAGTTTTTACATAATTTTAATCTAAATACATTTGCCTATTTTCTAACCTATTACAGATTACATCATAAAACCCGGGATTCCAATGGCACGCAGGCTTTCCCAAAAATATAACCAATAATAAAATAACAAATATTAAGATTAAACAAACAACCATCACAAACAAGGGGTCTCAAGGCTCGGCTATGTCACAAACATAAATAAAGCAGTAAAGCTTGTAAATAATCCATAATTCATTTTCATCTTGACATGAAAATAATTCCAAAACCAATTAATCCACCATTAATATAAGTAAATATGTCCAATATCGTTCTTAAATTAAACACATTTCGTAAACTCGAAATTCAGGAACACTTTCCAAAAATAAAAACTTTTTCCCGAAAATTTAAATTCAATTCCATCTTTGCATTATCTTTGGATACATAACTATACTTTTCTTAAAATATTCAATTAACAATTCAAACACCTTTGAAATTTAAACTTTCTATTTTAGGAAACATTTTATTAAACAACCTTTAATAAATATAGTTGTTATTTTCAAATAATATTGATAAATAATTTAAACTTGCTTCAAATAATTATCAACTAACTATTATTCAATTGAAACACTTTTCAAAATAAACAAACTTTATTTAAAATGTCAATTTTCTAAATAAACAATTTACAATAAATATGTTTTTTAAAAAATATGATCAACACCAAGAACTTTTCTTAACGGTTTTAAGTGATTTCTACCAAAACGTTAATGTCGAGATTGAATCTCAAAACATTAAACCATGACCGAGCATGAAACTCAAAGTCACGATTTCATCGATTTGAAAATAGAATCCTTAAATTAAACTCTCTTTAATTTAATAATGCATTTTATGGAACCAAATATTAAATGCATAAATTAAATCTAGTTTATAAATTAAAATTACCATTAATTTTAATTCCAACATTAAAACTTAACTTTTAATTAAAGCCGATTTAATTTAAACGACGAATTACCGGAAAACGAAAACGAACCAACTTTGTTAACTGACTCATGCTCGGGTTCAATAACTCATATGAACCGAAAACAAGTAGGGTATTAAACCCTTTGACGGCTGAAATTAATCGAAGCCTTTAATCAACTCACTTTGATTATTTCGATTTCCATATTCCAATTAATCGTTTAATTATCGAATCGAATAATATTTAAACCGAATTGTGAATTTTATAAAACTAACAAATCCTCCCGCTTTAATTTTGTAAAACTCGAAACACATTTAGTCATAAATGTTTAAATATTAATAACCAAACACTTTTGATTTATTAATTCGATTTTAACGCATTTAATTTAATCGTTCGAGTTTAACCGTGAATTAAATGACATGACGGAAATAAATAATCCATCACCTCGGTTACCACATCACAACCGAGAGGTCATGGGTCTCAACCCATGGCCGAAATCTCTAGGTTTGATTTCGCGAACCGAAACGTTTAATTTTCGACTTTAATCAATTAAACACTTTTAAACAATCAAACATCAACTAAATAAAACGAACTAAGGTTTCAAAATCCCGAGTTCTGAAAAACTCCAAGGCTGGCCGAGAATCACCATGGGGTTTCCAAAACCTTTGGTCGATTTTCTCCAAGCCAAATCAAAACCTTAAACGTTTTAATTATTGATTTCGATCGTTTAAATACTTTTAATTATTAAAAATCAAAACTTTAAGATCGATGGACATAAATACTCGAATAATACTATCATTATGTTACTTAACCTGTCTCTGATACCACTGTTGGGAATTCGTATCATTTTTCATAAAAACATAAACATTAATCACATTAGATGCACAACAGAAAATTTTTTAAAATTACGAATTCCGTACACTGATCATCAAGTAAAACATAAGATAAGTAAACGAGAAAGCAATAAAAATCCATACCTTTGTATTCAATGACAAGAATACACGAACAGGATGCTTTCGGTATCCACCGGTGATGACACGATCGAGCGGCGCCAGGTATACAATCAAAGAATGGGAAAACCAAACGCGGTGGTGTGTTTGGTACGGCTGAAGCACCACACACACATACACCTTATATGTGTGTGCGCGCCGTGAAATGCTCACATCACAAAACCCTCCATGTTATGTGTATATATATCACCATATATATATATATATATATATATATACATATATATATATATATATACATATATATATATATATATATACTATATATATATATATATACATATATATATATATATATATATATATATATACATATATATATATATATATATATATATATATATATATATATATATATATATATATTATTAATTAAGAGTTTTAGTTTTAATCAAACTCTAATATAATAATATAATATATATCTTAATAATTATCTTTATTATTTAAACCTTATATAATTATCTCAATAATTATATACCTTTTAAATAATATTAATCTTTTATACATTATCTAATAATTTATAAATGACTAGATAATTATATATAATTATCTCTTATTTATTTGTTTATAATTATCCATCCAATTATCTAATAATAGATGATAATACTAATTCAAATAAATGCATCTTTTATTTTATATCCAATACTAAATAAAATACAAGATAATTATGTAATTATCATCCAATTACAATTAAATCAATACAATATCTAATATTGCAGTTTTAGTCCCTGTACTTTGAGATATAATTAATCACACATTAATTTAATCTCAATGATCATTTCCTGTCATAAATAATATCCAATATTATTTATTCAATAGTTTAATTGCATCTGCTCAGTTGTGCTCATCGGTGAGACCCTGAAGTGTTTTTTGAAATCAGTCATGATGCAGTAATAATATCATCTTTACACATCATACACTAACACTAAGTTTTATTATTCATGTAATGAAATGGAATGGAATTGAATTGATTGTATGTAACCTAACTTTCTAAAACTAATTGATTAATTTAACCTAAGTTTTATTATTCACTTGAGTTAAATTGAGAAATTATGTTTTTTGCAAGTCTCGAGCTGTTAGTTCAATTTCTCAAGCTGTTAGTGCATTTTTTAAAGCTGTTGAGTGTTTTATAAACTAAGTTTATAGAATAACTTGATTAATTTTAACCTAAGGTTTATTATTCATGGAATGTAATGGAAAAAGTTTATAAAAGTACTTGATTAATTTTAACCTAAGTTTTATCATTCATGGAATGGAATTGCTTATATACAACCAAAGTTTATAAAATTACTTGATTAATTTTAATCTAAGTTTTATCATTTAAGGAATGGATTGGAATTGAATTAATTGTACATAACCTAAGTTTATAAAATTACATGACTAATTTTAACCTAAGTTTTATTATTCATGGAATGGAATGGAATGGAATTGATATTATTATATATAACCTAAGTTTATAAAATTACTTGATTAATTTTAACCTAAGTTTTATTATTCATGGAATGGAATGGAATTGAATTGATTGTATATAACCTAAGTTTATAAAATTACTTGATTAATTTTAACCTAAGTTTTATTATTCATGTAATGAAATGGAATGGAATTGAATTGAATTGTATTGATTGTATATAACGTAAGTTTATAAAATTAATTGATTAATTTAATCTAAGTTTTATCACTTACTTGAGTTAAATTGAGAAATTATGTATTTGCAAATCTCGAGCTGTTAGTTCAATTTCTCAAGCTGTTAGTGCATTTTCTCATGTTGTTAAGTGTTTTATAAACTAAGTTTATAAAATTACTTGATTAATTTTAACCTAAGTTTCATTATTCATGGAATGGAATGGAATGGAACTGAATGGATTGTATATAACCTAAGTTTATAAAATTACTTGATTTATTTTAACCTAAGTTTTATTATTCATGTAGTGAAATGGAATGGAAATGAATTGATTGTATATAACCTAAGTTTCTAAAACTAATTGATTAATTTAACCTAAGTTTTATTATTCACTTGAGTTAAATTAAGAAATTATGTTTTTGCAAATCTCGAGCTGTTAGTTCAATTTCTCAAGCTGTTAGTGCATTTTCTCAAGCTGTTAAGAGTTTTATAAACTAAGTTTATAAAATTACTTGCTTAATTTTTAACCTAAGTTTTATTATTCATGGAATGGAATGGAATTGTATATAACCTAAGTTTATAAAATTACTTATTTAATTTTAATCTAAATTTTATTATTCACTTGAGTTAAATTGAGAAATTATGTTTTTTGCAAATCTCTAGCTGTTAGCTCTATTTCTCAAGCTGTTAGTGCATTTTCTCAAGCTGTTAAGTGTTTTATAAACTAAGTTAATAAAATTACTTGATTAATTTAAACTTAAGTTTTATTATTCATGGAATGGAATGGAATTGAATTTATTGTATATAACCTAAGTTTATAAAATTACTTGATTTATTTTAACCTAAGTTTTATTATTCATGTAATGAAATGGAATGGAATTGAATTGATTGTTTATAACCTAAGTTTCTAAACTTAATTGATTAATTTAAACTAAGTTTTATTATTCACTTGAGTAAAATTGAGAAATTATGTTTTTTGCAAATCTCGAGCTGTTAGTTCAATTTCTCAAGCTGTTAGTGCATTTTCTAAGGTTGTTGAGTGTTGTATAAACTAAGTTTATAAAATAACTTAATTTTTACCTAAGTTTTATTATTCATGGAATGGAATGAAATTGAATTGATTGTATATAACATAAGTTTACAAAATTACTTGATTAATTTTAAGTTAAGTTTTATTATTCATGGAATGGAATTGATTATATATAACCAAAGTTTATTCAATTACTTGATAAATTTTAACCTAAGTTTTATAATTTTGGAATGTATTGGAATTGAATTGATTGTATATAACCTAAGTTTATAAAATTACATGATTAACCTAAGTTTTATTATTCATGGAATGGAATGGAATTGAATTGTATTATAATATATAACCTAAGTTTATAAAATTACTTGATTAATTTTAACCTAAGTTTTATTATTCATGGAATGGAATGGAATTGAATTGATTGTATATAACCTAAGTTTATAAAATTACTTGATTAATTTTAACCTAAGTTTTATTATTCATGGAATGGAATTGCTTATATACAACCAAAGTTTATAAAATCACTTGATTAGTTTTAATCTAAGTTTTATTATTTATGGAATGGAATGAAATTGAATTGATTGTATATAACCTAAGTTTATAAAATTACTTGATTAATTTTAACCTAAGTTTTGTTATTCATGGAATGGAATTGCTTATATACAACCAAAGTTTATAAAATTACTTGATTAGTTTTAATCTAAGTTTTATTATTTATGGAATGGATTGGAATTGAATTAATTGTACATAACCTAAGTTTAAGTTTTATTATTCATGGAATGGAATGGAATGGAATTGATAGTATTATATATAACCTAAGTTTATAAAATTGCTTGATTAATTTTAGCCTAAGTTTTCTTATTCATGGAATGGAATGGAATTGAATTGATTGTATATAACCTAAGTTTATAAAATTACTTGATTAATTTTAACCTAAGTTTTATTATTCATGGAATGGAATTGCTTATATACAACCAAAGTTTATAAAATTACTTGATTAGTTTTAATCTAAGTTTTATTATTTATGGAATGGATTGGAATTGAATTAATTGTACATAACCTAAGTTTATAAAATTACATGATTAATTTTAACCTAAGTTTTATTATTCATGGAATGGAATGGAATGGAATTGATATTATTATATATAACCTAAGTTTATAAAATTGCTTGATTAATTTTAGCCTAAGTTTTCTTATTCATGGAATGTACTGGAATTGAATTTATTGTATATAACCTAAGTTTATAAAATTACTTGATTAGTTTTAACCTAAGTTTTATTATCCATGTAATGAAATGGAATGGAATTGAATTGAATTGAATTGAATTGATTGTATATAACGTAAGTTTATAAAATTAATTGATTAATTTAACCTATGTTTTATCACTTATTTGAGTTAAATTGAGAAATTATGTATTTGCAAATCTCCAGCTGTTAGTTCAATTTCTCAAGCTGTTAGTGCATTTTCTCATGCTGTTAAGTGTTTTATAAACTAAGTTTATAAAATTACTTGATTAATTTTAACCTAAGTTTTATTATTCATGGAATGGAACTGAATTGATTGTATATAACCTAAGTTTATAAAATTACTTGATTTATTTTAACCTAAGTTTTATTATTCATGTAGTGAAATGGAATGGAAATGAATTGATTGTATATAACCTAAGTTTCTAAAATTAATTGATTAATTTAACCTAAGTTTTATTATTCACTTGAGTTAAATAAAGAAATTATGTTTTTGCAAATCTTGAGCTGTTAGTTCAATTTCTCAAGCTGTTTATGCATTTTCTCAGGCTGTTAAGAGTTTTATAAACTAAGTTTATAAAATTACTTGCTTAATTTTTAACCTAAGTTTTATTATTCATGGAATGGAATGGAATCGTATATAACCTAAGTTTATAAAATTACTTATTTAATTTTAATCTAAGTTTTATTATTCACTTGAGATAAATTGAGAAATTATGTTTTTTGGAAATCTCGAGCTGTTAGCTCAATTTCTCAAGCTGTTAGTGCATTTTATTAAGCTGTTAAGTGTTTTATAAACTAATTTTATAAAATTATTTGATTAATTTAAACTTAAGTTTTGTTATTCATGGAATGGAATGAAATTGAATTGATTGTATATAACCTAAGTTTATAAAAGTACTTGATTTGTTTTAACCTAAGTTTTATTATTCATGTAATGAAATGGAATGGAATTGAATTGATTGTATATAACCTAAGTTTCTAAAACTAATTGATTAATTTAACCTAAGTTTTATTATTTAATTGACTAAAATTGAGAAATTATGTTTTTTGCAAATCTCGAGCTGTTAGTTCAATTTCTCAAGCTGTTAGTGCATTTTTTAAAGTTGTTGAGTGTTGTATAAACTAAGTTTATATAATAACTTGATTAATTTTTACCTAAGTTTGATTATTCATGGAATAGAATGGAATGGAATGAAATTGAATTGATTGTATATACCTAAGTTTATAAAATTACTTGATTAATTTTAAGTTCAGTTTTATCATTCATGGAATGGAATTGATTATATATAACTTAAGTTTATACAATTACTTGACAAATTTTAACCTATTTTTTATTATTTTGGAATGTATTGGAATTGAATTGATTGTATATAACCTAAGTTTATAAAATTACATGATTAATTTTAACCTAAGTTTTATTATTCATGGAATGGAATGGAATGGAATTGATATTATTATATATAACCTAAGTTTATAAAATTACTTGATTAATTTTAAACTAAGTTTTATTATTCATGGAATGGAATGGAATTGAATTGATTGTAGATAACCTAAGTTTATAAAATTACTTGACTAAGTTTAACCTACACTTTATTATTCCCTTGAGTTAAATTGAGAAATTATGTTTTTGCAAATCTCGAGCTGTTAATTCCATTTCTCAAACTGTTAGTGCATTTTGTCAAACTGTTAAGAGTTTTACAAACTAAGTTGATAAAATTACTTGATTAATTTTAACCTAAGTTTTATTATTCATTGAATTAAATGGAATTTAATTGATTGTATATAACCCAAGTTTAAAAACTTACTTCATTAATTTTAACCTAAGTTTTAGAATGGAATTGGATTGATTGTATATAACCTTTATTTATAAAAGTAATTGATTATTTTTAACCTAAGTTTTATTATTCACTTGAGTTAAATTGAGAAATTGCGTTTTTTTGCAAATCTCGAGCTGTTAGTTCAATTTCTCAAGCTGTTAGTGCATTTTCTCAAGCTGTTAAGTGTTTTATAAACTAAGTTTATAAAATTACTTGATTAATTTAAACTTAAGTTTTATTATTCATGGAATGGAATGGAATTGAATTGATTGTATGTAACCTAAGTTTATAAAATTACTTGATTTATTTTAACCTAAGTTTTATTATTCAAGTAATGAAATGGAATGGAATTGAATAGATTGTATATAACCTAAGTTTCTTAAATTAACTGGTTAATTTAACCTAAGTTTTATTATTCATTTGAGTAAAATTGAGAAATAATGTTTTTTGCAAATCTCGAGATGTTAGTTCAATTTCTCAAGCTGTTAGTGCATTTTCTAAAGCTGTTGAGTGTTTTATAAACTAAGTTTATAAAATAACTTGATTAATTTTAACCTAAGTTTTATTATTCATGGAATGGAATGGAATGGTTAGAAATTGAATTGATTGTATATAACCTAAGTTTATAAAATTGCTTGATTAATTTTAAGTTAAGTTTTATTATTAATGGAATTGAATTGATTATATATAACCTAAGTTTATACAATTACTTGATAAATTTTAACCTAAGTTTTATTACTTTGGAATGGATTGGAATTGAATTGATTGTATATAACCTAAGTTTATAAAATTACATGATTAATTTTAACCTAAGTTTTATTATTCATGGAATGGAATTGATATTATTATATATAACCTAAGTTTATAAAATTACTTGATTAATTTTTACCTAAGTTTTATTATTCATGGAATGGAATGGAATTGAATTGATCGTATATAACCTAAGTTTATAAAATTACTTGACTAATTTTAACATACACTTATTATTCCCTTGAGTTAAATTGAGAAATTATGTTTTTGCAAATCTCGAGCTGTTAATTCCATTTCTCAAACTGTTAGTGCATTTTCTCAAACTGTTAATAGTTTTATAAACTAAGTTGATAAAATTAATTGATTAATTTTAACATAAGTTTTATTATTCATGGATTGAAATTGAATTTAATTGATTGTATATAACCCAAGTTTAAAAAATTACTTGATTAATTTTAACCTAAGTTTTAGAATGGAATTGAATTGATTCTATATAACCTGTATTGATAAAATTAATTGATTATTGTTAACCTAAGTTTTATTATTCACTTGAGTTAAATTGAGAAATTATGTTTTTTGCAAATCTCAAGCTGTTAGTGCATTTTCTCAAGCTGTTAAGTGTTTTATAAACTAAGTTTATAAAATTACTTGATTAATTTAAATCTAAGTTTTATTATTCATGGAATGGAATTGAATTGATTGTATATAACCTGAGTTTATAAAATTACTTGATTTATTTTAACCTAAGTTTTATTATTCATGTAATGAAATGGAATGGAATTGAATTGATTATATATAACCTAAGTTTCTAAAATTAATTGATTAATTTAAGCTAAGTTTTATTATTCACCTGAGTTAAATTGAGAAATTATGTTTTTTTGCAAATCTCGAGCTGCTAGTTCAATTTCTCAAGTTGTTAGTGCATTTTCTAAAGCTGTTGAGTGTTTTATAAACTAAGTTTATAAAATTACTTGATTAATTTTAACCTAAGTTTTGTTATTCATGGAATGGAATGGAATTGAATTCATTGTATATAACCTAAGTTTATAAAATTACTTGATTTATTTTAACCTAAGTTTTATTATTCATCTAATGAAATGGAATGGAATTGAATTGATTGTATATAACCTAAGTTTCTAAAACTAATTGATTAATTTAACCTAAGTGTTATTATTCACTTGAGTTAAATTGAGAAATTATGTTTTTGCAAATCTCGAGCTGTTAGTTCAATTTCTCAAGCTGTTTGTGCATTTTGTCAAGCTGTTAAGTGTTTTATAAACTAAGTTTATATAATAAGTTGATTAATTTTAACCTGAGTTTTATTATTCATGGAATGGAATGGAATGGAATGAAATTGAATTTATTGTATATAACCTAAGTTTATAAAATTACTTGATTAATTTTAACTTAAGTTTTATTATTCTTGGAATGGAATTGATTATATATAACCTAAGGTTATAAAATTACTTGATAAATTTTAACCTAAGCTTTTTTATTTTGGAATGGAATGGAATTGAATTGATTGTATATAACCTAATTTTAAAAAATTACTTAATTAATTTTAACCTAAATTTATTTTTCATGGAATGGAATGTGTAGGTCCCAAAAGGTTTCCCAAGTGTATAGTTCTAAGCTGTAGAGGGGGGGGGGGGGGTGAATACAGCTATTTAAAAACTTAACCATCTTTTCTCAATGTTTTTTTATATTATTAACAAGTGTTAATTACAAACAAGCTTGAATGCGGAAAGGTTCAAGCTGAGATGACAGATACAACAGTTGGTTAACTAATCTAAGAGTTACTGATATTGCAATCACTTTTCAGGTTTCAATAAGGCATGAAACATGGTAAACAGCTTTGGGCTGATATTGCAATCACTTTTCAGGTTTCAATAAGGCATGAAACATGCCTTAAATTATACCTTCAAGTGCATCAACAGGTTTGATTAAAAATCTCCCCCTCAGATGTACAGCAGGTTTGATTGATGCCTTTTTATGCCTAACAATCTCCCCCTATTTGCAATAATCAGTCTAAACTGATTTAATCAATAATCACTATACATTTTACAATACATCTTGTCGAAATAAAATTACAACATTTAAGTAAAGTAAAAGTTCAGTTTATATATACTGATTTTGATTACATAAACGACACATGTTTTTACAGAAGTACAACTAATGTATATTACAACTAATGTAAATAAGAAAAGTTACAACTGATGTAACTAAGTACAACTAATGTACAACACAATTCAACACTTTGGACTGTTGATGTTGGGAGCAGATAATGGCAAGCCTGTCCAACAGATGGACAGCTTACATTCTTCACCTACTCAGATAGTAGGTGGACTTCACTCCAGTGGTGGTGGTCCTTCAAACATTTTTTCTAGTTCTTCCCTTGTTTCCTCCAGATCTTGAATTTCAACTCTGAGGATCATAAACTTGGGATCTTGAAGTTCACCTCTCTCATAAAATCCTCTGAGCTGGTCCCAGACGGCTGCTCTCCACCTGCTGGATTGCCTGAATGAAGCTGCAAGTCTGAAGGCTGCAAGCTGTCTCAGATATCTGATGCTCTCTGAAAGCAATTCTTCTGTGTTAAGGGATCTACAAAAAATGCCCCCAACTCAGGTTCTTGAATTATTTTGCCTTCTTCAAACTCTACTCCACTAGGCAGGCTGTAGTCAACTCCTTTGATTTCAACAGCATAATCACCTTGTTCAATCAAGATGAGGAGTTCCTCCAGCTCAGAATCCTTTCTTGTCCTCCTGGCCTTTATTTTGGGGTATGTCACAGAGACACCCTCACTTACTTCTTTTGAGATCAGGCCAAGATCTTTCACTCTCTCCATCAGCTTCTTAACATATGCCCTGATAGTCTTAGCCGTTTCAGACTTAGACTGGCTCAGGGCAACTTCCAGCTCAACCCATTCCCTGTACCCCATCTGCGCAACATTAGTGTAGTCATAAGTTTCCAGTTCTGGGCCTGTTGCACCCATTCTGGTTATTTGCAATTTCCACTGTTTGCCTTTTCTTGATGTGGGGACAGCTTTGACAATTGCTTCCTTGGCTAGCCTTCTATCAGCAACATCATGAAACTTTTTCCTACCAAGTTGTCAAAGTGGAACTGGGCCCTTGCAGAGGATGCTTGCTTTGGTTTGGTCACAGAGACCAGAGCACCCTTTTCCTGTACACTTTACTTCTCACCAGCTGATTCTCTAGCAGCTTCCAGCAGTTTTCTCTGTACATCCAAAGAAGGCATTTTGGTTTTGCTTCCCTCTTTGAATGCGAGAGATATGGCAGCTTTGGTAGATTCTTCTTCTTTTCTGAGTATTTCCAGGGCTTTGAGCTGTTCATCTCTGAGCTCATAGTTGTAAAATGCTATTATTGTAGATGATTCAACACCTTTGATGATTCTTTCACACAACCCAAGAAGAAACAAGCTCAATAATGGGGTTATGATTAAGAAGACAAAGAGAATAATGGGAGAATGAAAGTGGCGGCTGCTATATGATATTCAATTGTTCAACCGTGTTTTACAATAAAGGTAACCCTAGGAGCTTTATAGCCCCATTTAATTCTTATGGGGCATTGACACAATTGCCCCCTAGACTTTTACATAGAAATAAAATACAAGGAAACAAATACAAAGCTAAATGCTAAGTAAATAATTATTACAAAATAACTCCATAAGATCGAAATTACATGTCTAACAATCTCCCCCTTTTCGATCATTTTGGAGGTCCTGGAACTCTGGCATGATCAGTTGATTCTCGGAGTCCAAGGATGAGTCAAAGCGTCTGGTCACTTGTCTCAAATGTAGCCGTTCGTTCAGGAGTTCAATGCCGCTTAGGGTGTCCTGAATCTCCTTCGGTGAGCATCTTTGTTGTGGATCTGGTTGAGCATCAAAGTCTTGAACTTTCTGAGTAAGCGCGGCTTTAACCAATCTAAGAGTACCGTCGGAGTAACACGGGAGATGCTCAAAGAGTATGAACCTTTTGTAGCCCTTGTAATTGACAAAAATGACACCTGGGTCTCCAAAGAGTACAACTCTGTAGGCTGGATGGTGGGCTAGGAGGAAGCTATCTAGTTCAGGTGCTCGAAGACCCACTTTAACCATCGCGCTCTCAATCGCCATTTGGAAGTCTCTTAGGCACATGATGATCGAGCGATGGTTCATGCTTCGAACTAGGGAACCCACAACAGTCATGTGGGTCAGACGTTTTTTGATGCGATTTTTCAAGTAGTTATGTAAAAACTCAACGTCGTCCGCACTTATGAAGTCTAGGTCATTCTCGAAGATGTCATCAGCCGTGCCATCTTCTCTTTCTACTTGAAAGGAATGATAGTAGACATTGGCTCTTTTGCACATGGTTATGGTTCGGAGTTTCTTTATCTTCGATTTTGAGACTTTTGACCTCCTCTCCCTGAGCATTAGTTGATCGTATTCGGCCTGTTCAGCTTTGGTTACATTTGTCAGTTCCATGAGAAGGCGTCTGCTGAAGGATCCAGGCTTCTTTCTGAATACCATTTTAAATCTTTCTTCTAGGTACGGGTTCTAAAACTGCTCAGGGGGAAACTTCTGTAGGAACTCTTTAAGGCCCTGAACGGGGGGTTCTTCGATTTCAGACCTTTTAGCTTCAAGAAGTTTTATGATTGTCCCCCGCCGTTCTTGTCGAATTTTGTCTTTCTTTTCTTGAGGCAGTTTTTGTACTTCACCTCTTGAATATTGACCTACCCAGAATATGTCATCTCTCCTATAATCACCAGGTCCTTCTGGAGTTTCATCAAAGCAATCGACCCTTTTGGTTTGAGAGGAACCTGGTTGTTCGGTTTGTTGGACTGGAGGAGGGCTTGGAGATCTTGGAGGGCTTAGGACAATATGGGATTCTTTGAGTGACTGGGGAGCTTGAATGGATGAAAGGATTTCTTGTTGAGGGGCTGGTGGTTGTGAGTTTAGGAAGTCAAAGGAAAAGGATGAGGATTTTTTCGTTGGTGATTCGGGCTCAGGCTTAGGAATTATCAAAGGTTCGTTGTCGTCAATATCGGAGTCTGGATCAAATACCAATATGATTTCAACTTTCTCATGAGCGGGCTCGAACTCTACCATAGCTGTCATCGGATCCAGTGGAGCTGGACCCTCGAACATGGGCTCGTCTTCTATCATTAAGTATTCCTGAGCCTCCTGCCTCTATTCCCCTGACCCCTTAAACTCTGTCCCTTCGATGGTCTCTGCTCCCCCTATTAACAGCATGGGGTCCTCATACTGAAGTTTCTGTCTTTTCTCCCCCTCATGACGATCAAGGTCGTCCCGATCGTCATGCTTTCTTTTTGGAGCCTCTGCCTGAGGACGACACTGGAGTTCAATTACCGCAAACTCTAGGCGGTCCATTCTGGAATTAATCTGCTCCTGGACTTGAAGGATTAGACGTGTAAGCGCATCAACCTTGTCCGAGAGCTCTGCTATCTGATGTTGGACTGAATGGGGTCCTGGTGGAGTGGCAGCTCCGGAAGCGACACCCTTAACCTTTATAAGTGATAGAAGGGCGGTGTGACGTTCCTCGGCAGCTTCCCTTTGGGAGTCCAGGTCAGCCCGGGTAATCACTCCGACAGCACGTAGAGCTGCCGTTAACATCTCCAAATTGATCGAGAGATCGCCAGAAGTGGATGGCGTTGATTGAGCCACTCCAGGTCTTCCTTCCGTCATTTCTGGCTCCTGTATAGGACGCTCAGATCCGGAAGTTTGTGGAGCTGCCACGGAGGCAGCTCTTGGGGATGCCATGGAGGCATCGTGCGGTGTGTGTATATGAAGAGTTGGAATCGTGAAAGAAGGAAGTGCGGTCACATGGGGAGGAGTGTGACCTCTTTCAACACCGCCACTCTCCAAATGAGAGGGCGATGGAGTATGTGCAATAACCCCGTGGAATGAAGTGGTCTCCCTTTGAGGGGAAACCAAGTGGGTGGTGGGGGTGATTTCGACCGTTAGACTGACGGTCTTAATGGAGAGGAGTCCGGCTGATTGGGCTTCGTTCACCCTCGGATTGAATATCTATCGCTCGCACGACAGAGACGATTCTTTCTGAATCTGCTGTCTCTGCCGCCTCACCACCTGCACCCTCCCTCACTAGCACATGCTCCCTCTTACCGATTCCCAATTGTTGAACTTCTACCTGAGCTCCCTCAACCTCACTCATGTTGGCCTCACCTTCGGATTGGTTAGTCTCAGTCGGTTCTGACTGAGACTCGTCCGGATAACACTCTTGAATATAAGCCCTAACCCTTTCCAACCCCCTTGCCTGAAGTAGTAGAGATAATGGAATTGTCATTATTGGCACTGTAGGAGCCCCCTTTGGCAAAGTCAGCTTTTGAATGGCCACTGTAGGGTATACGTCAGGACGTTCATGGATGTCCTCATCATTGTCCATGGCATACTGGATGATGAGCTGCAGAAACCGTTGGAGAGGTATGTATTTTCTTCCTTTCTTGGTTCCCCTCTCCACATGGACTCGTCGTAATTCCTCGAAGAGGAAAGCAGCATAATCAACGTGATGGTCAAAGGCAAAGCCGGTGAACATGGCTAGTACCTGAGCTGAGGCGGAGTCGTGGCCGGAGTGCTTCGCGGTTAAGCACTTGTTGATAACATCAAAAAGTATCCGCCAATGAGATTGCAGATTTTTAGTGCGGAAATCGGAGGGTTTTGAGAGACGGCCATCATAACCCAGGGTTTGGATTTCGGCTAGGGTTTCTGGGATGGATGGGATTGGATCAAACTGAAGGCGAGTTGCATTGTAGGTTTCGGCGGGTAAGCGAAGGATATGGCGGACGGCGGCGATGGTGATTTTGACTGGGACGCAGTCGATGGTGGTTTGGAAGAAAGGTTCAGCGTCGGAAATGTATTGCAATCTGTTCCAGAATTGTTGAAGGTAAATCTGGGGAACAGCGATTGCGGCGGATAAGGCGTAATAGATGGGGTGGTGAATGAGGATGTCGAAAGCGAGGGTTTGCGGTTCTTTGGTTAGAATGGTGACGTCGAGCTGCCAGTTGTGCGGAATAAACTCGACAAACTCGGTGTTGGGAAGGATGGATTGTTCGGGTAGTTGGGCATTATTGTTTGGGATGGGGGGATGGGGCAGGGTGAGGTTAACAGCCGGTTCCATCATCCTGCAAAGGTGCATCAAAGTTAGAATAAAAAGACTTTAAATGATAAGGCATTGATGGGAAGTCTACATAAGTGTGAAATAGAAACTGCCTGATCTGTTTAGCATTGGGTCTTTATCAGTAGAATAAAATTCTACTAATAAAGTCCAAAGTCAATCATAGGTTCCTCTCTCCATCGGAACAATAGGGCCGTTATGCTCATTACTAAACTTGTTGAAGAGATGAAATATAACCAAGGTATATCTTTTTGATCAGAGGTTGAATCGATCATCAGAAGAAGAATTAGGCCAGGTTTAGAGACCGATGTTAGATCAGACTTTTTCACTCAAACACCCATCCTAACTCTAATCAATGGTGCACCGAAATGAAAATATTTTTGGATTTTTAATTTATGATGAAAATGCAAAAGTGGAAAAATTTTAAAAAAATGCTAAGTGTTGGATTTCGGATGGTCCGAATTTGGATGAACAGTGTCATCGAATTCGGATCAGTCCGAAATCCGTATGATGCATGAGAGGGGGTGTTGGGGTCCGAATTCGGATGATTCATGATGAAGGACCGAATTCGGATGGGGGACCGAAATGGATGATGAGGATGTAAGGTGGTCCGAATTCGGATGGTGTATGAGTATGGTCCGAATTCGGATGAGGTGCGGATTGAATGAGATGTATGCAATAAAGACGAAGGACCTAACTCGGATGGGAACCGAATTCGGATCCAATCCGAGTTCGGATGAACAGTGATTATGCAAACTTAGACTTAATGGATTTTACAAACTTTTGACATTTCATGAAGGACCGAATTCGGATCAATGTGGACCGAATTCGGATCAACAGTGACCGAATTCAGATCTACAGTGACCGAATTCGGTTTTTGTAAGTTTGAAAATTTTGAAAATTATACTAAGGGGGACATCCGAATTTGGATGATGGTCCGAACTCGGACATCCGAAATGCATGAATGCAGTTAATGAGTTCATGCAAAAATAAACGTGAACAGTTAAAAGTCAACAAAAAAGCATGAAATTACAGATCCTAGTCTAAAAATACATAGTGAACAATTTATCTAACTACAACTAATTAAAAATAACACATTAAAGTACCTAAAAATAGTAAAAACCGAAAATAAAAACCAGTAAAATTTTGAAAATCAAACAAGCAAACTATGAAGTTAAATACTGAAATAAGGCTAGAAATACATTACGAGATGATGCCGAAGGTAAATGAAGTAAGAAAAATGAAGAAAAACGAAGCTCGAAAAGCTTGGTAGTGGTGGAAATGGTGGCCGGCGGTGGTTTGATTCGACGAAGAAGAAGAAGAAGATGGGAGAAAACTTAAAGATGAAGGAAAGTGAAATGTTGACCGTTGACCCGCCCATATATAGGCGTGCGGGTCGGGTTGGGTCAAACAAGATTAGCGCCTAAATGAAATTGGGTCGCCGGATTTCCCACACAACACACACACAAATAAACAAATATAATGGGCTTTTGAAAAAGTAAACACAAAAACAAGATTTTTAATAAAAATTTGGCCCAATTTTTATTAAATCTTTTTGAGTATTTTCTTTGAATCAAACAAACAAACAAAGACAACAAAAATATTTTTGGTATTTTTCTTTTAGCATTTAAATTAAGATACAACTAAACTAAAATAAAATAAAAGAGACTAAAATATTTTTGACTTTTTGATAAATTTGAAATGTAAAATCTTTTTGAGATTTTCTGACCTATTATATTAAACTTAAAATTAAATTAAATTAAAGTATAACCAACCTAAAATTTAAAATTTAAGTACAATAAATTAAAAAGAAATAAAGAATTATAAAACTTAAAATCCTAACTATACTCCCCCTCAAATGAATACCTATTCCTTTCCTTTTGTTTTTCAGATAAAGCTCGTGAACCTTTTTAGCCTTTAAGATACAGACAAACCTGGATATTGTTTGCGTCCCACTCCGTGATGAACAATTCACACAGCAATTTGTCAGGATCATTTATTATTAAAAAATGTACACAGATAAGGAAATATTGAGTTTCACTTTTGTGACACAATCCTTAAATTTAAATAACAGATATTTTCTAAAATAAAGGAATTTCAGTCATGAAAGATTGAAGTAGAATTATTTAAGACAATATCTGATATTTAATTGGAAGGCGGATTCAACATGCCGATATGGGATACTAAAAACTGAAAACGAGGTTCGTCTAAAGCCTTAGTAAATATATCTGCAAGTTGATATTCCGTGCCAACAAAATACAACTCAATGGTTCCCTTTTCTACTTGATCTTTAATTAAATGATACCTGATATCTAGTGTTTCATTCGAGAGTGCTGCACGAGATTGCAAGAGATGACAATTGCACTTCGAGAATCACTGTAAATTGGGATATTTGTGAGTGAGAATCCATAATCGCGTAATTGTGTTCTCATCCACAGCACTTGAGAGTAACAGCTTGCAGCTGCTACATACTCAGCCTCGGCTGTGGATGTGGAAACACAATTATGCTTTTTGGAAGACCAACTCACCGGTCTATCTCCCAAGAACTGTATTCCTCCCGACGTGCTTTTTCTATCAACTCTACAACCTGCAAAATCAGCATCTGAAAAAGCGGTAAGATCGAAATCGGTTCCCTTTGGATACCATAGACCAAGATCGGGTGTACCCGTAAGATAACGAAAAATGCGTTTTACCGCAGTTAGGTGTGATTCTTTTGGTTCGGCCTGAAATCTAGCACAAAGACATGTTGAAAACATTATATCCGGCCTACTACAATTAAATATAGTAAGGATCCTATCATCCCTCTATAAGTTGAATTATCGACACTTTTTCCAGAAGGATCGGTGTCTAACTTATAGTTGGAGGCCATTGGAGTTGCGATACTCGTGCAAGAGTCTAACTTATACTTCTTGAGAATGTCAAGAGTATATTTCGACTGGTTCACAAAAATCTCATCCTCAAGTTGTTTGACTTGTAATCATAGGAAAAAGTTCATTTCCCCCATCATACTCATCTCGAACCTGGACTCCATTAGGGCTGAAAAATCCTTACAAAAATTACTGTCAGTAGATCCAAATATAATGTCGTCGACATATATCTGTACTAGCATTATATGTGGGCCTTCCCTTTTAGTGAACAGAGTTGTGTCCACCACACCTTTACAGAAACCGGCAGAAATAAGGAAATTAGAAAGACTATCATACCATGCTCGAGGTGCTTGTTTTAAACCATAGAGGGCTTCATCTAGCACATAAACATGGTCAGGTTTATGTGCGTCAACAAAGCCTTGTGGTTATTCAACATACACCTCCTCGTTAAGTTCACCGTTTAGAAAGGCAGTCTTGACGTCCATCTGGTACACTTTGAAATCTTTGTGTGCCGCGTACGCCAAGAATATTCTGATTGTTTCGATCCGTGCAACTGGAGAGAAGGTTTCGTCATAATCTATCCCTTCTTGTTGTCGGTAGCCTTTGGCAACAAGTCTTGCTTTATTCCTTATCACAGTGCCGTTCTCATCTCGTTTGTTATTAAAAATCCACTTTGTTCCGATCACTGTTCGGTCTTTTGGTTTAGGAACTAACCGCCGTACTCTTAGCTGTTCAAACTGGTTCAGTTCCTCTTGCATTGCAACTATCCAATCTGGATCTGTTAGGGCTTCATCCACACGAGCAGGCTCTATCATGCTAAGGAATGATGCGAAGAGGTATTCATTAGCAGACGCCCTACGAGTTTGGACTCCTGTTGAAACATCACCAATGATTTGATCTGTTGGGTGACTTCGGGTCCATTTAATCTCGTGTGGAATGGGTGCTCAGGATGGAACCTCAGTGGTTAACGTGGGGATGGATGAAGATTCATGGTCAGTGGTTTCAAATGATGGTACCACTGGTTCCGGTTCGATTTCCGAGTGTTCAGGTGAAGGAAGGATTGTTGGTATTATGTGTGAGGGTATTATGGGAGTAGATTCAACTGCGGATGTGTCGGTGGATGATGTTGATGGATGAGGATATGATGTAGATGAAGATGGAGTGAAGAAACTTTGCAGCGCAGTTGAACTAGAAGGATTACCTACATTATTGACAACATTAGACACATTAGCGTTAGGATCCAAAAATTCAACATAAAAAGGATTAAACAAATTAACCAAATTAGAAGAAGAAAAAGAAATAGGGTTATTAGAAGACTCTCCAGGCATTTGAGTAATGCGAGGTCTTGATTGATCAACTTCGGGTGCCAGTTCAGCCAACTCATCAAATGTGACATGCACACTTTCATTGACTGTTCTGGTTCGGGTATTGAATGCGTGATACGCCTTCGAGTTGGATGAGTATCCAATGAAGATCGCTTCATCCGCCTTTTCGTTGAACTTCCCGAGGTTTTCTTTGTCGTTTAGTACATAGCACCTGCAACCAAATACACGTATGTACTTGATAAATGGTACTTTATTCAAAAAGAGTTGGTAAGGAGTTTTGTTAAAGCGCTTATTGATAATGGAGCGATTTTGTGTATAGCAGGCTGTTGATACGGCTTCGGCCCACAAGAACGGAGGTAGCTTCGAGTATGTGAGCATTGTACGAGCGGCTTCCACAAGCGTACGGTTACGCCTTTCCACAACCCTATTTTGTTGAGGCGTTCGAGCAGCAGAATATTGATGCTGAATACATTTGGATCGAAGGAAGCCCTCAACTACCGAGTTCTTGAACTCCGTGCCGTTATCGGATCTGATTGATTGCACTGACAGCTGCTGTTGGGTCTCGACACTCTTGATAAAGTCTATGATTTCTTGAGTTGTCTCGTCCTTGGAACGCAAGAACCTGACCCAGGTATATCGTGAATAGTCATCAACGATAACCAACACATATCCTTTCCCGTTTATGCTTTGAGTCTGCATCGGCCCGCATAAATCCATGTGAAGTAACTCCAATACTCTTTTTGTTGATGGTTCGGGCTTTGGTTTGTGAGATAATCGTTTCATCTTTCCTTTCTCACAAGCTCCACAAAGATGGTCCTTTTCATAACGCAATTCAGGAAGACCTTTAACCAATTGTTTCGCAGCCAGTTTGTTGATATTGTCAAAGTTCAAATGGGATAGTCTTCGATGACAAAACCAAGAGTCTTTTGAAGAGGCTTTTGATAATAAGCAAATGTTATCCTTCACTATTAGCTTGGCTACGTCAATGGTGTAGAGGTTAGAGTTTCGGGAACCTGATAGGATTTCTTTTCCATCCATACTCTTTACACTGCAGTTCTTAGCTCTAAAAGTTACCTCTAGTCCTTTGTCACAAAACTGTCCTATGCTAAAAAGATTATGTGATAACCCCTCAACATAAGCAATGTCCTTGATGACTAGATTATTTAGAACTAAGTCCCCGTATCCTTTGATATGAGCCTGATGGTTGTTCCCGAATTTTATTGTTCCGCAATGCTGTTCTACTACGTTGGACAGCAATTCTCTTCTTCCCGTCATATGCTTGGAGCAACCCGAATCCATATACCAAATGGACTTAGCCTGAAAAGCTAATAAATTCATACAAATGAAAAACTATATGCATTCAAACACATCCATTTTTAATTTACAATCAAACCGTAATCTGAACCGAGTTGTTCAGAAAACATGAAGGGTTAAGACCGGGTCCTGAGCTGTGTGCACAGAAGCCAAATATGTCGGTTTAAGCACAACCGACAAGCAAAAGAACGGGTCCTAGTCTAAGGTAACTAGAAGCCATCTCATTTGAAGAACGGGTCTTGATCAGAAGTAACCAAGAACCATCTGCATAAAGATCACACAACTTTGGGTACCCACCTCAATATGGGTCCCTTTTTGTTAGGAGTTCCAAATTTATATGGCACGTGTACAGTGTTAGGAACCCATTTAGCATTTGTGTGTGGTCCGGATGCATAACCCTTTGGAATCCATTGAAGATTGGATTTATTGGGCTTTGGAACCTTAGGCGATGAAATTGCCTTTGGTTTTTGTCTTTTTGAGACCTTTTTGACCATTGCTTTGGTTTTGGGCCTTGGCAACGGACAAGTCTCAATTTTGTTTGAGGCTAATGATGCAACATTTTTTGTTTTCTTTTTCCGAATTCGTTTAACAGGATATGGCACGAAAGCATTCAATTAAGGAACCTGTCCTCTAAAGCGAGTTGGACATAGATTAAATAATTCACTGAAAGAGTACTTTAACGAAACAACAGATTTCGGTACGTCATTACACACATTGTCACACACATTGTTACACAAATTGTCTTCAGAGATTACAGACATCCTATCTCTAGAAACAAATTCATTTGGCATTATAGCCTTCTTCACAAAACAACTCGTAAAATCCAGCATGGTGGTTTTTGGAACTCTTCTTATATGATCTGTAGGAACAAAACGATTAGAGTCAGTAAGCATGGAAGATTTAGACTTGACAGAATTTCCTTTTTGTTGGTGAGTGGGTTTCTTAAAAGACTTGGATTGGATCTGAGTCTTTTTAGAAACCTCATTTTCAAACGGTTTTGAACACTCACCTTTATAAATGAAAGAAGAAGTCTCAGCTTTGGCCTTACCTTTATTTGATGACACATATGGAATTTTTGTGGAATGAGAAACTGTTTGTTCTTTTGAAAAATCTTTCAACTTTTGAGAAACCATTTCAAAATTTTCTCTGTAGACAGTTTCTTCCACAGATTGTTGAAAAGTTTGACTTACCAATTCTTCTTCGCTTTTAAGAAGAGCATCTTGAAGATCAAGAGCTTTCTTTTGAGACGACTTTAATTCCTTTTCTAAAACATTGATTTTTTGTTGAAGAACTTTTGTAGGAATATAAAGTTGAGGAGTTGATTTTACAGTTTCTGTTTTCAATTCAGCTTCTGAATACGTTGACAAGAAGTCTTCCTGGGCGACGAGGGCCAGCGCATCGGTTCTTTTCTTTGCGGCCTCCAGCTTTCTCTCGTAGTAGCCGACGTCTCTGTCAAAATTGTTTTTGCACTCCCGAGCAAAGTGGCCCGGTTTTCCACACTTGTAACAGAGACGCTCGTCTGCGGCTTTCGGCTCTTCTGCCCTTGGCCGTTCATCTCTCCTTTCCGCCGTCCTCTTGCGGTGCGTCGATGCTCTCTGCTGTCATCTCACCTTCTGTCCCTTCTCTCAGGCTCTCTCCTCTCATCTTGGCGGTCATCCCTACGATCATCACGTCGATCGTCCCGCCTATCATAGTCCCGCCTGTCATCCCTTCGATCCTCGCGCCTATCGTCTCGCCTTTCATAACGGCGATCATCTCGATAGTAACGTCTATCGTCATACCTCCTGTCATCCCGATCATCCCTTCGGTAATCGTCCCTGCGATAATCATCGCGTCGTTCATCCCTTCTATCATCAGAGTACCTCCGTGGACCGGTGTCATAACGGAGTTGATTGTTAGTCTTGTTGGAAAACCGTCGTTGTTGGAGACGATTAGTCCACAAGGCTATCTGTTCCTGTATTGTGGCCTCTTCCTCATCAAGTACCTGTCGTGGAGGAGAGGCATACCTGCACTATGATGATGATGAACCTGGAGCAAAGGATGGTGTTGGAATACTCGTGTTGGTAATCAAGGCGAGTGAATCATTCGGTTTCATCCCAGTATTGGCTGATAACAGTAAAGATGCCAATTGATTCGCCATTAGTTTTTGTTGATCCACATCCCCTTGATACTTCTTCAGCTCCTTAAAGACGACGTTGATGAATACCTCAGGAATGTTCAGGACTCGTTTCGTGGCCCGACATGCGATCTGCCACTCGGGGGCTAGGGCTGCAAAGAACTGGATGTTGATGTCATCCCTGTCCTTTTTGATGTGCAGTTTGTTCAGCTCATTTAGTGTAAGGTCTACGACTGCAAGATCTATCTAGACGCGGATCCGTGAACGAGTGCGGAATCCTCGTTGACGGTTAGACGGACAACTCTCAACCAACGGAACACGGAGACTATTAGACGTTGAACGAACGACACACGAACGATCCTACGTACTAATTCTCTCCGAAACGGCACTCACCAAGCTGATAAACTCGAGATCGCCTCTTGCTTAATTCCTCACGAATTCTGCAAAAAGTCACTTAATGATTCGAGTCTATCCCTAATTATAGACCCTGATTCGAGTCTGTTGTGGGCCAACCTCGAATCTGGCCCAAGGCCCATTCGAGTCTGTCCACAAGACACTCTCGAATCTAGCCTTCTTTCGAATCTATGGTTACATTCGAATCTATCACAGATTCGAATGTCAACCCATATATAATTCGAATCTAGCCTTTTACATAAACAATTAAGTGTTGAACCTTACGTTATAACTTATGATTGAATTTATCTTTGTACTTTATGTTTGAACTTCTTGTAGTACGTTACATCAAGTTCAAACATACAAACACTAATAAATATCAACCATATATAAACATATATATCACACACTTGCTAAAATCACAATGTAGGATCACTTAGACTGCTGTCGTCACACAGGATGTACCAACAGACTCCCCCTTGACGATAGCTTCTAATAATTCACACATTTGATTTAAGAACTTTGTTTATTTATTGATTCAAAACACTACCAGCATACAGACCTTTCTCGACGCATACCTTGACCACATTCTCATACTTACTAGCCTCGGTATCCATATGTGCGTCACTGGAAATCTTACAATTATACAAAATCTGCAGATCTTCTTTAGATAGGTTTACCAGGTGAAGCGGGTCATAGACTCTAAGAATAACTTTTTCTTCTAAGTCTTCCATAACCGCTTCCCCAGTTTCCGTGTCAGCATACCACCACTTCAGATTCTTCAGAATATTTTGTGGCATTGGCTTGAGAGGAACCCTCCTAAGACATCTAGCCGGCTTGTAGTGAATCCTCATCCAAGGTCGTCCTGTTAGAGGATCAATACGTGACGGATCCTCTACTCTTCTCCCGACCCTTGGATTCAAACGTTCGAACTTCCTTGATCTCCCTTCCTTTCTTATGATTCTTTCGATTACGCTCGCGTAGGGATCATTGCCAATGTTTATAAGATCTTTCCAAGCTAGCGCAGTGATTTCGATTTTTGGCAGGGAGTTGAACGCTTTTAAAGTTCGCCTCATGTACTAAAGCCCGTCTTTTCTCTTTATTATAAATAGCTGCAGATCTCTGTCAAAGAACCAGCTTAAAATTCGCTCAGACAGCTTCCCAGTACCTGGCACTTTCATTGTCTTTTTAATTGCTGCTTCCTTCTCTTCAGCCCTGAACCATAGCTTTCGTTTTTCTTCATTAGTTAGCTCTCTTGCAGGTTCTTCTGTCGATGGCTGAGGATTTAATGCAACATTAACTATATCTGCATCGACAATTTTATTTCCATCAATCATGTAAGTATCAGTGATAGGATTCTGCTGCACAACTATCTCGTCAGCTTCATCATCCTCATCAGCAAGTACTTCATCATCCGACCGCCAGTCTACAATCTCCCCTGGCACAAACTCCCCTTCTTCCAGCTCTTCATCTTCATTATCAAAACCTACATCCAGTGGATCATCTTCGAGATCCATGAGCGCTTCGATCATCTCACTGATCTCAAAGTCTGTAGGCTGTTTAGATGAACTGGCCTCACCTCTTTCTCCTTCGTCTTGACTAGGCTCCCCCTCAACTTGTGTAACTTGAGCTGCAGGAAAATCTACAGACTCAAACTCTTTATTCGCACCGGGATCATCGCCTTCGTCATCCCTTCTCTGCACTTCCTGATCTCGGCACGATGTCTCCCCCTGAGCCTGTAAATTTTTCATTAACTGCTCAATTAGGGAGCGCATCGACCTTATCTCAGCCGCCTGATCGCAAACAAAAGTTTTGATTTCGACGTTCTCTTCCTGGACTTGCTCCACAATCTTCTTCAAATCGGCATTTTCTTTTTCAAGATTAGCATTATGGGTCTGAATTTCTCCGATCGCCTTGGTTAGGCTTAAGATTTGGACATTCTGGAAGTCAACGCGAGCTTTAAGCTGCAGAAACCTTTGATTGTCAGTGTATGTGGTCGAGGCAGATGGAATGGACTGTATAGGAGTAGGAATGAACGGTGATGGTATATACGGTTCATCTTGAGGTGGTGGTGGTGGTGAAGTGGTGGTTTGAGGTTCTTGAGGTTGTGGAATTTCTGGTTGATCTGCAGGAGCTGAAGACGATCCTTGCATGAACCTGTGACGTTTGGCCCGTTGCCTTGTCACTAGTTGAGGAACTTCTTCTTCTTCAAAATCAGACTCTTCCAATTCCCTGTTTACGCGCCTCCTCGAACCACCCTCATTTATAATCAATCTCGAACCATAAGTTCCAATTTGAATATCTGGAACTGCAGCTGCCGGAACTTCCGCGGATTCTGAGTCGGATTCCGAGGATGTTAACCCGTCATCTGCCCCTTCTGGCTCGTATTCCTCCACATCTCTAAATACATCATCTGTATCTACTGGGGGACTAAGCAGCTCATCCACTAATGCTGCTGCAACATCCTCATTGGCATGTGGACCAGATGCCCATATTTCTTCCAAGGTTTGAGCAATCTGCTCAGATTCAGGAATGGCACTTGAAGGCCCTGCTTCCTGTGCTTGGGGCTGTTCGCTCGTAGAAGGCCTGGAAGCCTGGATTTGACTCGCGGTTGGTCTTTGTCGGCGTCTTGGGTCACGCGGCCGAGCACGAGGCTGTTGTTGCTGTTGATGTTGTTGTTGTTGTTATTGTTGTGGAAACTCAACGACCCCTGCCAAGTTGGCAACTTCCGGGGCTTGAAAATCCCTATCCACTATAGCTCCGAACAATGGACGAGCAACAGGAACAGCCAATCTTCCTCGGTGTGAGGAACAGTCAGCAAAGATGCGTTTATCCATAACATTCACGCTCAAAGTGTCATCTGATTGTGGCAAATTTGGCAAAAAGTGCCTTATCAACATCATGACAAATCTTGGATATAGCAAAAACCTTTCCCTGTCTGGAGCTGTAATCTGATGGACGAACTCCAAGAAAAACATTTGAGAAAAGCTGAACTTCCGATTATATACCAATGCAATAACTCCAGATTGGATCTTTGATACTATGTAATCAAAGCCAGCTTTCTTTGGCGCAAAACAGACCATGAATACGTGCACCAGGAATCTCCATTGCCCAATCAGGCCACTCTTCATGTATGACGACTTTGTCACATCTAAACTGTAGCCCATTCTCAAAAAAGCAGTCTGCCTAATACTTAATGGAAAGTCAATAGGCCCATCTTCTTGTTCTTGAGAACCCAACTGTAGCACTTGGCGCATCATGTCTGCTGAGAAGACTAGAGGCTGGCCAGCGATTCTGGTTCTGATAACTGCCGGGGTGACAGTACGGTCCACCTGTAAATGATCGTAAAACTGGCGTACATACGAAATTACAATTGGAATGTTATGATACAAAGCATAGCTAATCCTAGACTCAGCTAGGAAGTCCAAAACTTCGCGAAAACCCTGCGCCTCAGGGATATTATTTTCTGGATTAAGGACCATATTATGTTTAGGAACAAAAGCGTGAACTGCCATATCTGCACAATAAATAAAACTGTTAGACTCATTAAAAATCAATAAACTTGTTTAAATTCAAATTTGTTTTATTTTTGTATCTTTTTAAATACAAAATCTAACACAATTAAATTTCCACAAGTTTAATAAAATTTAAATTAAACAAAATAAATAAAGTACAGATTCGAAAATAACAGATTCGAAGTGTCCATATTCGAGTGTAATGGACAGATTCGAATAGTCCCTTTTCGAGTCTAATGGACAGATTCGAATACCATGGTCATCTCGAATCTAATGACAGATTCGAGAAACCCATGAACAGATTCGAAGGTCCTTGAACAGACTCGAAGGCCCGACGGTTGATTTTTCAACAAAAGCCCAAGATTTTAACCATTTTGAACTTGGTAAATCACATACATTAGTTCAACTAGGTTCTAATCATTGATTTATGTCTTTAATTTGATCTTTTATAAGTCTAATCTTGGTAATTTAGCAAAAAACCCTATTTCAACCTATAAAACTTCAAAATTTGATGTTTTAGCCTAAAATTGTGTATAGAACTACACAAATCTTGTACAATCCAGTTGATTATACCTAGAAGTGTCTGTAGAATCGAACACACAGTCTTCAAAGTCGACAAAATGTCGTTTAGGAGAGAAACGGTAGACTCGAGAACAGATTCGAAATCGCCTATATAGATTCGAGAGTATAGATTCGAAAACAGATAGAATTAATGACCTACTGTTAACCTATTTATACCACCAACCCTCGAGTCTAAGCATAGATTCGAATCTACTGACAGATTCGAAGTACTCCTTATTCGAGTCTGTCTTAGATTCGAAACCTCCAACACTTAGAAAAATTTCGAAAATTTTGAAATAAGTTCAACTTTTCCAACTTTTTTCTACGGTATTGTGTAACCAGATAAACTATGCCAACTCTTGTACCCTAAGCAACAGATATTTCACGCAATGTTTATTTTATTCAACTTTGAATGCACCCTCAGTAACTTTTGACCTTTTACCTAAGTAAAAATTAAACTAAACTATAATAAAATAAAATAAACTAAGGTAAAAATAAAATAAAATAAAGTAAAATAAAATTTTGACTAAAAAATTAATCTAGACTTAAGAAAAATTTACAATCTAAGCTAAATACTTAACAACATATTTTTGATGAGGATAGTCTAAGAAAGGTTCAATCAGATAGCGATGTCTGATACTAACTTTCAGTATTTAAACTTTCACACTTAGGAATTTTTGATTCCTTTGATTGTTTGTTGTGACATACCTATTTAGCCGATTGTTGGTATTTTACCCCGTTAAACATTCTACATTTCGGAATATCCCTTGGCCTTTTTATTTATCAGGAAATTATCTTACGTGACTCAGACATAGACATACTTTTATGATCAAGGCACACAGACAAAGATTCTAACTTGTTGGTATTTGCAAACTTTCTTTAAAAGACAAACATCGGACACAGGTCTGTATTTTCATACAACAAAGTGTCTTAGTTCGACTTAAGGTTTTTCTTTTAAAGTTAGCAGATAGCGGTGACAGGTCTGTACTGACGTACAACAAAGCGACATGTCTGCTAACCCGAATCTAAACAGAGACAACAGGTCTGTACTTACGTACAACAGAGTTGCATGTTTTCGACTCTCAGTTTTACATGATATTTCTATTCTTTCCATTTTCAGATGTATTTGATGTTGCCATACATCCCCAGAAAGTTTGCATACCTCATTTATACTCAATGTTTGTATGTCTTGTACATAAAAATTAAGACCGATTGGTCGTACATCTAAGTTAGTGACACGCTTGACTTTTTCTAGAATATTTTATTAGCCTTGAGATTCCCTATATGTATTATGCCTACCAACACATCAAACTAAATAAAGTATAACACTTAGGATTTAGTTGCATTATGTGTGAAAGCCTAAATACTTAGAGTCTGTAACGACGGTGCTAATTTTCGTCACTTTGAACCTATGTATCTAAGACCTAACTCTTTTTTCTGATATTCTCTTTTTTTGTATTTTTGTAATTTTCTCTCTTTTTTCTTTTGTTTTTCATAAGAAAAAGCAGTAAAATAAGCTAACCTACTAACTTACTAAAAATAGAACTTACTAAAAATAGAAACTTACTAAAAATAGAAACTTTCCTAAATTAGCAGACTACTGTAAAGAAAGAAATACTACGACTCTAAAAGAAAATAAACTTACTACTACTAAGGTCAAATTACTCTGGGTTGCGCATTCCATTCAGTTGAATTAAATACTCAAACCGTGACTTATCAAACGCTTTGGTAAATAAATCTGCATTATTATCTTCTGTTGCCACTTTTACCAGTTTGATTAAATTCTTTTCAGCACAATCACGAATAAAATGATGCCTTATGTCTATGTGCTTTGTTTTACTGTGTTTAACTGGATTATTAGTTATAGCAATTGTAGATTGATTGTCTATCCTAATAGGAGTTTGAGTGTAAGCCAAACCGTAATCCCGCAATTGTTGTTGTATCCACAGAACCTGTGAGCAGCAACTACCAGCAGCAACATACTCGGCCTCGCACGTTGAAATGGCTACCGATGTTTGTTTCTTGCATTGCCAGGATACCAATCTCCCTCCTAGGAACTGACAACCTCCAGTTGTAGATTTGCGCGTCAAGCTGCATCCTCCGTAGTCAGAGTCCGTGAATGCTTCCAACTCTAGATCTCCCTCCGCGTGATACCAAAGTCCAAGCTTCGGTTTCGACTTGAGGTATCGTAGAATCCGCTTCACAGCTTTCATTTGCATCTCCTTCGGATTCGCTTGAAACCTAGCACAAATACAAACAGCAAACATTATGTCAGGTCTTGAAGCGGTTAAATACATAAGTGACCCAATCATGGCCCGATATAAAGTCGGATCCACATTGGTATCACTTTCAGTACCCGGCCCGAGATTGTGATTCACTTGAATCGGCGTGCTGAAGTGGGCAGTCAACTTAGTTCCCTCCATCCCAAACCATTCTAATATGTCATAGACATACTCAGTTTGATGGATAAACATCCCTTCCTTCTTTTGGTCAACTTGTAACCCTAAAAAGAAATTCAAATCCCCCATAGCACTCATCTCGAACTTAGACTTCATCACCTTTTCGAAATCTTTGCACATCTGTTCGTCTGATGATCCAAAAATGATATCATCGACGTACACTTGTACCAAGATAAAGTGTTCTCCCTTCCTCTTCACAAATAGAGTACTATCTATCCTACCCCTTTCAAAACCGTTTTCTAAAAGATGGTTGGATAAAGTCTCATACCACGCCCTAGGTGCCTGATGTAATCCATAAAGAGCCTTATCTAAGCGATATACTCTATCAGGATATTTTGGATCTGTAAATCCGGGCGGTTGTTCTACATACACCAACTCCTTCACTTTCCCATACAAGAAAGCACTCTTAACGTCTAGTTGATATACCTTAAAGCCTTTGAAGGAGGCAAACGCTAGAAACAACCTAATGGCTTCCAGCCTTGCTACTGGTGCAAAAACTTCGTTGTAATCGATTCCCTCCTCTTGGTTGAAACCCTTTACAACTAATCTCGCCTTGTTGCGCGTGACTATACCCCGATCGTCTCTTTTGCACTTAAAAACCCATTTGGTTCCTATTGCAATCTCCCCTCGAGGTAACGGAACTAACTCCCACACTTCTAGTTTCCTAAACTGTGAAAGTTCTTCCTGCATCGCTTCAACCCAGGAGTTGTCCTTAAGTGCCATTTGCACATTTTTGGGCTCTACTTGCGATATGAAACACGAATATAGACATGTGTGATATGCCTCGGAGTCGTTTATCATCGACAACAACACAGTGTTGTTATTTACACTACTCCGAGTCCTCACACCCTCGTTAGGATTTCCTATGATGCTATCTATTGGATGGTTCTTGTTAATCCTAGAGGTCTCTATTTCATCAACCCTTAGATTATCTCCTAAGTTGGATCCTATTTCACCTAAAGGGGGAACAGGCTCAGCTTCTACATTTTCTTCCTCACGGACGTTTTCCTCAGAGGCAGAACTTGATGCTTGAGTCTGATTCTCAGTGTTAGGTGACTCTTGATCAGCAACTTCTGGAGAACTATCTACAGTCGCAGTAGGCTCGGACGTAGATTCGAACGTGGTCCTTGGAAAGATTTGGCCATCGTCGTTCAGATGCAACGTCGCCATGTCCTTCTCGATTGTACCTGCATTATCATCCAGAGGAATGTTAAATGACTCAAATAACTTATCATAGTCAAATATCCATTCCGGACCAGTTTGGGGTTCATGTGTATAACTTGTGACTTCAATGTTATACACAATCTCCACAGTACCAGTTGTTTTGTTAAACACCCGTTTGTTTGGTGAGTTTGGCACATAACCTAGGAAGTATCCTTCGTCAGCCTTTTCACCAAACTTCGGTTGATGTTTTGTTCTTAAAAGTGTGCATGGTACTCCAAACGGTTCGAATCCAGTTAAGTTAGGTGGCCGTTTATTCAAAATTTCATAGCATGTTTTGTTCAATGATTTGACTGTAAGGACTCGGTTTAAAATGTGGCACGCGGTATTCACTGCCTCCCCCCAAAACATGGTAGGAAGCTTTGAATCCGAAAGCATAGTCCTTGCAGCCTCAATCAAAGTTCTATTTTTACGTTCGGCCACCCCATTCTGTTGAGGTTCATATGGTGCACTGAATTGATGCACTATGCCCTTTGATAGGCAATATACACCAATTACAGTGTTTTTGAATTCAGTTCCATTATCACTACGAATACATTTAACCCTAGTTCCGTATGAGTTCTCCACTTGGTCCAAGAACCCGATGAGCCTTGCAGCCGTCTCGTCCTTCGTACCTAAAAAGAAAACCCAAGAAAAACGTGAGTAATCGTCGGTGATAACTAAGCAGTACCAACTACCTCCAATACTCCTTTTGTTGATTGGGCCGAAAAGGTCCATGTGCAACAGATCGAATGTTGAGGCTATGGAATTCTGCTTCTTGGACTTGTGTGTCTTCTTGTGTTGTTTGCCCTTCATGCAAGGTAGACACTTATCCTCGAACTGAAAACTTTTCATGGGCACACCCTGCACCAGTCCATGCTTCGTAATGTAATTCATCTTCCTCAGGTGCAGGTGAGCCATGCGTCTGTGCCACAGTACGGACTCCGTCTCTGAAGCTTTTGATAGTAAGCAGATCGGACCCATCGAAGTATCTGGCTTGTTCATATCGAGCATGTACAAGTCATTCTTCCTTGGCGCCCGCATCAATATCCAATCTTCAGGTATTTTGAATCCAGGCTTTAGCACTAACGCCTCAGTGTCAGTAAATAACACTGAGTTCTTCTTATCACAGATTTGAGAGACACTAATGAGATTATGAACCAGTTTATCAACGTGATAAACTTGATCCAAAGTAATCGTCCCATTAGTGACTTCTCCAGTTCCAGTGATATTTCCACCCTTGTTACCCGCGAATGATACGAATCCCCTATTACCCCCCCTTGAAGTCTGTGAGAAGACTTCTTTCCCCCGTCATGTGCCTGGAGCAACCACTGTCGACGAACCACTTGTTGTTTGGACCGGTAGTTATCTCCTGCACATGAAAGAAAAGAGGTTAGTTATCACGGGGAACCCAAGCCATGACTGACTTGGTAATACCATTCTCGTCCACATACGTGAACTCTTTTAAGTACCCATCTCGCCTTTCAGGTGACTTGGGCCTTTGAACTGAATTCTGTTGTGGTGCCGAGTGATTTAAGTTCACTCTTTGCCGTGGTGTAGGCATTTGTTGTGGAGCTCTAGAATAATTTCTATTATATGCCATTTCTGACTGTGATCCTTGAGCTCTTACCGGTGCATATTGTCTAACTGGAGTATGTGACCTAACTGGAGTGTGTGACCTGCTAGGTGTGGTGCTCCTATAGACTTGTTGAGGTGCTGACCTAGATTGATTATTGACACGATTTGGTGAATTTGTCCTAATCACTTCCTTTGGTCCAACCTTAACCGGTGTGTTTTTCACAACTTGTTTGGGTGCGGCCTGCACAGTTTTCTCGGTAGGTTGAGAACTACTGCTGCTTGCCACACTGGGTGAGGGCTTAACAGGTGTTGGGTTCACTGTCTTAGGGGTAACATCTGCTTTCCTAAGTGGACAGTGAGAAGCAACATGCCCTTTCTCGTGACATCTAAAGCAAGACATCTTATCCATGGACTTTTTGGTTGTTCCCTTAGATCTAGGTGTCTCACTAGTGTCTACTGCCTTTGGTACATCTACAGTGTCTGTCTCTTCGACCTGGTCAGCCCATGAAATTTTCTGTTTTCCTGCAGGTGTTTCACTGGAGGAAGACACAAATTTCACTTTCTTGACCTTGACGGTTGAGTCAACCACCTTAGGTGTATTATCAACTGTAGGCTCAGGTGTCGGTTCAGGTAGGTCCTCTAAGTCTACTGACTTGTCAGTTTTCTCCTGAGGCTGAGGCACATAATTCGCATTGAAAGGTGGAGGAATTTCGTGAAAACCTAGACCTACAGGCTTCTTAGACTGTCTTTGGGCATCTAAGACTTTTCCTAGATTTAGGCTCGAATTCCTAAACTTTTCCAGCTTGCTATTTGCCTCTGCTACCTTAACCTTGGTCTCGGCTAGCTCTATGTCCTTGTCCTTCAGACTTTTGGTCAAGGCCTCTACGTGCTCATACATAAGCTCTATCCTAACACACTGCTCACTCAGTTTGTCTTTTAGAACAATTACGTCTTGAGCATCAGCCTTAAGCTTTTCTTTTAAATCTTGCTTTATATCATTTAGGCTAGCGTTTTCTATTTTTAAGTTTTCATTTTGAGCAGAGATGGTTTTGTGTGATTCTAAGACTAGATTTAACCTATCATTAGAAGTAGCACACAAAGCACATAATTCTGAAAATAGAGAATAAGAAAGACTAACCTTAGAGTTATCAGATTCCACGTTGGCCATCTGAGCAGCAAACTCCAGCACGGTCTGATCATTCGCCTTCTCTACCCACATCGGACTGCTGTCCCGTGTGGTCTGCTCGTCTTCGTCACAACCATTCTCAGTAACTTCAGCCATGAAAGCTCTAGCATTGGACTCAGGATGTGAACTCCAGTCATAGGTACCATCTAGCTGTCTGTCAGAGGTGACATTGGATAGTAGACCCGCTAGATTGGCTTGACCAGATGAGGAACTCGGAAGGTATCTTTGTTGGGACTGATTTTGGTACTGTCCTTGATGCTGACTCTGTCCTTGGTATGTCTCTACCTTCGGTCTTTGACACTCCCTGGCGAAGTGTCCCAATCCCTGACAGTTGTAGCATTTGACTTTAGACTTATCAAATCCTATCCCTTTGTTGTTCATTTGCAGATTCCTCCCAGTTCGCTTGATGAATCTTTTTACCCTCTGGGTCACCATGGCCAGTTGCCACTTAAGATCCATTTCCTCTAAGTCATCAGGGTCGACCTGATCGTAATCTTCATCCCATAGAGCTGGGTCATTGATTTTCCCTTGAACACAATTTCCATAAGCTGCCACAAAGGAAGCAAGCAGATTCAAATGTTCTTCTGCGGACTTTGCGCTCATCGGCATCTTCGAACAACTCTGACTTGTCGGTGCCTGATGGACTTGAGGTTGCGGTTCTTCCGATCTTCCTAACCCTAAGAACGCGCGATTCAGTGAGTCTTCGGACTCTGGTGGCGATGACGTTTCTCCGGTGAAAAACGCTGTAGCACTCTTCGGTTCAGCTGTCACTGATGATTTAGATGTCTTTCCAAAATACATAGCCGGATTCTGGACTTGCTCGTAATCAGTCTCAGCCTTAATCATCTCGAAGTGATATGCCCTCAAGGTTCCCACAATGTCATCAAGTGATTGAGCATAATATTTGTCCTCATTCAGCTTAATCATTGCCGCGTACATAGCCCATTTGGCTGGTAGGGCATCAAGAAGCTTGTTGTTCTTGTCAGTGTCCGAATACTCAATTCCATGACTTTCAAGTTCCGTTATCAGATGATAGAACCTGGTGATAATATCATCCAACTGTTCATCCTTAATAGCTTTGAAAATCGCAAACTGTTGGGTCAACAGCTCTGTACGCTTTCTACGCACCCGAGGATTACCTTCACACCTTTTCTGGAGAGACTCCCAAAGTTCCTTCGACGTCCTTTGAGTCCGAAATGTGTGTAAAATATCTTGAGGTAAAGCCATACGGATTATGGAGAAAGCTTTGTTTTCAGCTTCAAATAGTTTCTTGTCATCCTCTTTCATCATCTGATATGACAAGACCTTTTGACGGCCTTCAACCTCAGATACTGGCGGAATGTACCCTTCATCTATGCACACCCACATGCGCATATCATTGAATCGTACAAAATCAGTAAATCTGTCCTTCCACCAGTAATAGTCCTCAACTTTCATCAGCTTTGGCGGTGCATTTGCCTTCCCAACTTCGTGATCCATCTCAAGGAATTTCTGAAGATTTGACATCTTTTCTGAAAGAAATTGAATTTGAACTTAATTAATTTAATTCGAAACTGATTTAGACTAACTTATTCGAATCCAGATAGATTCGAAACTAATTAATATTAAATCTTTTGAGATTAAATTCGATTAAGTCTTAAAAGTCAATTAGATTCGAAATAATGTCAGATTCGAACAACTCCTTAGATTCGATGGTCCTTAGAATCGAAAGCTTCAGTAGATTCGAATGTCTAGCAGAATCGAAGCACAGATTCGAAACGGTAACAGAATCGAAATAAACTCGAAACAACACAGACTCGAGATCCAATTCGAATGAAGTAACAGATTCGAAACAAAGTAGACTCGAAACTCTCTGAAATTGACTCGAAAGGAGCGTATTTAGGTTAGACTCGAGAATAAAGTGAAACCCTAATTACCCCTATAGATTCGAGCGCCGCAAACTCGAAAAACGGCTAACACTTTGATTTTTTGACGTTTTACAGATTAAATCACTATTTTTCAAACGAAAAATAATGATTTCGATCAAAAACGTGAAAAACCACAAAGTGTTTCCCGAATATGAATTTGCTAAGCTCAAAACACGTTTTTGAGAGCAAAACCGTCCAACTAGCGTCAAGAAACCTAGAATGTATCTGATGAACACGAAGAACACCAAGAACACTCCGTAGTCTCTGATACCACTTGTAAGGTCTACGACTGCAAGATCTATCTAGACGCGGATCCGTGAACGAGTGCGGAATCCTCGTTGACGGTTAGACGGACAACTCTCAACCAACGGAACACGGAGACTATTAGACGCTGAACGAACGACACACGAACGATCCTACGTACTAATTCTCTCCGAAACGGCACTCACCAAGCTGATAAACTCGAGATCGCCTCTTGCTTAATTCCTCACGAATTCTGCAAAAAGTCACTTAATGATTCGAGTCTATCCTTAATTATAGACCCTGATTCGAGTCTGTTGTGGGCCAACCTCGAATCTGGCCCAAGGCCCATTCGAGTCTGTCCACAAGACACTCTCGAATCTAGCCTTCTTTCGAATCTATGGTTACATTCGAATCTATCACAGATTCGAATGTCAACCCATATATAATTCGAATCTAGCCTTTTACATAAACAATTAAGTGTTGAACCTTACGTTATAACTTATGATTGAATTTATCTTTGTACTTTATGTTTGAACTTCTTGTAGTACGTTACATCAAGTTCAAACATACAAACACTAATAAATATCAACCATATATAAACATATATATCACACACTTGCTAAAATCACAATGTAGGATCACTTAGACTGCTGTCGTCACACAGGATGTACCAACATTTAGGACCGCACACAACCTTGTAAACGTGGCTTGCAGAGATTCCCCGTCTTTTGCGCCGAATTCTGTAAACTTAGCCTTGGCCTCCTCAATCTTGGCCCTATCATCGAGATCTGCCCCCAGCATTTGGACTTCCAATTCGTCCCACATTTCCTTGGCAGACATTTTGTTGTCGACGCCAACCAGAATATCGGTGGGGAGGGCCTGGTAGATCAGATATTCCGCCCTCTTATCTGCATGCTGCCTGTCTCTCTCGGCGTCATTAGCCGGTTCTCGTTCAACTTTTGAGGCTAAGACAGGGGGATCAGCCTCAGGTCTGGCTGCTATTTCCCGATAATAGATGACGGGACCCTCGGAGATGGACTGAAGCATTAAATTCCCAAGCGGTTGCATTCCAACGAATTTGAGGAACCGGGATTTCCATTGTTCATACTCATTTGGATAAAGAACATGTGGTCTGTTCTCAGATCCGAGTACGAGAGCTTCGCAAGACATGATGATGGTGCTGATGAAAGAGTTAAGATCTTAAAGGTGGAAACTTGACACGGACGGGCTGGACTTTGGAAGAATAGCACTGTGGATGGTGCTAATTCAGAAAACACACTGATTTCGGATGAAATAGTCATTCGGATAGCTTGAGTTCGGATGAACAGTAATGCAGATGGATTGATTTCGGGTGAACGGTGTTTCGGATGGGCAGGGGTTCGAACAAAGACCTAATTCGGATGACTCCTAATTCGGATGGTAAGAAGGCTGATGGACCGAATTCGGATGAACCGGATTCGGATGAACAGTGATGATTTCGGATAAGCAATATGTGGTTCGGATGAGCTGATGGAGCCGAATTCGGATGAACAGTGGACACGCACTTAGGAAAATGTCCAGGTAGGGGACCGAATTCGGATGGTCCGAGTTTGGGTGGTCCGAAATGGATATGGTCTGAAGTTAAAATTTAAAAAGTTTCAGCACAAGTCCAAAGTGGTGAAATGAGGATGCCTGATCTGAACTTCGAATGGTCCGAAGTTCGAATGGGACCGAAGTATGGTCCGAATTGGGCACTAGGTAGGTCTGAATATCACCTAAAGTTGGTCCGAATTGGACCGAAATGAGGTCCGAACTAGGGTGATATATGGTCCGAATTGGGATCTTAAATGGTCCGAAATGCTACAGTGAAGGATACGAATTACAGCAGGTTTTAGACGATTTTCTAAGGCAGAACAGATCAGATTACTATTTTATCAGATTTAAAGCCTAAAAAGGTTTCTAAATGATTGGGTAACTATTTTAAACACTTTTGATGAATTAAAATATACCAAAACACTTAAAAATCAGTAAAAACAAGCTAAAACCCACTAAAAACCCATAGTTTTGAAACTTTTTCAAACCTCCGATTTTTGATGATTTTAATGGAAATATGGAACTGAATGAGCTCGAAATCAGTATATGTTGATATTGTGATGATTATAAGACTATAAGAACACAATAAACACGTAAAAACAGAGAAAAAGATGTTCTAACTGAATGGGAGAATGAAGAACACGAAGAACACAAGAAAAACCAAGCAGAATCCATAAGAATGCAGTTGAAATCCACCTTTTGGGCTCTCATACCAATTGTAAAATGCTATTCCCGTAGATGATTCAGCACCTTTGATGATTCTTTCACACAACCCAAGAAGAAACAAGCTCAATAATGGGGTTATGATGAAGAAGACAAAGAGAATAATGGGAGAATGATAAAGTGGCGGCTGCTATATGATATTCAATTGTTCAACCGTGTTTTACAATAAAGGTAACCCTAGGAGCTTTATAGCTCCATTTAATTATCTATGGGGCATTGACACAATTGCCCCCTAGACTTTTACATAGAAATAAAATACAAGGAAACAAATACAAAGCTAAATGCTAAGTAAATAATTATTACAAAATAACTCCATAAGATCGAAATTACATGTCTAACAATAGTATTTTTCAAGGGGAACACCCATTTCTTTGGACCTGGCTTTATCAAATTTTAGCTCTGCTGCTTTCTGGCGATCAGGATCAACCACTGCCTTTTCTTTTCCTTTAGTTGTTGTAGTAGTAACAGCTTCAGGAATTTCTTCCTCTTCTTCTTCTTCTTCCTCCAGAATGAGGTCCCTCCTTCTGCTACTTGGCCTGTCCTCAGGAATGAATTCCTCCCCCTTAGACTGTGTAGGGTTTGGAGATTCAACCTGAGTAGTCTGAATAGCTTGAGGTTGATGAGAGGCACCCTCAGCTGGACCAGAACCTGTTCCAAATGCACCTGCTGTGTGACCAGTAGATGCTGATTTCTCCTTAGGAGAAGAAGTTTTCTCCCCCTTAGACTTAGGCTTAGAGGCAGACAACTTCTCCCCCTTTGAAGGAGATGGACCAACACCTTCAACAATTGGTCTGCCTGAAGAAACAAATTCAGCAGGCTTTACAGCAGTTTTGGCAGCAGGTTTGGGACCAACAAGGCTATGCACTAAGAAAGCCAGGTTGTCCTTCACCTCTGCAATTTGGCAAAGACAGGTTTGAAGAGAGGATGATTGGGAATTAGCAAGAGAGGTCAGATTAAGAATATTCTCTCTATCAGAAGCTGTGAATAGCAAACTTTGAAGCTGTGCAAGACGTAACTCAAGAGAGTCCTGCACATCAGCAAGGTTTGCTGACACAGAATTTGATAGAGAAACTATTAAGGTGTTTAGACTGGCCAAGGTGGTAGGAAGTGTAGTGTTGCAAGTGGTGAGGAGAGTGGACAGCTGTTGGGAGATGGCTGTCATAGAGGACATAGAGTCTTGTTGGTGTGAAAGAATGGAGGAGAGGGAAGTGGAGACATTTTGCATCTGTGCAGTGACTGCAAGCAGCTGAGAGGAGGTGTCGGTTTGAGGAGTGGATGGAAAGGAATTCTTGAACACATCGAAGAATCCTTTAAGTTGTTCAGACACAGACTCTGAAATGAGAGAGGGTAGAGAAGACATGGAAGTTTCTAAAGAACCAACTTTGTTGGTCAGCAACGAAAGTTGATCCTTCAAAGGCAGGTCTTTAGGGGATGGAGGGGTATGGGTGGATTGTTTGGAGTGGGTAGAGGGAGATGAAGAGGATGAGGCTGGTGTATGGGGATGTGATGGAGAAGGAGAGGGTACTTTGGAAAGAAGCTCCATAGCCTGGGCAAAAGTAATATGGCCCAGCTTGGAGGGGTCAATAGGTCCTTCAGCAGTGGTTGTAGCTGCTTCATCAGGAGAGGGGATAGAGGATGGTAGCCTTTCAGATGCTGCTTGTGTTGCAGCACCTTCATGAAGGCCATGGGTGGTTCCCTCTGCAGCACATTGGCTTAAAGGTACCTCATCATTGGGAGATGGTATTTGCATTTCAACATCAGTAGTGGTGAAACCTGCTGATGGTGTTTGCATGACAGGAGCAGCCTCACCAATGGGAAGTTCTATACCATGAGGTTCATCAGCTTGAGTAGTCGGTCCTTCAGCAGCTGTTTGGTGTAGAACAGCTGCATCATGAGGAACAGAAGTTTGAGGCTGAGCTGCTAGTCGGTCTAAGCCAGTAGTGTGGGCACCTCGTGCAGACTCAGGGTGTAGAGGAGTATGAGGTGGGGACTATGTGGACTCAGTATGGAGTGGAAAGAACTCCTGTTTTTCAATATTCTCAGCCTGTTGGGAGGTTGGAATAGTTGATGTGGCTGTCTCCTTATGTACAACTGGCTCCTGTTAGGAGGAACCAGAGGGTCTAGGCTGACTTGGGGTAGACACAGGTTGGAGTGAAGCAGACTCCAAATGTGCTGAACCTTCTCCCAAAATAGGAGAGGCAGCAGGGTGTGCTTCTTTTTCAACTGAACCCTGTTGAGAGGGAACAGAGGGGCTGGTTTGGGCTGGTTTGGTTTTTGGTTTCTTTTTGGCAAGGGACTTTCTTTGGTAGGATTTGAGAGATGAGGTGGGTGATTGTGGAGAGGTGAGGGGTAAACAAAAAACTGAGGAATCTGGTGCTCCAACTTTTCTGAATAGCGTAGGACTATAGGACGTGTCTCCTGCTGAAGCACATGACCACTGAGGCAAACAAAAAACTGTAAGTAGGAGACAAATCCTTCCTGAATAGCGTAGCTCCAACTTTTGGTTCTGCTACACCACAGAAGTGCAACAGATTCTTCATCTGTTCATCTTCAGACTGTGGCTGATCATATGTTTCAGCCACAGGGAGTCAAAGAGCTTCCCTGATCAGACGAATGTTGATCTCAATGGTCTGAGTCCCATTGAGTATGGTGTCCTTAATGACTTTGGTATCTGGGTTGTAGGCACAGGTGTACCAGAAGTCATACACCATCTCCTGGTACAGGACACCAGGAGTGGCAGTCATGGCATAGTTCAATGGATGAACTTTCAAAAACTCCACCATTTCTTCGTAGCCTTTCCCCACATAGTTTTTGGGGATGGTTAGGTTAGCAAGGTAGTTGGTAGGTTTCAAGGTCAGCATTGTGGTGACTGATGGATGCATCTGAACATCAGCACCCACAAACACTGGTAGAAAGGGGTTGTTTTGGTGAGCCATTTGGGAAGTAGTGTAAGTAGCAGAAGCACATGACACTTAGTCGATTTTTAGGGTTCTTAGGAATTTATGGAAGTAGTGAGGAAGACGAAGATGAAACAGTAGGGGGTATTTATAGGATTTGAATGTGAGTGGGTATGAGAGAGAAACATTTGGGCGGTTGATTTGTAAAGGTCGTTAACAAAAAACGGAACGGTTGTCCATGTCAGACCGTTTGTCAAACCACTTGAGCCCTTTTTAATCACTAACACACGTAAACCCACATTATCCGCAGTAATTAAGTTAAATAAAAACAAAAATTACGTAACTTAATTGTGAAGAAAGGTAATTAAAAATTGATGGTCAAACCTGTGATGAGCAGAGTCATCACAAACTGTTCACTCCTCAAGCTGTTCCTTCAACCTGTACAGCTATGTAACAACAGGTTGCGTTCAATAGCTGATCAGGTTACAAGACAATGTCTTGTATGACAGATTGAAAGAGTGAGCAGGGTGGAGGTTTGATCATCAGATCAGGCTTGACATAGAAGCTGTTATTGTCAAACCTGTTATATATGCTCAAGCTGTTCAAGTTTTGCAGAAAACAGCTAAGTATAGAACATGCATAGCCTGTTCTGTCTAAGCTGTTCTGCGAAACCTGGGCAGTGTGAGACATATAATGACTTAGAACATTTTGGACACTTAGTCACTTTTGTTTAACATGCCCAGCTTGCTTACCAGATAATTAAATCTATTTTCATCAAGAGGTTTGGTGAAAATGTCTGCAAGCTGTTCATCTGTGGAAATAAAATTTACCTCCACATTACCTTTCTGAATGTGATCCCTGATGAAGTGATGTCTGACCTCTATATGCTTTGTTCTTGAGTGAAACACTGGATTGTTGGAGATAGCTATGGCACTTGTATTATCACACAGAATAGGAGTTTTCCTATTTACAAGTCCATAGTCTTCAAGTTGATGCTGCATCCACAGAATCTGCCCACAGCAGCTTCCAGCAGCAATGTACTCAACTTCAGCAGTAGAAGTAGAAACTGAGTTCTGCTTCTTGCTACACCAACTTATCAACTTTCCACCAAGAAGTTGACATCCACCTGTAGTGCTTTTCTTGTCTAGCCTGCAGCCTGCAAAATCAGAATCTGAATAACCTGTTAGTTCAAGGCTTGAGTCTTTGGGATACTAAAGACCCATACTTGGTGTTCCCTTAAGGTATCTGAAGATTCTTTTTACAGCAGCTAGATGGGATTCTTTTGGATCAGCTTGGACCCTAGCACATAAACAGGTAGCAAACATAATATCAAGTCTACTAGCAGTTAAGTACAGCAAGCTCCCAATCATGCCTCTGTAAGCTGTTACTGAAACAGCTTTGCCACTAGCATCTGCATCCAACTTTACATTGGTTGCCATTGGGGTTTTAATAGGAGAACTTTGATCAAATTTAAACTTTTTCAATAGATCTAAAGTATACTTTCTTTGATTTATGAAAATTCCATTTGAGGTTTGTTTAACCTGTAATACTAGAAAGAAAGTAAGTTCTCCCATCATACTCATTTCATATTTTGATTTCATGAGTAATGAAAATTTCTTGCATAATTGCTCATTAGTAGAACCAAATATTATGTCATCCACATATATTTGAACAAGCATAATAACAGACTTCACCTTCTTTATGAACAGTGTGGTATCCACTTTACCTCTCTAATAACAAATTGCTCATAAGGAAATCAGTAAGAGTGTCATACCAGGATCTAGGGGCTTGTTTAAGACCATAGAGGGCTTTGTCCAACTTATATACAAAACCTGGATGATGTTCATTTTCAAAAACCTGGGGGCTGCTTGACATAGACTTCTTCTTGCAGCTTCCCATTCAAAAATGCACTCTTCACATCCATTTGGAATACCTTCATGCTCTTATGAGCAGCGTAGGCTAGAAACAAACGAATTGCCTCTAGCCTGGCCACAGGAGTAAATGTTTCATAATAGTCAATGCCTTCCTCCTGTCTATAGCCCTGAGCAACAAGTCTTGCCTTATTTCTAATGACATGACCTTGCTCGTCCATCTTGTTCCTGTAAAACCATTTGGTGCCAATTATAGTTTTACCTTTAGGAGCAGGGACCAGCTTCCATACCCTGTTTCTCTCAAACTGATTGAGTTCTTCTTGCATGGCAATGATCTAGTTGGCATCTTTAAGTACTTCATCCACTTTCTTTGGCTCCATGAGGGACACAAAGCTGGAGAACATACAAAAGTTCCCTAAGCTGTCCCATCTTGTTTGTACACCTTTGTTGATGTCACCAATTATTTGATCATTAAGGTGACACCTGATCCACTTAGGATCATTCCTCAATGAGGGTTCTCCTGAGTTGTTTGCATCTTCAACAGGTCCTGTTGAACAGCTCTCAAGATTTTCAGACACACTGATATCTTGAGCCTGTTCACTTGTTGAGCATGACTCTCCATTGTTGAACATATCAGCAGAGGATCCAGGAAAATCAGTATTGATTGGTTCAGGACATGAAGTTGTAATTAAGTCAGTACACTTATTCTCACAGGGTGTATCAACATGATCATCATCATGTCCATCATGGTTAGCAGGTTCCACACTGGATGTAGTGGAAGCTTTTGAGTCCTCTTCACTGTTTGAATGCATGAGATCATCAAAGCTGAATTCTCCTAAAACTGATTCAGGAACAGATTTGGTAGAGGCATTCCTAGACTCTTCAAAGGTGACATTTATAGATTCATCTATCACCTTTCTTTTGTTGTTGTACACTCTGTAGGCTTTGGATATAACAGAGTATCCAACAAACACACCTTCATCAGCTTTGGGTTCAAACTTTGCCAGTTGGTCCCTTTGATTCAGAATGAAGCAGGGACATCCAAACACATGGAAGTAGCTAATATTTGGCCTCCTCCCTTTGAGCAGTTCATAGGGAGTCTTGTTGAACCTTTTCACCACTAAGGATCTGTTTTGGGTGAAGCAGACAGTGTTGACAGCTTCAGCCCAGAATGATGAAGGTAAACCAGATGCACACAACATGGTTCTAGCAGCTTCAATGAGGGTTCTGTTTCTTCTTTCAGCAACTCCATTTTGTTATGGAGTTCTTACTGCTGAAAAGTTCTGTGTGATCCCTTTTTCCTCATAGAAGTTCTCAAGGGTGCTGTTTCTGAATTCAGTACCATGATCACTTTTAAGCTGCTTCACTTGAGCAGAGTTCAGCATTACCATCTTTTTAATAAATCCAATGATTTCTCTAGCGGCCTCTCCTTTGCTCTTCAGAAAGATCACCCATGTAAACCTGGAGAACTCATCAACCATTATTAGAGTGTATCTTCTTCCTCCTAGACTTGAGATATTGACTGGTCTAAACAAGTCCATGTGGATTAAGAAGAGAGGAGTATCAATAGAAAAATTATGCTTTGATTTAAAAGATGATTTTCTCTGCTTGCCTTTCTCACAAGCTGTGCAGAGTTTATCCTTAACAAAGGTCATAGAAGGCAAACCTGTTACCAACTCCTTCTTACAGAGTTTGTTGATATTCTTGAAGTTCAGGTTTAACAGCCTTTTGTGCCATAACCAGTTCAGGTCTGCATTGGTTTTTGTGAGAAAGTAGGTTTCAGTTGTGGGATCAACAGATTTCATGTCCACAACATATACACCTTTCTTTCATTGTGCACACAACACAACTTTGCCTTGGGGATCCAATATGTAACCCAGGTGCTCATCAAAGTTAACCTTGTAGCCAGCATCACACAGTTGACTTATGCTAACAAGGTTATGTTTCAGCCCAATCATATAGGCTACTCTTTTGAACACTGCAGCACCAGCTTTAAGAGTTCCATATCCCTCAGTGGATCCCTGTACATTGTCACCAGATGTGACTTTTGTCCCTTTTTCAGGCCTAAGATCATTCAGCAGGTCCTTGCAACCTGTCATGTGCCCTGAGCATCCACTGTCCAAGTACCAAACCTGGGATGGTTGTTTGTCCTGCAGAATGTCATAGGAAAATATTAGTTACTTTTAGGGGAACTCATCACAGTGATGAGTTCTCCTACTTCATCAACATGTGTTGATGGGCTAGTGATATCCACATTAATATTTCCTATTTGAATGGTATCAGTTTGGATACCACTCTCATTGACTAAGTTACTTCCAACACTGCTTCTTTTAGCAATGATGGAACTAGCAGAGTCAACAGGCCTCATGTCCTCAGTTTCAGGACAGTCTTTGGCCATGTGTGTCTTCTTCCCACATTTATAGCATTTTCTCTTTTTAGCCTTTTTGGAAGAAGAGCTTTCAGAAACACATTCTGAATTATTTCTGTTGATTTTATCAGCAGGTTTAGCAAACTTATTACCATTTTTTGATGAATCAACAGCTTGGGTGGAAGGCACAATAGCAACAGCTTTGCCTGTTTCTTCTTTCCTCTTTTTGGGAGGACAGATGTCAAAAACAAGAAGCTTGATTGGTTTTTGACCTTCCACAGGTTTGGAAAACTTATTCCCAGATTTCTCAGGCTGAGCAATGGCTTTGCCTTTGCCCTTACTGAGATGTGATTGATGCTGCCTATCAACATAATCACTGTTTCTGGTTTTGAAAGACTTATATTTATTTATAACCAGTTTTCCCTATGATTTGAAAACTTATTTGAAACCACAGCAGATTTGCTTTCAACATGAGACTTACCCTTGTTGAAAGCAGGCTGCTTACCTTTCGAAAACTTATTTTCAAAATGTTTAACATCGAAAGGATTAACATGTTTCTTACCATCAGCTTTGGACCCAGAGCCTGTTTTGTCAACAGGTTTAGTGTCCATTGCCGCAGTTTGAGCATGTTTTCCTTTCTTTTGCTTGTGTGAACCAGCAGAGCACTTAGCAGGCTGATTTGATGGAGAACACATTCCATCGTCAGCTTTTGGGCCCTTTTCACACAAGCAGTCAGTGTTTTGAGGCCTGACAAACCTGTTTGTTGAGATCAGCTTTCCATTAACTTTCTGGATGAAAGTGCTGGGAAGCTCACCAAGAGTGGATAAGTCATCTTTCAGATTATTTATCTCAACAATAGAAGCTGTTGTGTCAAGATCCCCTCCAAGATAGGTTTGGATTTGTGCAGGGAGGGATATGCTGACTTATGTAATGGCTGACTTTTTGTGCAGATTGGCACCAAGAGTCAACTACCTTTCGAAGCTTTGCATATTTTACATCTGTTTCTCTCTTTTTTTCCAGTAAAATAGAGTTGATGTGTTTTAATTCATCAAGCTCAGTTTCCAACTTATGGAAACGGTTGTCCATGGAAACGTAGGGAGAATGAGAGATCTAGAGTTGACACACACTCTATCTGCTCTGATACCAGTTGTAGGTCCCAAAAGGTTTCCCAAGTGTATAGTTCTAAGCTGTAGAGGGGGGGTGAATACAACTATTTAAAAACTTAACAATCTTTTCTCAATGTTTGTGTATATTATTAACAAGTGTTAATTACAAACAAGCTTGAATGCGGAAAGGTTCAAGCTGAGATGACAGATACAACAGTTGGTTAACTAATCTAAGACTTACTCAGACTAGTTACAATGAATACACTCACTTAGAAGCACTCACTGTTTTTACAAGACTCAGATGGACAGCTTACACAAAGACAGCTTAGACACACTCTACTATTTTATATAAGCAGACTTGCATTATGGAATAACACACTTCCATGAACATTCTGATTTCACACTCTTGATATTCTCACAATCCTTTGAAGCTTCCTTTTATACTCAAACGGAGGATCTCAGTGAAGCTTCTTCATTGGACAGATGAGATAGTGGAATGTCTTTCCAAAAAGACAAGACACCTTTCTGCATGTTCTGATAAAGTAGCTTTGTCTTCATATGGCAGAATCTTTGTCTTTTTCTTTTCGTCACTGTTGCATAAGGCTTTAACCAAAAGAGGAATGTCAACTTTGCATCTTTCTTCTTTTGCTAATGCCATTTTGACATAAGAAAAGGTTTCTCAACCTTTTCAGATATCCGTTTGTCTTCATGTAACAGAACAGCGTGGGCAGGCTGTGCAGTTCTGTTTTCCAGATTGTCTTCGACTTGTAAACTGATCTTGTAGCCAAAAACAATACATGAGAACTTGGAAACATATTCCATAAAGTGTTTGACATGTTCACAAAGAACAGGTTCTATTCACAAAGAACAGAACACTTGTAAACTGTCCAAGCTGCTCAACAGAATAGAGCAGCGTAGACAGTTTATGTCCAGCCTGTTCAGCAAACAGAACAGCTTGGACAAACTGCCTTTGTTACAACAAATGCAACATGGTAAACAGCTTTGGGCTGATATTGCAAATCATTTTTCAGTTTCAATAAGGCATGTAATGGAATGGAATGGAATTGATTTGATTATAGATAACCTAAGTTTATAAACTTAGTTGATTAATTTTAACCTAACTTTTATTAGTCATGGAATTGAATGGAATGGAATTTAATTGAGTTGATTGTATATAACCTAAGTTTATAAAATTACTAGATTAAGTTTAACATAATTTTTATTATTTGTGAAATGGAATGGAATTGAATTGATTATATATAACCTATGTTTATAAAATTATATTATTAATATTGATTGTATATAACCTAAGTTTATAAAATTGTATTATTAATATTGATTGTATATAACCTAAGTTTATAAAATTACTTGATTAATTTTAACCTACGTTTTATTATTCATGGAATGGAATGGAATTGAATTGAATTGATTCAATATAACCTAAGTTTACAAAATTACTTGATTAATTTTAACCTAAGTTTTATTATTAATGGAATGGAATGGAGTTGAATTGAATCGATTATATATAACCTAAGTTTATAAAATTACTTGATTAATTTTAACCTACACTTTATTATTCACTTGAATTAAATTGAAAAATTATGTTTTTGCAAATCTCGAGCTGTTAATTCAATTTCTCAAACTGTTAGTGCATTTTCTCAAACTGTTAAGAGTTTTATAAACTAAGTTTATAAAATTAGTTGATTAATTTTAACATAAGTTTTATTATTAATGGAATGAAATGGAATTTAATTGATTATATATAACCTAAGTTTATAAAATTACTTGGTTTATTTTAACCTAAGTTTTATTATTCATGTAATGAAATGGAATGGAATTGAATTGAACTAATTGTATATAACCTAAGTTTATAAAATTAATTGATTAATTTAACCTATGTTTTATTATTCACTTGTGTTAAATTGAGAAATTATGTTTTTGCAAGTCTCGAGCTGTTAGTTCAATTTCTCAAGCTATTAGTGCATTTTCTCATGCTGTTAAGTGTTTTATAAACTAAGTTTATAAAATAACTTGATTAATTTTTACCTAAGTTTTATTATTTATGGAATGGGATGGTATGGAAAGGAATGAAATTGAATTGATTGTATATAACCTAAGTTTATAAAATTACTTGATTAATTTTAACTTAAGTTTTATTATTCATGGAATGGAATTGATTATATATAACCTAAGTGTATAAAATTACTTAATAAATGTTAACCTAGGTTTTATTATTCATGGAATGGAATAGAATGGAATTGATTGTATATAACCTAAGTTTATAAAATTAATTGATTAATTTAACCTAACTTTTTTTATTCACTTGAGTTAAATTGAGATATTATTTTTTTGCAAATCTCGAGCTGTTAGTTCAATTTCTCAAGCTGTTAGTGCATTTTCACAAGCTGTTTAGTGTTTTATAAACTAAGTTTATAAAATAACTTGATTAATTTTAACCTAAGTTTTATTATTCATGGAATGGAATGAAATTGAATTGATTGTATATAACCTAAGTTTATAAAAGTACTTGATTAATTTTAACCTAAGTTTTATTATTCATGGAATGGAATTTCTTATATATAACCTAAGTTTATAAAATTAATTGATTAATTCTAATCTAAGTTTTATTATTTATGGAATGGATTGGAATTGAATTGATTGTATATAACCTAAGTTTATAAAATTACATGATTAATTTTAACCTAAGTTTTATTATTTATGGAATGGAATGGAATGGAATTGATATTATTATATATAACCTAAGTTTATAAAATTACTTGATTAATTTTAACCTAAATTTTATTATTCATGGAGTGGAATGGAATTGAATTGATTGTATATAACCTAATTTTATAAAATTACTTGATTAATTTTAACCTAAGTTTTATTATTCATGTAATGAAATGGAATGGAATTGAATTGAATTGATTGTATATAACCTAAGTTAATAAAATTAATTGATTAATTTAACCTAAGTTTTATTATTCACTTGAGTTAAATTAAGAAATTATGTTTTTCCAAGTCTCAAGCTGTTAATTCAATTTCTCAAGTTATTAGTGCATTTTCTCAAGCTGTTAAGTGTTTTATAAACTAAGTTTATAAAATTACTTGATTAATTTTAACCTAAGTTTTATTATTCATGGAATGGAATGGAACTGAATTGATTGTATATAACCTAAGTTTATAAAATTACTTGATTTATTTTAACCTAAGTTTTATTATTCATGTAATGAAATGGAATGGAATTGAATTGATTGTATATAACCTAAGTTTATAAAATTAATTGATTAATTTAACCTAAGTTTTATTATTCACTTGAGTTAAATTGAGAAATTATGTTTTTACAAATCTCGAGCTGTTAGTTCAATTTCCCAAACTGTTAAGTGTTTTATAAACTAAGTTTATAAAATTCATGATTAATTTTAACCTAAGTTTTATTATTAATGGAATGGAATTGAATTGATTGTATATAACCTAAGTTTATAAAATTATTTGATTAATTTTAACCTAAGTTTTATTATTCATGGAATGAAATGGAATGGAATTCAATTGATTGTATTGTTAGGCACAAAAAGGCCTCAGTCAAACCTGTTCTGCATCTGAGGGGGAGATTATTAATCAAATCTGTTGATGCTTTTGATGGTTGAATTTAAGGCCTGTTATATGCCTTATTGAAACATGAAAATGATTTGCAATATCAGCCTAAAGATGTTCTATACGTTGCATGTGTTGCAACAAAGGCAGTTTTGCCCAAGCTGTTCAGTCTGCTGAACAGGCTGGACATAAACTGTCTACGCTGCTCTATACTTGTGAGCAGCTTGGGCAGTTTTCAAGTGTTCTGTTCTTTGTGAACAGAACCTGTTCTTTGTGAACAGGCTAAACACTTTATGGAATGTGTTTCCAAGTCCTCATGTATTGTTTTTTTACTACAAGATCAGTTTACAAAGTCGAAGAAAAAGTTGGAAATCAGAACTGCTCAGCCTGCCCAAGTTGTTCTGCTACATGAAGACAAAAGGTTATTTGAAAAAGGGTGACAGACCTTTTTTCTTATATCAAAATAGGCCTTTACAAAGGAAGAAAAACACAAAGTTGACATTCCTTATTTGGTTAAAGGCAATGCAACAGTAGACAAAGTGAAAAGACAAAAGTTCTGCCCATATGAAGACAAGTCTGCTTTTCAGAAAAGTGCAGAAAAGGTTATGTTGTCTTTCCAACAAGACTTCTCCTTTTTCATTCCGTCCAATGAAGAAGCTTCACTTGGATCCTCTGAGTGAGTATAAAAAGAAACTTCCAAGGATTGAAAGAAGAAGCCAAATAGCTAAGTGCTGAAACCAAGAGTGAACGTGCATTAAAAGTGTGTCTTTCATGCATGCAAGTCTGCTTGAATAAAACAGTGCTCAGTGTCTAAGCTGTTCTTGTTCAAGCTGTTCCTCAGAATCTTGTAAACACAGTGAGTGATTCTTAGTGAGTGTATTCATTGTAATTAGTTTAAGTTAGTCTTAGACTAGTTAGACATACTGTTGTATCTGTCATCTCAGCTTGAACCTTTCCGCATTCAAGCTTGTTTGTAATTAACATTTGTTAATAATACATACAAACATTGAGAAAATTGTGTGTAGTTTTTAAAGTGCTGTATTCACCCCCCCCCCTCTACAGCTTGAAGCTATATACTTGGGATATCTTTTGGGACCTACAACTGGTATCAGAGTAGTTTAGAGTGTGTGTCATTCTAGATCTCTCATTCTCCCAAAGTTTCCATGGACAACAGTGCTGCAAGTTCCTCATACTATGACAATGGCTCAATGGGCAAACCTCCAAAGTTCAATCATCAGAACTTTTCTGGTTGGAAGTGAAGAATGATGCTCTACTTAGAGAATCTGGATGTACAACTACCAGAGATTGTAATGGAGGGTCCCTGTGTGCCAACCTCGGTTACAACAATAACTCCTGCTGTTGAAGGAGCTGCTCCTGAAATCAGAACATTTGAGAAAGCAAAAGCTCAATGGTCTGATGAAGACAAAAGACTGGTGGCTCTTGATGCAAAGGCCAGAAACAATCTGGTCATATCTCTACCTGATGATGTGTTCAAACAGGTTGAGAAGATGAAGACTGCAAAGGAGATGTGGGATACTTTGTGTACCGTCTATGATGGATCCACAATCACACTTGACAACAGGATTAATAATCTTGTTAGACAGTATGAACTCTTCTTTGCAAAACCAAAGGAGACTCTCACTGAAACCTACACCAGGTTTACTGCTCTTGTAAATGATCTCAAAGCTGTTGGGATCACCAAGGACAGCTTGACTTTGGTAAACAAGTTCTTAGATGTTCTGCCTGAAGAATGGAATTATTTTTCTACAATTTTAAGGAATTCAGGTACCATCAAAAGTATGGATCTTGTTAAGTTATATGGATCCTTACTGAATGATGAGCAATCAAGGCAACAGAAGAGAAATGCCTTGGAAATATCTAAGAAAGGTGCAGCCTTTGTGGCCAGTGTGAGACAACCTGTAAATCAAGTTAGTGATGTGTTCACTCAACCTGATCAACAGGCTGATGATAAGGAGGAAATGTCTGATGAGGAAGACAATGCAGATAATGCTGAACTGGATGATGAGCAGATGATAACCATGCTTGTCAAAAGGTTCAACAAGAAAAGGTTTGGAAGAAACATGCTACAGGGAAGCTCAAATGTTGCCAAAAAGAAAGCATTTGACAAGACCAAAGCTGAGTGCTTTAAATGTGGCAAAACTGGCCATATAGCAGCTGACTGTGTGTCAATAGCTGTTGGTCAGCCATCTAAACCACACAAGACAAATAGGGATGATGGCTATAGGACTAAGTACCTTATGGCCATGGCTAAGCTGAGGAAGTTAGAAAACTCAGTGGTTTCTAACCGGCAAAAGGGACTAATTGCAGAAACTTGTGACTGGGAGGAGTCTGATTCATCATCAGATGAAGAAGACAATAACTGTCTGATGGCCAACACTGATGTCCCATCAACAAGCAACTTCAAACAGGATCTGGCTGAAGCTGAAGCTTTCAGCAGCTTGGAAAACTGGAATCCTACAATGATGTATAAGGTACAAAATTTTATGGATTACAGTTCTGAAGAAAAAGTTAAAATGTTTGAATATATGCTTGTTGATCTGAAAGCTGCTGTTGAGAAGCATGCTGTTTTATTATCTGAAATCTCTAAGCTTAAAACTGATATTGAAACAAAATCCAGTAAACTGGACAGCTTCCATAAGTTGGAAGCTGAGCTTGATGAATTAAAACACATCAATTCCATTTTACTGGAAGAAAAGAGAGAAACAGATATAAAACATGCTAAGCTTCAAAAGATAGTTGACTCTTGGTGCCAATCTGCACAAATAGTCAGCCACTGCATAAGTCAGCAGATTCCTGCACAAATCCAAGCCTATCTTGGAGGGGATCTTGACACAGCAGCTTCCATTGTTGAGGTTAATAATTTAAAAGAAGACTTGTCCACTCTTGGTGAGCTTCCAAACACTTTTATTCAAAAAGTAAATGGTAAATTAATCTCAACAAACAGGTTTGTCAGGCCTCAAAACACTGACAGCTCGTGTGAACCTAGCTCAAAAGCTGTTGATGAAATAAGTGTTCCATCAAATAAGCTTGCTAAGTGTTCTGCTGATTCACACAAGCGAAACAAAGGAAAGCATGTCCAAACTGCAGCTGTGGACACCAAACCTGGTGACAAAACAGGCTTTGAGTCTAAAGCTGGTGTAAAGAGGCATACTAATCCTTTTAATGCTGAACACTTTGAAAATAAGTTTTCAAAAGGTAAGCAGTCTGCCTTTAACAAGAGTAAGTCTCAGGTTGAAGGCAAACCTGCTGTGATTTCAAATAAGTTTTCTAATCATAGTGGTAAACTGGTTTTAAATGAGAATAAGTATTTAAAAACCAGAATAAATGATTATGTTGATAGGCAACATCAATCACATCTCAGGAAGGGCAAAGGCAAAGCCATTACTCAGCCTGAGAGATCTGGGAATAAGTTTCCTAAACCTGTGGAAGTTCAAAAGCCAATTAAGCTTCCTATCTTTGACATTTGCCCTCCTAAAAAGAGGAAAGAAGAGACATGCAAAGTTGTGACTATTGAACTTTCCACTCAAGCTGTTGATTCATCAAAAAGTAATAAGTTTGCTAAACCTGCTGATGGAATCAACAGAAATAACCCAGAATGTGTTTCTGAAAGGTCTTCTTCTGAAAATGCTAAAAGAAGAAAGTGTTATAAATGTGGAATGAAGACACATCTGGCCAAAGACTATCCTGAAACTGAGGACATGAGGCCTGCTGACTCTGATGGTTCCCTCACTGCCAACATAAACAGTGTTGGAAACATCTCAGTCAATGAGAGTGGTATTCAAACTGATACCATTCAAATAGGGAATATTAGTGTTGACATCACAAGTCCATCAACAAATGTTGATGAAGTAAAAAACTCATCTCTGTGATGAGTTCCCCTAAAAGTATCTAATATTCTTCTTATCACTCTGCAGGAAAACAACCATCCCAGGTTTGGTACTTAGACAGTGGCTGCTCAGGGCACATGACAGGTTGTAAGGACCTGCTGAGTGATCTCATGCCTGAAAAAGGGCCAAAAGTCACATTCGGTGACAATGTACAGGGATCCACTGAGGGATATGGAACTCTTAAAGCTGGTGATGCAGTGTTCAAAAGAGTAGCGTATGTGGTTGCGCTAAAACATAATCTTGTTAGCATAAGTCAACTGTGTGATGCTGGCTATAAGGTTAACTTTGATGAGCACCTGGGTTACATATTGGATTCCCAAGGTAAAGTTGTGATGTGTGCTCAACGAAAGAAAGGTGTATATGTTGTGGACATGCAATCTGCTGATCCCACAACTGAAACCTGTTTTCTCACAAGAACAAATGCAGACTTAAACTGGTTATGGCACAAAAGGCTGTTAAACCTGAACTTCAAGAACATCAACAAACTCTGTAAGAAAGAGTTGGTGACAGGTTTGCCTTCTATAACCTTTGTTAAAGATAAACCCTGCACAGCTTGTGAGAAAGGCAAGCAGAGGAAATCATCATTTAAATCCAAACATAACTTCTCTATTGATACTCCTCTCTTCTTAATCCATATGGACTTGTTTGGACCTGTTAATGTCCCAAGTCTAGGAGGAAGAAGATACACTCTAGTAATGGTTGATGAGTTCTCCAGGTATACATGGGTTATCTTCTTGAAGAGCAAAGGAGAGGCTGCTAGAGAAATTACTGGATTTGTGAAAAAGATGGAAATGTTGAACTCTGCCCAAGTAAAGCAGCTTAGAAGTGATCATGGTACTGAATTCAGAAACAGTACTCTTGAGGACTTCTGTGAAGAGAAATGAATCACTCAAAAATTCTCAGTTGTAAGAACTCCACAACAAAATGGAATTGCTGAAAGAAGAAACAGAACTCTCATTGAAGCTGCTAGAACCATGCTGCGTGCATCTAGTTTATCTTCATCATTCTGGGCTGAAGCTGTTAACACTGCCTGCTTCACCCAAAACAGATCCTTAGTGGTGAAAAGGTTCAACAAGACTCCCTATGAGCTGCTCAAAGGGATGAAACCAAATGTCAGCTATTTCCATGTGTTTGGTTGCCCCTGCTTCATTTTGAATCAAAGGGACCTGCTAGCAAAGTTTGAACCAAAAGCTGATGAAGGTGTGTTTGTTGGCTACTCTGCTATCTCTAAAGCCTTCAGAGTGTACAACAACAAAAGAAAGGTGATAGATGAATCTATCAATGTCACCTTTGAAGAGTCCAAGAATGCTTCCACCAAAGCTGTTCCTGAATCAGTTTCAGGAGAATCAATCTTTGATGATCTCATGCATTCAAACAATGAAGATGACTCAAAAGCTTCCACTACACCCAGTGTGGAACCTGTTAATCATGATGGGCATGATGATGATTATGTCAATACACCCTGTGTGAATAAGTGTACTGATCTAATTACAACTGCATGTCCTGAACCTATCAATGCTGATTTTCCTGGCTCCTCTGCTGATATGTTCAACAGTGGTCAGTCATGTTCAACAAGTGAGCAGGCTCAAGACAACAGTGTGTCTGAAAATCTTGAGAGTTGTTCAACAGGACTTGCTGAAGCTGCTGATAACTCAGGAGAATCATCATTGAAGAATGATCCTAAGTGGATCAGATGTCACCCCAATGATCAAATAATTTGTGACATCAACAAAGGGGTACAAACAAGGTGGGACAGCTTAGGGAACTTCTGTATGTTTTCTAGTTTTGTTTCACTAATGGAGCCAAAGAAAGTGGATGAAGCACTAAAAGATGCAAATTGGATCACTGCCATGCAAGAAGAGCTCAATCAGTTTGAGAGAAACAAGGTATGGAAGCTGGTCCCTGCTCCTAAAGGTAAAACTATAATTGGCACTAAATGGGTTTTCAGAAATAAAATGGATGAGCAAGGTCATGTCATTAGAAATAAGGCAAGACTGGTTGCTCAGGGTTATAGACAGGAAGAAGGAATTGACTATGATGAAACATTTGCTCCTGTGGCCAGGCTAGAAGCAATTCGTTTGTATCTAGCCTATGCTGCTCATAAAAGCATTAAGGTATTTCAAATGGATGTGAAGAGTGCATTTTTGAATGGGAAGCTGCAAGAAGAAGTTTATGTCAAGCAGCCTCCAGGTTTTGAAAATGAACAACATCCAGGTTTTGTCTATAAGTTGGACAAAGCTCTCTATGGTCTCAAACAAGGCCCTAGAGCCTGGTATGACACTCTTACTGAATTTCTTAGGAGCAATGGGTATTCCAGAGGTAAAGTGGATACCACACTGTTCATAAAGAAGGTGAAATCTGATATCATGCTTGTTCAAATTTATGTGGATGATATAATATTTGGTTCTACCAATGAGCAGTTATGCAATAATTTTTCATTACTCATGAAATCCAAATATGAAATGAGTATGATGGGAGAACTTACTTTCTTTTTAGGATTACAGGTTAAACAAACCTCAAATGGAATTTTTATAAATCAAAGAAAGTATACTTTAGATCTCTTGATAAAGTTTAAATTTGATCAAAGTTCTCCTATTAAAACCCCAATGGCAACCAATGTAAAATTGGATGTTGATGCCAGTGGCAAAGCTGTTTCAGTAACAGCTTACAGAGGTATGATTGGGAGCTTGCTGTATTTAACTGCTAGTAAACCTGATATTATGTTTGCCACCTGTCTGTGTGCTAGGTTCCAAGCTGATCCAAAGGAATCTCATTTAGCTGCTGTTAAAAGAATCTTCAGATACCTGAAGGGTACACCAGGTTTGGGTCTTTGGTATCCCAAAGACTCAAGTCTTGAACTAACAGGTTATTCAGATTCTGATTTTGCAGGCTGCAGGCTAGACATGAAAAGCACAACAGGTGGATGTCAACTCCTTGGTGGTAAGTTGATAAGTTGGTGTAGCAAGAAGCAGAACTCAGTGTCTACTTCTACTGCTGAAGCTGAGTACATTGCTGCTGGAAGCTGCTGTGGGCAGATTCTGTGGATGCAGCATCAACTTGAAGATTATGGGCTTGTGTATAGGAAAATTCCTATTCTGTGTGATAACACAAGTTTCATAGCCATTTCCAACAATCCAGTATTTCATTCAAGAACAAAGCATATTGAAGTCAGACATCACTTCATCAGGGATCACATTCAGAAAGGTAATGTGGAGGTAAGTTTTATTTCCACAAATGAACAGCTTGCAGACATTTTCACCAAACCTCTTGATGAAACAAGGTTCAACTACCTTGTCAGCAAACTGGGCATGTTAAACAAAAGTGACTAAGTATCCTCAAAGGTCTAAGACTTTGTATGTCTCACACTGCTCAAGTTTCTTAGAACAGCTTAGGCAGAATAGGTTATGCATGTTTTGTACTTAGCCATTTTACTGAAATCCTTGAACAGCTTGAACATACAACAGGCTGAACAAACACAATTTACTTGTCCAGCCTGCTCTGATGGTCCATTCTCCAATCTGCTCATTCCCTTACACTGATTTACAAGACATTGCCTTGTAACCTGCTCAGCCAGTGGACACAACCTGTTCCTACATAGTTGAACAGGTTGAGGGAACAGCTTGAAGAATGAATAGCTTGTGATGACCCTGCTCATCACAGGTTTGACCAACAGCTTAGACCAACAGTTTTTAATTACCTTTCTTCACAATTAAGTTACTTAATTTCTATTTTTATTTAACTTAATTACTGCGGATAATATGGTTACGTGTGTTAGTGATTAAAAAGGGCTCAAGTGGTCTGACAAACGGTCTGACATGGACAACCGTTCCGTTTTCCGTTAACGACTTTTTCAAATCAACCGCCCAAATATTTCTCTCTCATACACACTCACATTCAAATCCTATAAATACCTCATACTGTTTCATCTTCGTCTTCCTCACTACTATCATAAACCTTCTAAGAACCCTAAAAATTCGACTAAGTGTCTTGTGTTTCTGCTACTTTCCCTACTCTCAAAATGGCTCACAGAAACAACCCCTGCCTACCAGTATTCGTTGGTGATGATGTGCAGAAACATTTATCAGTCACCACAATGCTCACCCTCAAACCCACAAACTACATTGCCAACCTCACAATCCTCAAAAACTATGTGGGGAAACGTTATGATCAAATGGTGGAGTTTTTAACGGTTCATCCGTTGAACTATGCCATGACTGCTTCTCCTGGTGTCCTGTACCAGGAGATGGTGTACGAGTTTTGGTACACTTGTGCCTACAACCCCAACACCAAAGTCATCAAGGGGACTATTCTTAATGGGACTCAGACCATTGAGATTACTGTTGATCTTCTCAGGGAGGTTCTTCATCTGCCCATTGCTGATTCATATGACATGCCCCAGCCTGAAAATGAGCAAATGGGAAATTTTCTACGCTTCTGTGGTGTAGCAGAACCCAAAATTGGAGCAACGCTGTACAGGAAGGACTTGTCTCCTACCTACAGCTTTCTGTTTGCCTTAGTGATGATGAGCTTCAGCAGCAAAGTTGGTTCATTTGACCAACTCAGCCGTGATGAAATCCCAATAGTCCTACAGCTGGTGGATGGGACTACAATTGACATGGCTAAGTGGATCTTTCTGAACTTGAGGAACCTGGTGCAGCAAAAGCAAAGACCAGCTGCTGTTCGATACCCCAGGTTTCTGATCCTCATATTCAGACACATTTGTGGTGAGCACCTGTACAACTCTCAGCCTTTACTTCATACTGCTGCATTCCCTATGATAGGGAATAGAGTTTTCTACACTGCTGTTCTTCCAAATGAACCTCCTCTGTCCACACCAATGAGGATTGTTAGGATTGGTGGAAGGACCCTCTGCTGTGAGGGTGGATCCAGAAGCTGCTCCCAAGAGAAAATCCAAAGCCAGGTCAAAACTTGTTAAGAGGACCATGGCAACCACAGAAGCTGGGCCTGTGCAAAAGAAGGCCAAAACAGCTCAGTTTGAGTCTGAACCCTTAGCCTCTGTGGCTGAGGGGGAGCAGGCTCCTCACCCTGGTTCATTCGTTGAACCTCAAGCCTCTGTGGCTGGTGCCTCTGTGGCACCTGAGACTATGGAACAGGCCAACCCACCTGTTTCTGACCCAGTCTCTAAACCTGTCCAGTCTTGACCTCTCATCACCTCTCCACAATCACCCACTTCATCCATCCTTTACCAACGAAAATCACTCACCAAAAAGAAACCAGTCCAAACAACCACCTCCTCTGTTCCCTCCCAACAGGGTTCAGTTGTAAGAGAAGCCACCCCTGCTGCCTCTCCTATTTTGGGAGAAGGCTCAGCACAATTGGAGCTTGCTTCACTCCAACCTGAGTCCACCCAGAGTCAGCCTAGACCCTCTGGTTCCTCCCAACAGGAACCAGTTGTACAAAAGGAGATAACCACATCATCTATTCCAGCCTCTCAACAGGCTGAGAATATTGAAAGACAGGAGCCCTCTCCACTCCATACTGAGTCCACACTGTCCCCCACTCAAACTTTTTTACACCCTGAGTCTACACGAGGTGCCCACACTGCTGGTCTAGACCAATCAGCAGCTCAGCCTCAAACTTCTGCTCCCCATGATACAGTTGTTCTACACCAAACAGCTGCTGAGGGACCATCAACCCAAGCTGATGAACCTCAGGGAACATACAATTCCTTTGGTGAGGCTGCTCCTGCTATGCAAATTCCATCAGCAGGCTTCACCACTGCTGATGTTGAAATGCATATCCCATCTCCCCATGATGAGATGCTTTTACACCAAGGCACTGCAGAGGGAACACCCACTGGCCTTCATGAAGGTGTTGCAAGACAAGCAGCATCTGAAAGGCCCCCAACATCAACCCCTTCTCCTGATGATGCAACTACAGCCGCTGCTGAGGGACCCTTTGACCCCTCTAAGCTGGGTCACATTACTTTTGCCCAGGCTATGGAGCTTCTCTCAAATGTTCCTATTCCCTCTCCATCACATCCTCATACACCATCCTCCTCATCATCTTCTCTGTCAACCCACTCTAAACAGTCCACCCATACACCTCCATCTCCTAAAGACCTGCCTTTGAAGGATCAGCTTTCACTGCTGACCAACAAAGTTGGTTCTTTAGAAACTACTATGACCTCTCTACCATCTATTATTTCAGACTCTGTGTCTGAACAGCTTAAGGGGTTCTTTGATTTGTTCAAGGATTCCTTCCCTGCCACTTCACAACCAGATAATTCTCCATAGCTGCTTGCACTCACTGCACAGCTGCAACATGTGTCCACCTCCCTATCCTCAATTCTTTCACTCCAACAGGACTCTGTGTCCTCAATGACAGCTCTTTCTCAACAGCTGTCATCTCTCCTAACTTCTTACAACTCTACCCTTCCTGATACTCTGGCCAGCTTGCACACACTAATTGGCTCCCTATCAAATTCTGTGTCATCAAACCTTGCTGATGTACAAGATTCTCTAGAATTACATCTTGCACAGCTTCAAAGTTTGCTGTTCACAGCTTCTGATAGGGAAAATATTGTTAAGCTGACCTCCCTTGCTAATACCCAATCCTCTTCTCTTCAAACCAGTCTTTCACAGCTTGCAGAGGTGAAGGACAACTTGGCATTCTTAGTGAATAGCCTTGTTGGCCCAAGGCCTGCTGCCAAAACTGCTGGCAAGCCTGATGACTTCGTGTCTTCAGGCAGACCAGGTGTTGAAGGTGCTGGAACATCTTCTTCAAAGGGGGAGAAGTCATCTGCCTTGAAGACTAAGTCTAAGGGGGAGAAAACTTCTTCTCCTAAGGAGAAATCAGTACCTGCAATACTCACTGGTCGACCAGCAGGTGCTTCAACAGGTACACTAGAGGGTGTCTCTCACGCTGCTAAGCCTACTCAGGTTGAATCTCCAATCCCTGCTCAGTCTAAGGGGGAGGAAACTATTCCTGAGGACAGGCCAAGCAGCAGAAGGAGGCATCTGATTTTAGAAGAAGAAGAAGATGAGGAGGAAAGTCCTGAAGCTGCTGTCACTACAGCAGCTAAAGGAAAAGAAAAAGCAGCAACTGATCCCCAACAGCAGAAAGCAGCAGAGCTTAAATTTCACAAAGCCAGGGCCAAAGAAATGGGTCTTCCTATGCACAAATATTTTGAGTTTAGAGAAGAACAGCTTCAAGCCCTGGAAGCCTTAAGAAAAGAAGAAGAATCTGCAAAAGCTGCTAAGTCTTTTGCACTTCAAGAGGCAAGGAAAGTTAAAATGTCCTCTCTTGTTGTGCAAAAGAAAATTTTGGAAGCTGCTAAGGGATCAGCAGAAGAGAAGGAAGCAGAAAAAGAAAAAGGTGCTCTGGTCTCAGTGACCAAAACTTCAGAGCCTTCTGCAAGAGCTCAATTTTCACTTTGACAACATGGCAAGAAGAAAATTTCAAGATGTTGTTGATAGAAGGCTTGCCAAGGAAGCAATTGTCAAAGCTGTGCCCTTATCAAGAAAAGGCAGTCAGTGGAAGCTGAAAATAACCAGAATGGGTGCAACAGGCCCAGAACTAGAAACATATGACTACCCTGACGTTGCACAAATGGGGTACAGAGAATGGATTGAGCTGGCAGTTGCTCTGAGTGAGTCTAAGTCTGAAACTGCTAAGACTATCAGAGCATATGTAAAGAAGCTGATGGAGAGAGTGAAGAATCTTGGCCTGATCTCCAAAGAAGTTAGTGAAGGTGTCTATGTGACACAACCTAAAATAAAGGCCAGGAGAACAAGGAAGGACACTGAGATGGAACAACTCCTCACCCTGATAGAACAAGGTGATTATGCTATTGAGATGAAAGGAGTTGATCATAGCCTGCCTAGTGGAATTGAGTTTGAAGATGGCAAGATCATTGAAGAGCCTGAGCTGGGGGCATTTTTTGTAGATCCCTTAACTCAGAAGAAATGCTTTCAGAGAGCATCAGATCTATACAAGGTGGATCTGAGACAGCTTGTAGCCTTCAGACTTGAGAGCAGCTATCTGGGATCAGCTCAGAGGCTGTTTTGAAAGAGGAGAACTTGAGGATCCCAAGTTTATGATAATAAGAAGTGAAATTCAAGAACTTGAGGAGACTAGAGAGGAACTTGAAAAGATGTTTGAAGGTCCCCCTCCATTATGATGAAGTCTATCTACCATCTGGGTAGGTGAAGAATGGAAGCTGTCCATCAGTTGGACAGGCTTACCATTATCTGTTCCCAACAAAAACAGTCCAATGTACATTAGTTGTACTTTATTTACATTTGTTGTAATTTTCTATTTTACATTAGTAGTAATATACATCAGTACATCAGTTGTACTTTTGTAAGAACATGTGTTGTTCTAATGTAATCAAAAATCAGTGTATATATAAACTGATCTTTTACTTTATGTTGATGTTGTAATTTTATTTCAACAAATGTACTGTAAAAATATATAGTGACTTTTGATAAGGCCAGCTTAGACTAGTTATTGCAAATAGGGGGAGATTGTTAGGCACAAAAAGGCCTCAGTCAAACCTGTTCTGCATCTGAGGGGGAGATTATTAATCAAACCTGTTGATGCTTTTGATGGTTGAATTTAAGGCCTGTTATATGCCTTATTGAAACCTGAAAATGATTTGCAATATCAGCCTAAAGATGTTCTATATATTGCATGTGTTGCAACAAAGACAGTTTTGCCCAAGCTGTTCAGTATGCTGAACAGGCTGGACATAAACTGTCTACGCTGCTCTATACTGGTGAGCAGCTTGGGCAGTTTTCAAGTTCTCTGTTCTTTGTGAACAGAACCTGTTCTTTGTGAACAGGCTAAACACTTTATGGAATGTGTTTCCAAGTCCTCATGTATTGTTTTTTATTACAAGATCAGTTTACAAAGTCGAAGAAAAAGTGGAAATCAGAACTGCTCAGCCTGCCCAAGCTGTTCTGCTACATGAAGACAAAAGGTTATTTGAAAAAGGATGACAGACCTTTTTTCTTATATCAAAATAGGCCTTTACAAAGGAAGAAAAACACAAAGTTGACATTCCTTATTTAGTTAAAGGCAATGCAACAGTAGACAAAGTGAAAAGACAAAAGTTCTGCCCACATGAAGACAAGTCTGCTTTTCAGAATGTGCAGAAAAGGTTATGTTGTCTTTTCAACAAGACTTCTCCTTTTTCATTCCGTCCAATGAAGAAGCTTCACTAAGATCCTCTGAGTGAGTATAAAAAGAAACTTCCAAGGATTGAAAGAACAAGCCAAAAAGCTAAGTGCTGAAACCAAGAGTGAACGTGCATTAAAAGTGTGTCTTTCATGCATGCAAGTCTGCTTGAATAAAACAGTGCTCAGTGTCTAAGCTGTTCTTGTTCAAGCTATTCCTCATAGTCTTGTAAACACAGTGAGTGATTCTTAGTGAGTGTATTCATTGTAATTAGTTTAAGTTAGTCTTAGACTAGTTAGACATACTGTTGTATCTGTCATCTCAGCTTGAACCTTTCCGCATTCAAGCTTGTTTGTAATTAACATCTGTTAACAATACATACAAACATTGAGAAAATTGTGTGTAGTCTTCAAAGTGCTGTATTCACCCCCCCCCCCCTCTAAAGCTTGAAGCTATATACTTGGGATATCTTTTGGGACCTACATGTATATAACCTATGTTTATAAAATAAATTGATTAATTTTAACCTAAGTTTTATTATGCACTTGAGTTAAATTGAGAAATTATGTTTTTGCAAATCTCGAGCTGTTAGTTCAATTTCTCAAACTGTTAGTGCATTTTCTCAAGTCGTTAAGAGTTTTCTAAACTAAGTTTATAAAATTACTTGATTAATTTTAACCTACGTTTTATTATTCATGAAATGGAACGGAATTGAATTGAATTGATTCAATATAACCTAAGTTTATAAAATTATTTGATTAATTTTAACCTAAGTTTTATTATTAATGGAATAGAATGGAATTGAATTGAATTGATTATATATAACCTAAGTTTATAAAAATACTTGATTAATTTTAACCTACACTTTATTATTCACTTGAGTTAAATTAAGAAATTATGTTTTCCACATCTGGAGCTGTTAATTCAATTTCTCAAACTGTTAGTGCATTTTCTCAAACTGTTAAGAGTTTTATAAACTAAGTTTATAAAATTACTTATTTAATTTTAACCTAAGTTTTATTATTCATGGAATGGAATGAAATTGAATTGATTGTATATAACCTAATTTTATAAAATTACTTGATTAATTTTAACCTAAGTTTTATTATTCATGTAATGAAATGGAATGGATTTGAATTAAATTGATTGTATATAACCTAAGTTTATAAAATTAATTGATTAATTTAACCTAAGTTTTATTATTCACTTGAGTTAAATTAAGAAATTATGTTTTTGCAAATCTCAAGCTGTTAATTCAATTTCTCAAGTCGTTAGTGCATTTTCTCATGTTGTTAAGTGTTTTATAAACTAAGTTTATAAAATTACTTGATTAATTTTAACCTAAGTTTTATTATACATGGAATGGAATGGAACTGAATTGATAGTATATAACCTAAGTTTTTAAAATTACTTGATTTATTTTAACCTAAGTTTTATTATTCATGTAATGAAATGGAATGGAATTGAATTGATTGTATATAACCTAAGTTTATAAAATTAATTGATTAATTTAACCTAAGTTTTATTATTCACTTGAGTTAAATTGAGAAATTATGTTTTTGCAAATCTCGAGTTGTTAGTTCAATTTCTCAAACTGTTAAGTGTTTTATAAACTAAGTTTATAAAATTACCTAAGTTTTATTATTAATGGAATGGAATTGAATAAAATGGAATTGAATTGATTGTATATAACCTAAGTTTATAAAATTATTTGATTAATTTTAACCTAAGTTTTATTATTCATGGAATGAAATGGAATGGAATTCAACTGATTGTATATAACATATGTTTATAAAATAAATTGATTAATTTTAACCTACACTTTATTCACTTGAGTTAAATTGAGAAATTATGTTTTTCCAAATCTCGAGCAGTTAATTCAATTTCTCAAACTGTCAGTGCATTTTCTCAAACTGTTAAGAGTTTTATAAACTAAGTTTATAAAATTACTTGATTAATTTTAATCTAAGTTTTATTATTCGTGGAATGAAATGGAATTTAATTGATTGTATATAACCTAAGTTTATAAAATTACTTGGTTTATTTTAACCTAAGTTTTATTATTCATGTAATGAAATGGAATGGAATTGAATTGATTGTATATAACCTAAGTATATAAAATTAATTGATTAATTTAACCTCAATTTTATTATTCACTTGAGTTAAATTGAGAAATTATGTTTTTGCAAGTCTCGAGCCGTTAGTTCAATTTCTCAAGCTGTTAGTGCATTTTCTCATGCTTTTAAGTGTTTTATAAACTAAGTTTATAAAATAACTTGATTAATTTTAACCTACATTTTATTATTCAAGAAATGGAACGGAATTGAATTGAATTGATTCAATATAACCTAAGTTTCTAAAATTATTTGATTAATTTTAACCTAAGTTTTATTATTAATGTAATGGAATGGAATTGAATTGAATTGATTATATATAACCTAAGTTTATAAAATTACTTGGTTAATTTTAACCTACACTTTATTATTCACTTGACTTAAATTAAGAAATTATGTTTTTCCACATCTGGAGCTTTTAATTCAATTTCTCAAACTGTTAGTGCATTTTCTCAATCTGTTAAGAGTTTTATAAATAAGTTTATAAAACTACTTGATTAATTTTAACCTAAGTTTTATTATTCATGGAATCAAATGGAATTTAATTGATTGTATATAACCTAAGTTTAAAAAATTACTTGGTTTATTTTAACCTAAGTTTTATTATTCATGTAATGAAATGGAATGTAATTGAATTGATTGTATATAACCTAAGTTTATAAAATTAATTGATTAATTTAACCTAAGTTTTATTATTCACTTGAGTTAAATTGAGAAATTATGTTTTTGCAAGTCTCGAGCCGTTAGTTCAATTTCTCAAGCTGTTAGTTTATTTTCTCATGCTGTTAAGTGTTATATAAACGAAGTTTATAAAATAACTTGATTAATTTTTACCTAAGTTTTATTATTTATGGAATGAGATGGAATGGAATGAAATTGAATTGATTGTATATAACCTAAGTTCATAAAATTACTTGATAAATTTTAACTTAAGTTTTATTATTCATGGAATGGAATTGATTATATATAACCAAAGTTTATAAAATTACATAATAAATTTTAACCTAAGTTTTATTATTCATGGAATGGAATAGAATGGAATAGATTGTATATAACGTAAATTTAAAAAATTAATTGATAAATTTAACCTAACTTTTTTTATTCACTTGAGTTAAATTGAGATATTATGTTTTTTGCAAATCAGGAGCTGTTAGTTCAATTTCTCAAGCTGTTAAGTGTTTTATAAACTAAGTTTATAAAATAACTTGATTAATTTTAACCTAAGTTTTATTATTCACGGAATGGAATGGAATGAAATTGAATTGATTGTATATAACCTAAGTTTATGAAAGTACTTGATTAATTTTAACCTAAGTTTTATTATTCATGGAATGAAATTGCTTATATATAACCTAAGTTTATAAAATTACTTGATTAATTCTAATCTAAGTTTTATTATTTATGGAATGGATTGGAATTGAATTGATTGTATATAACCTAAGTTTATAAAATTACATGATTAATTTTAACCTAAGTTTTATTATTTATGGAATGGAATGGAATGGAATTGATATTATTATATATAACCTAAGTTTATAAAATTACTTGATTGATTTTAACCTAAGTTTTATTATTAGTGGAATGGAATTGAATTGAATCGATTGTATATAACCTAATTTTATAAAATTACTTGATTAATTATAACCTAGGTTTTATTATTCATGTAATGAAATGGAATGGACTTGAATTGAATTGATTATATATAACCTAAGTTTATAAAATTAATTGATTAACTTAACCTAAGTTTTATTATTCACTTGAGTTAAATTGAGAAATTATGTTTTTGCCAATCTCGAGCTGTTAATTCAAATTCTCAAGCTGTTAGTGCATTTTCTCATGCTGTTAATTGTTTTATAAACTAAGTTTATAAAATTACTTGATTAATTTTAACCTAAGTTTTATTATTCATGGAATGGAATGGAACTGAATTGATTGTATATAACCTAAGTTTATAAAATTACTTGATTTATTTTAACCTAAGTTTTATTATTCATGTAATGAAATGGAATGGAATTGAATTAAATTGATTGTATATAACCTAAGTTTATAAAATTAATTGATTAATTTAACCTAAGTTTTATTATTCACTTGAGTTAAATTAAGAAATTATGTTTTTGCAAATCTCAAGCTGTTAATTCAATTTCTCAAGTCGTTAGTGCATTTTCTCATGTTGTTAAGTGTTTTATAAACTAAGTTTATAAAATTACTTGATTAATTTTAACCTAAGTTTTATTATACATGGAATGGAATGGAACTGAATTGATAGTATATAACCTAAGTTTTTAAAATTACTTGATTTATTTTAACCTAAGTTTTATTATTCATGTAATGAAATGGAATGGAATTGAATTGATTGTATATAACCTAAGTTTATAAAATTAATTGATTAATTTAACCTAAGTTTTATTATTCACTTGAGTTAAATTGAGAAATTATGTTTTTGCAAATCTCGAGTTGTTAGTTCAATTTCTCAAACTGTTAAGTGTTTTATAAACTAAGTTTATAAAATTACCTAAGTTTTATTATTAATGGAATGGAATTGAATAAAATGGAATTGAATTGATTGTATATAACCTAAGTTTATAAAATTATTTGATTAATTTTAACCTAAGTTTTATTATTCATGGAATGAAATGGAATGGAATTCAACTGATTGTATATAACATATGTTTATAAAATAAATTGATTAATTTTAACCTACACTTTATTCACTTGAGTTAAATTGAGAAATTATGTTTTTCCAAATCTCGAGCAGTTAATTCAATTTCTCAAACTGTCAGTGCATTTTCTCAAACTGTTAAGAGTTTTATAAACTAAGTTTATAAAATTACTTGATTAATTTTAATCTAAGTTTTATTATTCGTGGAATGAAATGGAATTTAATTGATTGTATATAACCTAAGTTTATAAAATTACTTGGTTTATTTTAACCTAAGTTTTATTATTCATGTAATGAAATGGAATGGAATTGAATTGATTGTATATAACCTAAGTATATAAAATTAATTGATTAATTTAACCTCAATTTTATTATTCACTTGAGTTAAATTGAGAAATTATGTTTTTGCAAGTCTCGAGCCGTTAGTTCAATTTCTCAAGCTGTTAGTGCATTTTCTCATGCTTTTAAGTGTTTTATAAACTAAGTTTATAAAATAACTTGATTAATTTTAACCTACATTTTATTATTCAAGAAATGGAACGGAATTGAATTGAATTGATTCAATATAACCTAAGTTTCTAAAATTATTTGATTAATTTTAACCTAAGTTTTATTATTAATGTAATGGAATGGAATTGAATTGAATTGATTATATATAACCTAAGTTTATAAAATTACTTGGTTAATTTTAACCTACACTTTATTATTCACTTGACTTAAATTAAGAAATTATGTTTTTCCACATCTGGAGCTTTTAATTCAATTTCTCAAACTGTTAGTGCATTTTCTCAATCTGTTAAGAGTTTTATAAATAAGTTTATAAAACTACTTGATTAATTTTAACCTAAGTTTTATTATTCATGGAATCAAATGGAATTTAATTGATTGTATATAACCTAAGTTTAAAAAATTACTTGGTTTATTTTAACCTAAGTTTTATTATTCATGTAATGAAATGGAATGTAATTGAATTGATTGTATATAACCTAAGTTTATAAAATTAATTGATTAATTTAACCTAAGTTTTATTATTCACTTGAGTTAAATTGAGAAATTATGTTTTTGCAAGTCTCGAGCCGTTAGTTCAATTTCTCAAGCTGTTAGTTTATTTTCTCATGCTGTTAAGTGTTATATAAACGAAGTTTATAAAATAACTTGATTAATTTTTACCTAAGTTTTATTATTTATGGAATGAGATGGAATGGAATGAAATTGAATTGATTGTATATAACCTAAGTTCATAAAATTACTTGATAAATTTTAACTTAAGTTTTATTATTCATGGAATGGAATTGATTATATATAACCAAAGTTTATAAAATTACATAATAAATTTTAACCTAAGTTTTATTATTCATGGAATGGAATAGAATGGAATAGATTGTATATAACGTAAATTTAAAAAATTAATTGATAAATTTAACCTAACTTTTTTTATTCACTTGAGTTAAATTGAGATATTATGTTTTTTGCAAATCAGGAGCTGTTAGTTCAATTTCTCAAGCTGTTAAGTGTTTTATAAACTAAGTTTATAAAATAACTTGATTAATTTTAACCTAAGTTTTATTATTCACGGAATGGAATGGAATGAAATTGAATTGATTGTATATAACCTAAGTTTATGAAAGTACTTGATTAATTTTAACCTAAGTTTTATTATTCATGGAATGAAATTGCTTATATATAACCTAAGTTTATAAAATTACTTGATTAATTCTAATCTAAGTTTTATTATTTATGGAATGGATTGGAATTGAATTGATTGTATATAACCTAAGTTTATAAAATTACATGATTAATTTTAACCTAAGTTTTATTATTTATGGAATGGAATGGAATGGAATTGATATTATTATATATAACCTAAGTTTATAAAATTACTTGATTGATTTTAACCTAAGTTTTATTATTAGTGGAATGGAATTGAATTGAATCGATTGTATATAACCTAATTTTATAAAATTACTTGATTAATTATAACCTAGGTTTTATTATTCATGTAATGAAATGGAATGGACTTGAATTGAATTGATTATATATAACCTAAGTTTATAAAATTAATTGATTAACTTAACCTAAGTTTTATTATTCACTTGAGTTAAATTGAGAAATTATGTTTTTGCCAATCTCGAGCTGTTAATTCAAATTCTCAAGCTGTTAGTGCATTTTCTCATGCTGTTAATTGTTTTATAAACTAAGTTTATAAAATTACTTGATTAATTTTAACCTAAGTTTTATTATTCATGGAATGGAATGGAACTGAATTGATTGTATATAACCTAAGTTTATAAAATTACTTGATTTATTTTAACCTAAGTTTTATTATTCATGTAATGAAATGGAATGGAATTGAATTGATTGTATATAACCTAAGTTTATAAAAGTAATTGATTAATTTAACCTAAGTTTTATTATTCACTTGAGTTTAATTGAGAAATTATGTTTTTGCAAATCTTGAGCTGTTAGTTCAATTTCTCAAACTGTTAAGTGTTTTATAAACTAAGTTTATAAAATTACATGATTAATTTTAACCTAAGTTTTATTATTAATAGAATGGAATTGAATTGATGGTATATAACCTAAGTTTTTAAAATTATTTAATTAATTTTAACCTAAGTTTTATTATTCATGGAATGAAATGGAATGGAATTCAATTGATTGTATATAACCTATGTTTATAAAATAAATTGATTAATTTTAACCTAAGTTTTATTATGCACTTGAGTTAAATTGAGAAATTATGTTTTTGCAAATCTCGAGCTGTTAGTTCAATTTCTCAAGTTGTTAGTGCATTTTCTCAAGGCGTTAAGAGTTTTATAAACTAAGTTTATAAAATTACTTGACTAATTTTAACCTACGTTTTATTATTCATGGAATGGAACGGAATTGAATTGAATTGATTCAATATAACCTAAGTTTATAAAATTACTTGATTAATTTTAACCTACACTTTATTATTCACTTGAGTTAAATTGAGAAATTATGTTTTTCCAAATCTCGAGCAGTTAATTCAATTTCTCAAACTGTTAACGCATTTTGTCAAACTGTTAAGAGTTTTATAAACTAAGTTTATAAAATTAGTTGATTAATTTTAATCTAAGTTTTATTATTCGTGGAATGAAATGAAATATAATTGATTGTATATAACCTAAGTTTATAAAATTACTTGGTTTATTTTAACCTAAGTTTTATTATTCATGTAATGAAATGGAATGGAATTGAATTGATTGTATATAACCTAAGTATATAAAATTAAATGATTAATTTTTACCTAAGTTTTATTATTAATGGAATGGAATTGAATTGATGGTATATAACCTAAGTTTTTAAACTTATTTAATTAATTTTAATCTAAGTTTTATTATTCATGGAATGAAATGGAATGGAATTCAATCGATTGTATATAACCTATGTTTATAAAATAAATTGATTAATTTTAACCTAAGTTTTATTATGCACATGAGTTAAATTGAGAAATTATGTTTTTGCAAATCTCGAGCTGTTAGTTCAATTTCTCAAGTTGTTAGTGCATTTTCTCAAGCCGTTAAGAGTTTTATAAACTAAGTTTATAAAATTACTTGATTAATTTTAACCTACGTTTTATTATTCATGGAATGGAACGGAATTGTATTGAATTGATTCAATATAACCTGTTAGATTTATTTATTTCGATCTTAGGAGTTGTTTTGTAATATTAATTGTCTTTGTAATTTGTCTTGTATTTTATTTCTATGTAATTTATGTTTATGCAAAGTGTAGGGGCCAAAAGGGTCATGTTAGGTAAGTTAATTAAAGGAGCCTACAAAAGGCTCCTATGGTTACTTTCTAAAAGATACGGTTGACTATTTTGAATTCAATATCAGCCGCCACTGTTCCTTATTCTCTCATATTCATATTGTCTCTTCTTCATCATATTACATTTATTGAGCTTGTTTCTTCATGTAAATGATAAGAATATCATTAAGGTGCTGAAAATATACGGGAATACTTCATTACAATTGGTATCAGAGCTCAGAGGGGTGGATTTAAACTGATTTTTTCGGATTCTGCTGGGTTTCTTGAGTGTTCTTCGTATTCTTCCATAACAACCGGTTAGATCTTCAGTTCCTTTGTTGTTTCGTGTTTCTTATGTTATAATGGTCATATAAACATCACATTATCATTCTCTACTGATTTTAAACTCATTTAGTTCCATATCTTTGTTAAAATCATCAAGAATCGACCATTATTAAGTTTGAAAATATGAGTTGTTTAAGTGGGTTTTTTTTCACGTGTTCATGCTATTTTTAAGTGTTTTTTTGGTTGTTTTAAATCACCAAAAGTGTTTAAAATAGTTTATAAATCATTTAGAACTGTTTTTAGGCTTTAAAACCGATAAAAATCGAAATCTGCTCATTCTGCCTTAGAAAATCGTAAAAAACCTGCTGTATTTCGGATTACTACTGTAGCATTTCGGACCACATAGGCACCATTTTCGGACCTCATATCATCCTAATTCGGACCTCATTTCGGTCCAATTCGGACCTTCCTTAGGTGAATTTCGGACCATCATAAGCCTATTTCGGACCACACTTCGGTCCCATCCGAACTTCGGACCATCCGAAGTTCAGATCAGGCTTTCCATCTTTCATTGTTGGGACTTGTTCTTAAAATTTTCCAATTTCGGACCTCACCCATTTCGGTCCATCCGAATTCGGTCTATCCACTGTTCCAATTTTGGTCCAAACGAATTCGGTCCTTCCACTGTTCATCCGAATTCGGTTCATCCGAATTCGGTCCATTAGGTTCATCCGAAATTAGGTTAACCGAACTTGGTCCCCACCCGTAGTACTGTTCATCCGAATTAGGACCACTTCCGCACTTGAACCTCATCCGAATCATATCCATCCGAATTACTGTGCACCACCCGAAATCAATCCATCCGAAACAACATATCCGAATTCGTTTCCCTCATCCGAAACACTGTTCATCCGAATTCAACCATCCGAATTCAGAACCTTCTGTTTTCAGTCCAACCCATCCGTGTTCAGTTTCCACCTCTAAGATCTTCATATTCTTAATCAGCACCCATAATCAGAATGTCTCGCGAAGCTCTAGTACTCGGATCTAAGAACAGACCACCAGTTCTCTATCCCGACGAGTACGAACAATGGAAATCCCGTTTCCTTAAGTTCGTTGGAATGCAACCTCTCGGGAACCTGATGCTTCAATCTATATCCGAAGGACCCGTCATCCACTATCGAGAGATAGCTGCCAGACCTGAGGCTGACCCTCCTGTCCAAGCCTCAAAGGTTGAAAGAGAGCCGGCAAATGATGCCGAGAGGGACCGCCAGCACGCTGATAAGAGGGCAGAATATCTGATTTATCAAGCCCTCCCCACTGATATTTTGGTCGGTGTAGACAGTAAAATGTCTGCAAAAGAAATGTGGGACGAGCTGGAAATCCAAATGCTGGGGCAGATCTTGATGATCGTGCCAAAATCGAGGAGGTGAAGGCAAAGTTTTCGGAATTCCGCGCCAAAGACGGGGAATCTCTGCAAGCCACATTCACCAGGTTCTGTGCAGTCCTTAACGAATTGAATAAACTGCACATCAAGAAGGATAGGGATGATATCAACATCCAATTCTTTGCCGCCTTAGCCCCCGAGTGGCAGCTTGCATGTCGGGCAACGAAAAGAGTCCTGAACATTCCTGAGGTATCAATAAATGTCGTCTTTAAGGAGCTTAAGAAATATCAAGGGGATGTGGATCAACATAAGCTGATGGCAAATCAGTTGGCCTCTCTACTGCTATCAGCCAACACAGGGTTGAAACCGAATGATTCGCTAGCCTTGATCACCAACACGCAGATTCCGACACCATCTTTTGCTCCTGGTTCTTCATCATCTCTATACAGGTATGCTTCTCCTCCGCGTGAGGTCTATGATGAGGAGGAAGCTTCGATCCAAGAACAGATAGCCTTGTGGACCAACCGTCTCCAACAGCGACGGTTCTCCAACAAGACCAACAACCAACTCCGTTATGACACCGGTCCACGGAGGTACTCAGATGATAGGAGGGATGACCGCCGCGATGACTATCGCAGAGATGACTACCGAAGGGATGACAGGGATGATCGCCGGTATGATGATAGACGCGACTATCGCGATGATCGCCGTTATGAAAGGCGAGACGATAGGCGCGATGATCGCAGGGATGACAGGCGGGACGATCGAAGGGATGATCGTCGGGATGACCGCAGGGATCGGAAGCCTGATGACAGCCGCGAGCACCGCCGGGCCGACAAGAGGCCGGCGGAAAGAAGAGAGGAAAAGCCAAGGGCAGATGAGCCGAAGGCCACTGATGAACGTCTCTGCTACAAATGTGGCAAACCGGGCCACTTTGCTAGGGAATGCAAGAATAACTTCGAAAGAGACGTTGCTTACTACGAGAGAAAGCTCGAGGCTGCCAAGAAGAAAGCAGATGCGTTAGCCCTCGTCGCCCAGGAGGACTACTGGGATGCTGAAGATTCTGAAGACGAGGATGACAAGGGCAAGAATTGCTACATGGTTGATCGTCTGGGGTTGGAGACATGTGCTGATTTCACTGCTGAAAATTCAGACATTGCTGGTGAGGGGGAGAAAATGAAACATCCACCAGCATGTCTGATGGCTACAACCGACGATCCCGAATGCTCCACATCCGGTTCCGAGTCCAGTGAGGTATATTCCTATTACATTCCTGCACATGTAAATAAATTATTTGTGGATAATGAATGTACACTACACACACAAATACTTGATCTACAAGATAGATTAAATGCTGAAACTGCAAAGTGTGTACAGGCTGAACATCAAGCTCATATTCTGAAAGAATCATCTGAATTATGTCATTCAAAATGGTTAACTAATCATAATGTTATAAAGAAGATGTTGATAGAAAAAGTAGATGTTCAGGATAGGAATATATACCTTGAATCATGCATGGAAACGCTTTCAAAAGAAAAACTCTCTTTAAAAGAAGAAATTTCTGTTCTTACAAAACAATTAGATGTGGTAAATATGGAAAATATAGACAGTTTAGAAAAATACAAAATGATTGAAGAAGAAAGGATAAGTTTGTACGCGAGAATAAAGACCCTTGACGATGCATTTTTGAAAAGGGGTCAAACAGAACAAACTATCCATTTAAATCAGCCCAAAGAAACTAGGTTTTACCATTCTAAACAAGGAATTGGTTTTAAAAATCCTAAATATTTGGAAAAGGCACAAAATGTTTTACCTGTATTTTATGACATGAATTATATGGGAGCCGGTATTAAATCTTTCTTTTTTGAGTCATCAAAAGAAGTTTTAAACCAAGAAAATGAGAAACGTGTTGCGCGTAAAGATAAAGAAATTTCTTTTCATTATGAAGATCTTAACGAGAGTTATTCTTCTAGAGTACCCACTTTAGAGGAAGATCTCTCGTCAACTTATTCAGAAACTGAATTGAAAACTGAAACCGTAAAATCAACTTCTCAACTTTATATTCCTGCAAAAGTTCTTCAACAACAAATCATTGTTTTAGAAAAGGAATTGAAGTCGTCTCAAGAGAAAGCACTTGATCTTCAAGATGCTCTTCTTAAGAGAGAAGAAGAATTGGTAAATCAATCTTTTCAACAAACTGTGGAAGTCACTGTCTACAGAGAAAATTTTGAAATAGTTTCTCAACAACTGAAAGATCTTTCAAAACAACAAACACTTTCTCATTCCATAAAAATTTCATGTATGTCATCAGATAAAGGTAAGGCTACAGCTGAATCTTCTTCTATCATTGTCAAAGGTGAGTGCTCAAAAGTTTTCAAAAATGAGGTTACTAAAAAGACTCAGATCAAATCCAAGTCTTTTAAGAAACCCACTCACCACCAAAAAGAAAAGTCTGTCAAATCTAAATCTTCCGTGCTTACTGACTCTAATCGTTTTGTTCCTACAGATCATATAAGGAGAGTCCCAATAACCACCATGCAGGATTTTACAAGTTTTTTTGTGAAGAAGACTTTAATGCCAAGTGAATTTGTTACTAGAGATAGGATGTCTGTAATCTCTAAAGACAATTTATGTAACAATGTGTGTGACAATGTCTGTAATGATGTACCGAATTCTACTGTTCCGTTAAAGTACTCTTTCAAGGATTTGTTTAATCTATGTCCAACTAAATATAGACGACAGGTTCCTGAAATGAATGCTTTTGTGCCTTACCCTGTTAAACGTATTCGGAAAAAGAAAATAAAAAATAGTGCATCATCGGCCACAAACAAAGTTGAGATGTGTCCGTTGCCAAGGCCCAAAACCAAAGCAACGGTCAAAAAGGTCTCAAAAAGACAAAAACCGAAGGCAATTTCAGCGCCTAAGGTTCCAAAACTGTTGGTACATTCAGTGTGACGTCAGCAGTCTAGTTTTGTTATTGATAAGACAAGTTCTTAGGTGATTTTAGAATACAAGGCTTGGCATTCGAATCTGTGATAGATTCGAATGTAGCCATAGATTCGAATTGATTATTGCTTGGGATTCGAATCTGTGATAGATTCGAGTCTAGCCTTAGATTCGAATGGGCTAGATTCGAGAGTGTCCTTGTGGACAGACTCGAATGGGCCTTAGGCCAGATTCGAGGTTGGCCCACAACAAACTCGAATCAGGGTCTATAATTAGGGATAGACTCGAATGATTAAAAGACCTTTGGCAGAATTCGTGAGGAATTAAGCGATAGGAGATCTCGAGTTTATCAGCTTGGTGAGTCCCGTTTCGGAGAGAATTAGTACGTAGGATCGTTCGTGTGTCGTCCGTTCAGCGTCTAATAGTCTCCGTGTTTCCGTTGGTTGAGAGTTGTCCGTCTGACCGTCAACGAGGATTCCGCACTCGTTAACGGGTCCGCGTCTAGATAGATCTGTCAGTGGTAGACCTTACAAGTGGTATCAGAGCTGACGGAGTGTTCGTGGTGTTCTTCGTGTTCATCAGAAACATTCTAGGTTTCTTGACGCTAGTTGGACGGTTTTTCTCTCAAAAACGTGTTTTTGGGCTTAGCAAATTCATATTCGGGAAACACTTTGTGGTTTTTCACGTTTTTGGTCGAAATCATTATTTTTCATTTGAAAAATAGTGGTTTAATCCGTAAAACGTCAAAAAATCAAAGTGTTAGCCGTTTTTCGAGTTTGCGGCGCTCGAATCTATAGGGGTAATTAGGGTTTTACTTTATTTTCGAGTCTAACCAAAATACGCTCCTTTCGAGTCAATTTCAGTCAGTTTCGAGTCTGTGGTGTTTCGAATCTGTTAATACATTCGAATTGGATCTCGAGTCTATATTGTTTCGAGTTTGTTTCGAGTTTATTACTGTTTCGAGTCTGAGCTTCGAATCTGCTGATCTTCGATTCTGTTTGTGCCTTCGATTCTAAGGGTCTTCGACTCTATCGGGTCCTTCGAATCTGACCTATCTTCGAATCTGTGGGATTGTTCGAATCTGACATTATTTCGAATCTGCTTGAACTTTAAGACTTAATCGAATTTACTTTCAAAAGATTAAACATTAATTAGTTTCGAATCTATCTAGATTCGAATAAGTTAATTTAAATCAGTTTCTAATTAAATTAATTAAGTTCAAATTCAAATTCTTTCAGAAAAGATGTCGAACCTTCAGAAATTCCTTGAAATGGATCACGAAGTTGGGAAGGCCAATGCACCACCTAAGCTGATGAAAGTTGAGGATTACTACTGGTGGAAGGATAGATTCACGGATTTTGTACGATTCAACGACATGCGCATGTGGGTGTGCATTGATGAAGGGTACATTCCACCAGTATCTGAGGTAGAAGGCCGTCAAAAGGTTCTGTCATATCAAATGATGAAAGAAAATGACAAGAAACTATTTGAAGCCGAAAACAAAGCTTTCTCTATTATCCGAATGGCGTTACCTCAAGATATCTTGCACACATTTCGGACTCAGAGGACGTCGAAAGAGCTTTGGGAGTCTCTTCAGAAACGGTGTGAGGGTAATCCACGGGTACGTAGAAAGCGTACAGAGCTGTTGACCCAACAGTTTGCAATTTTCAAGGCTCTTAAGGATGAACAGTTGGATGATATTATCACACGATTTTATCATCTGATAACAGAGCTTGAAAGTCATGGCATTGAGTACTCGGACAGTGACAAGAACAATAAGCTTCTTGATGCCCTACCAGCCAAATGGGCTATGTATGTGGCTATGATTAAGCTGAACGAAGATAAGTACTATGCTCAATCACTGGATGACATCGTGGGAACGTTGAGGGCATATCACTTCGAAATGATAAAAGCTGAGACTGATTACGAGCAAGTCCAAAATCCGGCTATGTATTTTGGAAAGACATCAAAATCATCAGTGACAGCTGATCAGAAGAGTGCTACAGCGTTTTTCACCGGAGAAACGTCATCACCACCAGAGTCCGATGACTCACTAAACCGCGCGTTCTTAGGGTTAGGAAGATCGGATGAACCGCAACCTCAAGTCCAACAGGCATCGACCAGTCAGAGCTATTCTAAGATGCCAATGAGCGCAAAGTCGGCGGAAGAACATCTGAATCTGCTTGCTTCGTTTGTGGCCGCATACGGAAATTGCGTTCAAGGGAAGATTAATGATCCGGCTCTTTGGGATGAAGACTACGATCAGGTCGACCCTGATGATCTTGAGGAGATGGATCTTAAATGGCAACTGGCCATGGTAACCCAGAGGGTGAAGAGATTCATAAAGAGAACTGGAAGGAATCTCCAGATGAATAACAAGGGGATAGGATTTGATAAGTCCAAGGTCAAATGCTACAACTGTCAGGGATTGGGACATTTCGCGAGGGAGTGTCAAAGACCGAAGGTAGAATCATACCAAGGACAGAGTCAGCACCAAGGACAGTACCAAAATCAGTCCCAACAGAGATATCTTCCGAGTTCTTCATCTGGTCAAGCCAATCTAGCGGGTCTGATATCCAATGTCACTTCTGACAGACAGCTAGATGGTTCTTATGACTGGAGTTCACATCCGGAGTCCAATGCTAGAGCTTTTATGGCTGAAGTTACGGAGAATGGTTGTGAAGAGGATGAGCAGACCACAAGGGAAAACAGTCCGATGTGGGTAGAGAAAGCGAATGATCAGACCGTGCTGGAGTTTGCTGCTCAGATGGCCAACGTGGAATCTGATAACTCTAAGGTTAGTCTTTCTAATTCTCTATTTCGTGAATTATGTGCTTTATGTGTTAATTCTAATGATAGGTTAAATCTAGTTTTAGACTCACATAAGACCATAGCTGCTCAAAATGAAAACTTAAAAATAGAAAACGCTAGCCTTAATGATATAAAACAAGATTTAAAAGAAAAGCTTAAGGCTGATGCTCAAGATGTAATCGTTCTAAAAGACAAACTGAGTGAGCAGTGTGTTAGGATAGAACTTATGTATGAGCACGTAGAAGCCTTGACTAAAAGTCTGAAAGACAAGGACATAGAGCTAGCCGAGACCAAGGTTAAGGTAGCAGAGGCAAATAGCAAGCTGGAAAAGTTTAGGAATTCGAGCCTAAACCTAGGGAAAGTCTTAGATGCCCAAAGACAGTCTAAGAAGCCTGTAGGTCTAGGTTTTCACGAAATTCCTCCACCTTTCAATGATAACTATGTGCCTCAGCCTCAGGAGAAAACTGACAAGTCAGTAGTTTTAGAGGACCTACCTGAACCTACACCTGAGCCTAAAGTTGAAAATACACCTAAGGTGACTGACTCAACCGTCAAGGTCAAGAAAGTGAAATTTGTGTCTTCCTCCAGTGAAACACCTGCAGGAAAACAGAAGATTTCATGGGCTGACCAGGTCGAAGAGTCAGACACAATAGATGTACCAAAGGAAGTAGACACCAGTGAGACACCTAGATCTAAGGGACAACCCAAAAAGTCCATGGATAAGATGTCTTGCTTTAGATGTCACGAGAAAGGGCACGTTGCTTCTCACTGTCCAAATAGGAAAGCTGATGTTACACCTAAGACAGTGAACCCAACACCTGTTAAGCCCTCGACAAGTGTGGCGAGCACGAGTAGTTCTCAGAGTACCGAGAAAACTGTGCAGGCCGCACCAAAACCTGTTGTGAAACAAACACCGGTAAAGGTTGGACCAAAAGAAGTGGTTAGGACTAATTCACCGAATCGTGTCTTTAATCAATCTAGGTCAGCACCTCAACAAGTCTATAGGAGCACCACACCTAGCAGGTCACACACTCCAGTTAGGTCACATACTCCTGTTAGACAATATGTTCCGGTAAAAGCTCAGGGATCACAGTCTGAAATGCATTATAATAAGACTTATTCTAGAGCACCTCAACAGATGCCTACTCAAAGGCAAAGAGTGAATCTAAATCACTCGGCACCACAACAGAATTCAGTTCAAAGGCCCAAGTCACCTGAAAGGCGAGATGGGTACTTGAAAGAGTTCAAGTATGTGGACGAGAATGGTATTACCAAGTCAGTCATGGCTTGGGTTCCCCGTGATAACTAACCTATTTTTCTTTCATGTGCAGGAGATAACTACCGGTCCAAACAACAAGTGGTTCGTCGACAGTGGTTGCTCCAGGCATATGACGGGGGAAAGAAGTCTTCTCACAGACTTCAAGGGGGGTAATAGGGGATTTGTATCATTCGCGGGCAACAAAGGAGGAAATATCACTGGAACTGGAGAAGTCACTAATGGGACGATTACATTGGATCAAGTTTATCACGTTGATAAACTGGTTCATAATCTCATTAGTGTATCTCAAATCTGTGATAAGAAGAACTCGGTGTTATTTACTGACACTGAGGCGTTAGTGCTAAAGCCGGGATTCAAGATACCTGAAGATTGGATATTGATGCGGGCTCCAAGGAAGAATGACTTGTACATGCTCGACATGAACAAGCCAGATAATTCGATGGGTCCGATCTGCTTACTATCAAAAGCTTCGGAGACGGAATCGGTTTTGTGGCACAGACGCATGGCTCACTTGCACCTAAGGAAAATGAACTACATAACGAAGAATGGTTTGGTGCAAGGTGTGCCTCTGAAGAGTTTTCAATTTGAAGACAAGTGTCTACCGTGCATGAAGGGCAAACAACACAAGAAGACACACAAGTCCAAGAAGCAGAATTCCATAGCCTCGACATTCGATTTGTTGCATATGGACCTTTTCGGCCCTATCAACAAAAGGAGTATAGGAGGTAGTTGGTTTTGCTTAGTTATCACCGACGATTACTCACGTTTTTCTTGGGTTTTCTTTTTAGGTACAAAGGACGAGACGGCTGCGAAGCTCATCGGGTTCTTAGACCAAGTGGAGAATTCCTACGGAACTAGGGTTAAAAGTATTCGTAGTGATAATGGGACAGAATTTAAAAACTCTGTAATTGGTGTATATTGCCTATCAAAGGGCATCGTGCATCAATTCAGTGCACCATATGAACCACAACAGAATGGGGTGGCCGAACGTAAAAACAGAACATTGATTGAGGCTGCAAGGACTATGCTTTCGGATTCAAAGCTTCCTACCATGTTTTGGGGGGAGGCAGTGAATACCGCGTGCCATATTTTAAATAGAGTCCTTACAGTCAAATCATTGAACAAAACATGTTACGAAATTTTGAATAAACGGCCACCTAACTTAACTGGATTCGAACCGTTTGGAGTACCATGTACACTTTTAAGAACAAAGCATCAACCGAAGTTTGGTGAAAAGGCTGACGAAGGATACTTCCTAGGTTATGTGCCAAACTCACCAAACAAACGGGTTTTTAACAAAAGAGTGGTACTGTGGAGATTGTGTATAATATTGAAGTCACAAGTTATACACATGAACCCCAAACTGGTCCGGAATGGATATTTGACTATGATAAGTTATTTGAGTCATTTAACATTCCTTTGGATGATACTGCAGGTACAATCGAAAAAGACATGGCGACGTTGCACCTAAATGACGATGGCCATATTTTTCCAAGGACCACGTTCGAATCTACGTCCGAGCCTACTGCGACTGTAGATGGGTCTCCAGAAGTTGCTAATCCAGAAGAACCTAACACTGAGAATCAGACTCAACCTTCAAGTTCTGCCTCTGAGGAAAACGTCTGTGAGGAAGAGAATGTGGAAGCTGAGCCTGTTCCCCCTTTAGGTGAAATAGGATCCAACTTAGGAGATAATCTAAGGGTAGACGAAATAGAGACCTCTAGGATTAACAAGAACCATCCTATAGATAGCATCATAGGAAATCCTAACGAGGGTGTGAGGACTCGGAGTAGTGTAAATAACAACACTGTGTTGTTGTCGATGATAAACGACTCCGAGGCATATCACACATGTCTATATTCGTGCTTCATATCGCAAGTAGAGCCCAAAAATGTGCAAATGGCACTTAAGGACAACTCCTGGGTTGAAGCGATGCAGGAAGAACTTTCACAATTTAGGAAACTAGAAGTGTGGGAGTTAGTTCCGTTACCTCGAGGGGAGATTGCAATAGGAACCAAATGGGTTTTTAAGTGCAAAAGAGACGATCGGGGTATAGTCACGCGCAACAAGGCGAGATTAGTTGTAAAGGGTTTCAACCAAGAGGAGGGAATCGATTACAACGAAGTGTTTGCACCTGTAGCAAGGTTAGAAGCAATTAGGTTGTTTTTAGCTTTTGCCTCCTTCAAAGGATTTAAAGTATATCAACTGGATGTTAAGAGTGCTTTCCTGTATGGGAAAGTGAAGGAGTTGGTGTATGTAGAACAACCGCCCGGGTTTACAGATCCTAAATATCCTGATAGAGTATATCGTTTAGATAAGGCTCTTTATGGATTACATCAGGCACCTAGGGCATGGTATGAGACTCTATCGAACCATCTCTTAGAAAACGGCTTTGAGAGGGGTAGGATAGATAGTACTCTTTTTGTGAAGAGAAAAGGAGATCACTTTATCTTGGTGCAAGTGTACGTCGATGATATCATCTTTGGATCATCAGACGAACAGATGTGCAAAGATTTTGAGAAGGTGATGAAGTCAAAGTTCGAGATGAGTGCTATGGGGGAGTTGAATTTCTTTTTGGGGTTACAAGTTGACCAGAAGAAGGAAGGCATGTTTATCCATCAGACCAAGTATGTCTATGACATATTGGAACGGTTTGGGATGGAAGGAACAAAGTTGACTGCCCATTTCAGCACGCCGATTCAAGTGAATCACAATCTCGGGCCGGGTACTGATGGTGATACCGATGTGGATCCGACTTTATATCGGGCCATGATTGGGTCACTTATGTATTTAACTGCTTCAAGACCTGATATTATGTTTGCTGTTTGTATTTGTGCTAGGTTTCAAGCGAATCCGAAGGAGATGCATATGAAAGCTGTGAAGCGGATTCTACGATACCTCAAGTCGAAACCGAAGCTGGGACTTTGGTATCACGCGGAGGGAGATCTAGAGTTGGAGGCGTTCACAGATTCTGACTACGGAGGATGCAGCTTGACGCGCAAATCTACGACTGGAGGTTGTCAGTTCCTCGGAGGGAGATTGGTGTCCTGGCAATGCAAGAAACAAACATCGGTAGCCGTGTCAACGTGCGAGGCCGAGTATGTTGCTGCTGGTAGTTGCTGTTCACAGGTCTGTGGATACAACAACAATTGCGGGATTACGGTTTGGCTTATACTCAAACTCCAATTAGGATAGACAATCAATCTACAATTGCGATAACAAATAATCCAGTTAAACACAGTAAAACAAAGCACATAGACATAAGGCATCATTTTATTCGTGATTGTGCTGAAAAGAACTTGATAAAACTGGTAAAAGTGGCGACTGAAGATAATAATGCTGATTTATTTACCAAAGCGTTTGATAAGTCACGATTTGAGTATTTAATTCAACTTAATGGAATGCGCAACCCAGAGTAAAATTGACCTTAGTAGTATTTTATTTTCTCTTATAGTTGTTATATTTCTTTCTTTTTTACAGTAGGCTGCTAATTTAGGTAAGTTTCTAATTTAGGAAAGTTTCTATTTTTAGTAAGTATCTATTTTTAGTAAGTTAGTAGGTTAGCTTAGTTTACTGCTTTTTGCTATGAAAAACAAAAGAAAAAAGAAAGAAAATTACAAAAATACAAAAAAAGAGAATATCAGAAAAAGGAGTTAAAGTCTTAGATACATAGGTTCAAAGTGACGAAAATTAGCACCGTCGTTACGGACTCTAAGTATTTAGGCTTTCACACATAATGCAACTAAACTCTAAGTGTTATACTTTATTTAGTTTGATGTGTTGGTAGGCATAATACATATAGGGAATCTCAAGGCTAATAAAATATTCTAGAAAAAGTCAAGCGTGTCACTAACCTAGATGTATGACCAATCGGTCTTAATTTTTATGTACAAGACATACAAACTATAAGTCTAAATGAGGTATGCGAACTTTCTGGGGATGTATGGCAACATCAAATACATCTGAAAATGGAAAGAATAGAAATATCATGAAAAACTGAGAGTCGAAAACATGCAACTCTGTTGTACGTAAGTACAGACCTGCTGTCTCTGTTTAGATTCGGGTTAGCAGACATGTCGCTTTGTTGTACGTCAGTACAGACCTGTCACCGCTATCTGCTAACTTTAAAAAATAAACCTTAAGTCGAACTAAGACACTTTGTTGTATGAGAATACAGACCTGTGTCCGATGTTTGTCTTTTAAAGAAAGTTTGCAAATACCAACAAGTTAGAATCTTTGTCTGTGTGCCTTGATCATAAAAGTATGTCTATGTCTGAGTCACGTAAGATAATTTCCTGATAAATAAAAAGGCCAAGGGATATTCCGAAATGTAGAATGTTTAACGGGGTAAAATACAAACAATCGGCTAAATAGGTATGTCACAACAAACAATCAAAGGAATCAAAAATTCCTAAGTGTGAAAGTTTAAGTACTGAAAGTTAGTATCAGACATCGCTATCTGATTGAATCTTTCTTTGACTATTCTCGCCAAAAATATACTATTTAGTGTAGGTTAGAGTAGCTTAAGTTCAAAATTAATTTTATTTTATTTTATCTTCAGTAGGATAAAGGTCAAAGTTTCTAAGGATGCATGATTGGTTGAATAAACAAATATTGCGTGAAAATCTGTTGCTTAGTGTGACTGGTTCTGCAAAGGTTGTAAACCTCCATTCTTTGAAAAAGTTGAAAAAGTTGAATTTTATTCAAAGATTTTCAAAATTTTCATTTAAGTGTTGAAAAAGTTGAAAATTGTTCAAAGTTTTTCAAAACTTACGAGGTTGGGACTATTTAAACAAAGGTAATGATAGTTTCTCTCGAACTTAGTTCTCGTGTTTCGTTTACGCTATAAACCTTCAAAAACTTTAAGTAGGAGAGTTTCATTTTATCTTTATCGTTGAATAATGATTTTAATGTCCTACTAACATCTAATGACTTGTAAGTCTATACAGTGTTAGCCTTGAATTATTCACAGAATTACAGATTCTTCAACTGACAAAGGCGATTTGTGAACTTCATGCCAAGTTGGATCAGACAAAAACTGATCAGTAGCAGCAGATTGCAAATCTGGAGGCTATATTGGCATCTGGTTGAAAGATCATCCATCTCAGGGGGAGAAATAGTAGAGAGTGGAGAAATCGTAGAGAAGCTGTCCTTCGAAAAAGATGGCCTGAGCAGTGAGCTGACAAGACAAAGAAGATAGCTCGCATAGTGAGCGGGCAGATCTTTCAAGACAGTAGTGAGCTGGCAGATCTTTCAAATATTGGCTCTCACTGCTGATCCTCAGGGGGAGTCAGTGTCCGAAGCTACTGACATTAGGAAAGACAAGGATTCAGAGACAACTGAAGTAACTGAAGACATGGTCTGACCGGAGCATTGTCAGAGTAATTGAAGATGACTTAGAACTTTTTCCTAAGTGTTATGAATGCACCACTCGATGAAGGTGTTATGAATGATGATCAGAATGGGATAGATCTAGAGATGCAGAAGACTGCTCTAAATGATGAATCAGATTCTGAAGTTAGAAGTGACTGATTTTACCTTAGAAGGACCGTATAATCTAGGAAGACAATTCTGGGCTGAGGTGTTTGCAAAAACTGTCAGAAGAAAGGGTCGTACTGCAGATTTAAGAGGTTAGTCTAAGAGGTATTAGAAGCGCTGTGGTTCAAAGGAACGTGGACTAAGTTAGAGAAGCGATTCAGAATCATCCGTCATGGATAACGAGGAGAAAGGGTGATCTCGACATTCATTGTCATTAAAGCAAATAGTCTATCAAGATCAATGAACAAAAACTAGAAGCTATCGTCAAGGGGGAGTCTGTTGGTACATTCAGTGTGACGACAACAGTCTAGTTTTGTTATTGATAAGACAAGTTCTTAGGTGATTTTAGAATACAAGGCTTGGCATTCGAATCTGTGATAGATTCGAATGTAGCCATAGATTCGAATTGTTTATTGCTTGGGATTCGAATCTGTGATAGATTCGAGTCTAGCCTTAGATTCGAATGGGCTAGATTCGAGAGTGTCCTTGTGGACAGACTCGAATGGGCCTTAGGCCAGATTCGAGGTTGGCCCACAACAAACTCGAATCAGGGTCTATAATTAGGGATAGACTCGAATGATTAAAAGACCTTTGGCAGAATTCGTGAGGAATTAAGCGATAGGAGATCTCGAGTTTATCAGCTTGGTGAGTCCCGTTTCGGAGAGAATTAGTATGTAGGATCGTTCGTGTGTCGTCCGTTCAGCGTCTAATAGTCTCCGTGTTTCCGTTGGTTGAGAGTTGTCCGTCTGACCGTCAACGAGGATTCCGCACTCGTTAACGGGTCCGCGTCTAGATAGATCTGTCAGTGGTAGACCTTACAAAAACCCAATAAATCCAATCTTCAATGGATTCCAAAGGGTTGTGCATCTGGACCACACACAAATGCTAGTTGGGATTCTAAATCTGTACACGTGCCATATAAATCTGGAAATCCTAACAAAAAGGGACCCATATTGAGGTGGGTACCCAAGGTTGTGTGATCTTAATGCAGATGGTTCTTGGTTACTTCTGATCAAGACCCGTGCTTCAAAGAAATGGCTTCTAGTTACCTTAGACAAGGACCCGTTCTTTTGCTTGTCGGTTGTGCTTAAACCGACACGTTTGGCTTCTGTGCACACAGCCCAGGACCCGGTCTTAACTCATCATGTTTTCTGAACATCTCGGTTCAGAACATGGTTTGATTGTGAATTAAAAATGGATGTGTTTGAATGCATATAGTTTTTCATTATATGAATTTATGTGTTTCAGGCTAAGTCCATTTGGTATATGGATTCGGGTTGCTCCAAGCACATGACAGGAAGAAGAGAATTGCTGTCAAACGTTGTTGAACAGTATTGCGGAACTGTGAAATTCGGGAACAACCATCAGGCTCACATAAAAGGATACGGGGACTTAGTTCTAAATAATCTGGTCATCAAGGATGTTGACTATGTTGAGGGGTTATCTCATAATCTTTTTAGCATAGGACAGCTCTGCGACAAAGGACTAGAAGTAACGTTTAGGGCTAAGAACTGCAGTGTTAAGAACATGGATGGAAAAGAAATCTTAACTGGTTCCCGAAAATCTAACCTTTACACCATTGACGTAGCTAAGCTTGTAGTGACGGATAACATTTGCCTACTATCAAAAGCCTCTTCAAAAGACTCTTGGTTGTGGCATCGAAGATTATCCCATTTGAATTTTGATAATATCAACAAGCTGGCTGCGAAGCAATTGGTCAAAGGACTTCCTGAGTTGCGCTACGAAAAGGACCATCTGTGTGGAGCGTGTGAGAAAGGAAAAATGAAACGATCATCTCACAAACCAAAGCCCGAACCTTCAACAAAAAGAGTTTTGGAGTTACTTCATATGGATTTATGCGGACCGATGAGAACTCAAAGCATAAATGGAAAACGATATGTGTTGGTTATCGTTGATGATTATTCTCGATATACCTGGGTCAGGTTCTTGCGTTCCAAGGACGAGACAGCTCAAGAAATCATTGATTTTATCAAGAGTGTCGAGACCCAACAGCAGCTGTCAGTACAATCAATCAAATCAGATAACGGCACGGAGTTCAAGAACTCGGTAGTGGAGGGCTTCCTTCGATCCAAAGGGATTCAGCATCAATACTCTGCTGCTCGAACACCTCAACAAAATGGGATCGTGGAAAGGCGTAACCGTACGCTAGTAGAAGCCGCTCGTACAATGCTCACATATTCAAAGCTACCTCCGTTCTTGTGGGCCGAAGCCGTATCAACAACATTCTATTCACAGAATCGCTCCATCATCCATAAGCGCTTTAACAAAACTCCTTACCAACTCTTTTTGAATAAAGTACCATTTATCAAGTACTTACGTGTATTTGGTTGCAGGTGCTATGTGCTAAATGACAAAGACAACCTCGGGAAATTTAATGAAAAGCCGGATGAAGCGATCTTCATTGGATACTCATCCAACTCGAAGGCGTATCGCGCATTCAATACCCGAACCAGAACAGTCAATGAAAGTGTACACGTCACATTTGATGAGTTGGCTGAACTGGCAACTGAAGTTGATCAATCAGGGCCACGCATTACTCAAATGCCTGGAGACTCTTCGAATAACCCCATTTCTTTTTCTCCTTCTGATTTGGTTAATTTATTTGATCCTTTTGATGTTGAATTTTTCGGTCCTAACGCTAGTGTGTCTAATGTTGTAAATAATGTAGGTAATCCTTCCAGTTCAACTGCGCCACAAAGTTTCTCCGCTCCATCTTCATCAACATACCCTCATCCATCCACATCATCCACCGACACATCCGCAGTTGAATCTACTCCTATAATACCCTCACATATAATACCAACGATTCTTCCTTCACCTGAACACTCGGAAATTGAACCAGAACCTGTGGTACCATCATTTGAAACCATTGACCATGAATCCTCATCCATCCCCATATTAACCACAGAGGTTCCATCCCGAGCACCCCTTCCACACGAGATCAAATGGACCCGCAGTCACCCAACAGAGCAAATCATTGGTGACGTATCAACAGGAGTCCAAACTCGTAGGGCATCTGCTAATGAATGTCTCTATGCATCATTCTTGAGTATGATAGAGCCCGCTCGTGTGGATGAAGCCCTAACAGATCCGGATTGGATAGTTGCAATGCAAGAGGAACTCAACCAGTTTGAACAGCTAAGAGTATGGCGGTTAGTTCCCAAGCCAAAAGACCGTACAGTCATCGGAACAAAGTGGATCTTTAAGAACAAACGAGATGAAAACGGCATTGTGATAAGGAACAAAGCAAGACTTGTTGCCAAAGGCTACCGACAACAAGAAGGGATAGATTGTGACGAGACCTTCGCTCCAGTTGCACGGATCGAAGCAATCAGAATCTTCTTGGCGTACGCGGCACACAAAGACTTCAAAGTGTACCAAATGGACGTCAAGACTGCCTTTCTAAACGGTGAACTTAACGAGGAAGTGTATGTTGAACAACCACAAGGCTTTGTTGATGCACATAAACCTGACCATGTTTATGTGCTAGATAAGGCCCTCTATGGTTTAAAACAAGCACCTTCAGCATGGTATGATAGTCTTTCGAATTTCCTTATTTCTGCCGGTTTCTATAAAGGTGTGGTGGACACAACTCTGTTCACTAAAAGGGAAGGCCCACATATAATGCTAGTACAGATTTATGTCGACGATATTATATTTGGATCTACTGACAGTAATTTTTGTAAGGATTTTTCAGCCCTAATGGAGTCCCGGTTTGAGATGAGTATGATGGGGGAAATGAACTTTTTTCTCGGATTACAAGTCAAACAACTTGAGGATGGGATTTTTGTGAACCAGTCGAAATATACTCTTGACATTCTCAAGAAGTATAAGTTAGACTCTTGCACGAGTATCGCAACTCCCATGGCCTCCAACTGTAAGTTAGACACCGATCCTTCCGGGAAAAGTGTCGATAATTCAACTTACAGAGGGATGATAGGATCCTTATTATACTTGACTGCCAGTAGGCCGGATATAGTGTTTTCAACATGTCTTTGTGCTAGATTTCAGGCCGACCCAAAAGAATCACACCTAACTGCGGTAAAACGCATTTTTCGTTATCTTAAGGGTACACCCGAACTTGGTCTATGGTATCCAAAGGGAACCGATTTCGATCTTACCGCGTTTTCAGATGTTGATTTTGCAGGTTGTAGAGTGGACAGAAAAAGCACATCGGGAGGAATACAGTTTTTAGGCGATAGACCGGTGAGTTGGTCTTCTAAAAACCAGAATTGTGTTTCCGCATCTACAGCTGAGGCTGAGTATGTAGCAGCTGCAAGCTGTTGCTCTCAAGTGCTGTGGATGAGAACATAATTACGCGATTATGGGTTCTCACTCACCAATATCCCTATTTACTGTGATTCTCGAAGTGCAATTGCCATCTCTTGCAATCCCGTGCAGCACTCTCGAACAAAACACATAGATATTGTAACAACCCAACATTTGGTCCAGTCTTAATTTCTGTATTCTGATCAAATAATGTAATTTTATTACATTAATTATCTTGTAATTTAATTTATGAATGAAATAATGAACTTAAATTATTTGAGTTATTAATTATTAAAGATGAATAAATTATAAGATATTTAA
>JAANYP010002448.1:0-38742 GCA_020465985.1 Centrapalus pauciflorus | reverse complement strand
TTAGAGGACCTACCTGAACCGACACCAGAGCCTACAGTTGAAAATACACCTAAGGTGTCTGACTCAACCGTCAAGGTCAAGAAAGTGAAATTTGTGTCTTCCTCCAGTGAAACACCTGCAGGAAAATAGAAAATTTCTTGGGCTGACCAGGTCGAAGAGGCAGACACTGTAGATGTACCAAAGGAGATAGACACTAGTGAGACACCTAGATCTAAGGGAACACACAAAAAGTCCATAGATAAGATGTCTTGCTTTAGATGTCATGAGAAAGGGCATGTTGCTTCTCACTGTCCACTTAGGAAAGCAGATGTTACCCCTAAGACAGTGAACCCAACACCTGTTAAGCCCTCACCCAGTGTGGCAAGCAGCAGTAGTTCTCAACCTACCGAGAAAACTGTGCAGGCCGCACCCAAATAAGTTGTGAATAACACACCGGTTAAGGTTGGACCAAAGGAAGTGATTAGGACAAATTCACCGAATCGTGTCAATAATCAATCTAGGTCAGCACCTCAGCAAGTCTATTGGAGCACAACACCTAGCAGGTCACATACTCCAGTTAGGTCACATACTCCAGTTAGACAATATGCACCAGTAAGAGCTCAAAGATCACAGTCAGAAATGGCATATAATAGAAATTATTCTAGAGCTCCACAACAAATGCCTACACGAAGGCAAAGAGTGAACTTAAATCACTCGGCACCACAACAGAATTCAGTTCAAAGGCCCAAGTCACCTGAAAGGCGAGATGGGTACTTGAAAGAGTTCACGTATGTGGACGAGAATGGTATTACCAAGTTAGTCATGGCTTGGGTTCCCCGTGATAACTAACCTCTTTTCTTTCATGTGCAAGAGATAACTACAGGTCCAAACAACAAGTGGTTCGTCGACAGTGGTTGCTCCAGGCACATGACGGGGGAAAGAAGTCTTCTCACAGACTTCAAGGGGGTAATAGGGGATTCGTATCATTCGCTGGTAACAAGGGTGGAAACATCACGGGTACCGGAGTGGTCACTAATGGGACAATAAAATTGGACCAAGTTTATCACGTTGATAAACTGGTTCATAATCTCATTAGTGTATCTCAAATCTGTGATAAGAAGAACTCGGTGTTATTTACTGACACTGAGGCGTTAGTGCTAAAGCCTGGATTCAAAATTCCTCAAGAATGGGTGTTGATGCGGGCGCCAAGGAAGAACGACTTGTACATGCTGGATATGAACAAGCCAGAGACTTCGATGGGGCCAATTTGTCTACTATCCAAAGCTTCGGAGACGGAATCCGTACTGTGGCACAGACGCATGGCTTACCTGCACCTGAGAAAGATGAATTACATAACGAAGCATGGACTGGTGCAGGGTGTGCCCATGAAAAGTTTTCAGTTCGAGGATAAGTGTCTACCTTGCATGAAGGGCAAACAACACAAGAAGACACACAAGTCCAAGAAGCAGAATTCCATAGCCTCAACATTCGATCTGTTGCACATGGACCTTTTCGGCCCAATCAACAAAAGGAGTATCGGAGGTAGTTGGTACTGCTTAGTTATCACTGACGATTACTCACGTTTTTCTTGGGTTTTCTTTTTAGGTACGAAGGACGAGACGGCTGCAAGGCTCATCGGGTTCTTGGACCAAGTGGAAAACTCATACGGAACTAGGGTTAAACATATTCGTAGTGATAATGGAACTGAATTCAAAAACACTGTAATTAGTGTATATTGCCTATCAAAGGGCATAGTGCATCAATTCAGTGCACCATATGAACCTCAACAGAATGGGGTGGCCGAACGTAAAAATAGAACTTTGATTGAGGCTGCAAGGACTATGCTTTCGGATTCAAAGCTTCCTACCATGTTTTGGGGGGAGGCAGTGAATACCGCGTGCCACATTTTAAACCGAGTCCTTACAGTCAAATCATTGAACAAAACATGCTATGAAATTTTGAATTAACGGCCACCTAACTTAACTGGATTCGAACCGTTTGGAGTACCATGCACACTTTTAAGAACAAAACATCAACCGAAGTTTGGTGAAAAGGCTGACGAAGGATACTTCCTAGGTTATGTGCCAAACTCACCAAACAAACGGGTGTTTAACAAAACAACTGGTACTGTGGAGATTGTGTATAACATTGAAGTCACAAGTTATACACATGAACCCCAAACTGGTCCGGAATGGATATTTGACTATGATAAGTTATTTGAGTCATTTAACATTCCTTTGGATGATAATGCAGGTACAATCGAGAAGGACATGGCGACGTTGCATCTGAACGACGATGGCCAAATCTTTCCGAGGACCACGTTCGAGTCTACATCCGAGCCTACTGCGACTGTAGATGGATCTCCAGAAGTTGCTGATCAGGAAGCACCTACAACTGAGAATCAGTCTCAAGCATCGAGTTCCAATTCTGAGGAAAACGTCCGTGAGGAGGAAAATGTAGAAGCTGAGCCTGTTCCCCCATTAGGTGAAATAGGATCCAACTTAGGAGATAATCTAAGGGTTGATGAAATAGAGACCTCTAGGATTAACAAGAACCATCCAATAGAAAGCATCATAGGAAATCCTAACGAGGGTGTGAAGGACTCGGAGTAGTGTAAATAACAACACCGTGTTGTTGTCGATGATAAACGACTCCGAGGCATATCACACATGTCTTTATTCATGTTTCATATCGCAAGTAGAGCCTAAGAATGTGCAAATGGCACTTAAGGATAACTCCTGGGTTGAAGCGATGCAGGAAGAACTTTCACAGTTTAGGAAACTAGAAGTGTGGGAGTTAGTTCCGTTACCTCGAGGGGAGATTGCAATAGGAACCAAATGGGTTTTTAAGTGCAAAAGAGACGATCGGGGTATAGTCACGCGCAATAAGGCGAGATTAGTTGTAAAGGGTTTCAACCAAGAGGAGGGAATCGATTACAATGAGGTGTTTGCACCAGTAGCAAGGCTGGAAGCCATTAGGTTGTTTCTAGCTTTTGCCTCCTTCAAGGGCTTTAAGGTATATCAATTAGATGTTAAGAGTGCTTTCTTATATGGGAAAGTGAAGGAGTTGGTGTATGTTGAACAACCGCCCGGATTTACAGATCCAAAATATCGTGATAGAGTATATCGCTTAGATAAGGCTCTTTATGGATTACATCAGGCACCTAGGGCGTGGTATGAGACTTTATCCAACCATCTTTTAGAAAACGGTTTTGAAAGGGGTAGGATAGATAGTACTCTCTTTGTTAAGAGGAAGGGAGATCACTTTATCTTGGTACAAGTGTACGTCGATGATATCATCGTTGGATCATCAGACGAACATATGTGCAAAGATTTCGAGAAGGTGATGAAGTCTAAGTTCGAGATGAGTGCTATGGGGGAGTTAAATTTCTTTTTGGGGTTACAAGTTGACCAAAAGAAGGAAGGGATGTTTATCCATCAAACTAAGTATGTCTATGACATATTGGAGCGTTTCGGGATGGAAGGAACAAAGTTGACCGCCCATTTCAGCACACCGATTCAAGTGAATCATAAACTCGGACCGGGTACTGAAAGTGATACCGATGTGGATCCGACTTTATATCGGGCCATGATTGGGTCACTTATGTATTTAACTGCTTCAAGACCTGACATAATGTTTGCTGTGTGTATTTGCGCTAGGTTTCAAGCGAATCCGAAGGAGATGCATATGAAGGCTGTGAAGCGGATTCTACGATACCTCAAGTCGAAACCGAAGTTGGGTCTTTGGTATCACGCGGAGGGAGATCTAGAGTTGGAAGCGTTCACGGATTCTGATTACGGAGGATGTAGCTTGACGCGCAAATCAACGACTGGAGGTTGTCAGTTCCTAGGAGGGAGATTGGTATCCTGGCAATGCAAGAAACAAACATCGGTAGCCGTTTCAACGTGCGAGGCCGAGTATGTTGCTGCTGGTAGTTGCTGCTCACAGGTTCTGTGGATACAACAACAATTGCGGGATTACGGTTTGGCTTACACTCAAACTCCTATTAGGATTGACAATCAATCTACAATTGCTATAACTAATAATCCAGTTAAGCACAGTAAAACAAAGCACATAGACATAAGGCATCATTTTATTCGTGATTGTGCTGAAAAGAATCTAATCAAACTGGTAAAAGTGGCAACAGAAGATAACAATGCAGATTTATTTACCAAAGCGTTTGATAAGACACGGTTTGAGTATTTAATTCAACTGAATGGAATGCGCAACCCAGAGTAATTTGATCTTAGTAGTAGTAAGTTTATTTTCTTGAAGAGTCGTAGTATTTCTTTCTTTACTGTAATCTGCTAATTTAGGAAAGTTTCTATTTTTAGTAAGCTTCTATTTTTAGTAAGTTTCTATTTTTAGTAAGTTAGTAGGTTAACTTAGTTTACTGCTTTTTCTTATGAAAAACAAAAGAAAAAAAGAGAGAAAATTACAAAAACAAAAAAAAAAGGAGAATATAAAAAAAAAAAGGAGTTAAGTCTTAGATACATAGGTTCAAAGTGACGAAAATTAGCACCGTCGTTACAGACTCTAAGTATTTAGGCTTTCACACATAATGCAACTAAATTCTAAGTGTTATACTTTATTTAGTTTGATGTGTTGGTAGGCATAATACATATAGGGAATCTCAAGGCTAATAAAATATTCTAGAAAAAATCAAGCGTGTCACTAACTTAGATGTATGACCAATCGGTCTTAATTTTTATGTACAAGACATACAAACATTGAGTCTAAATGAGGTATGCAAACTTTCTGGGGATCTATGGCAACATCAAATACATCTGAAAATGGAAAGAATAGAAATATCATGTAAAACTAAGAGTCGAAAACATGCAACTCTATTGTACGTAAGTACAGACCTGTTGTCTCTGTTTAGATTCGGGTTAGCAGACATGCCGCTTTGTTGTACATCAGTACAGACCTGTCACCACTATCTGCTAACTTTAAAAGAAAACCTTAAGTCGAACTAAGAACTCTGTTGTATGAAAATACAGACATGTGTCCGATGTTTGTCTTTTAAAGAAAGTTTGCAAATACCAACAAGTTAGAATCGTTGTCTGTGTGCCTTGATCATAAAAGTATGTCTATGTCTGAGTCACGTAAGATAATTTCTTGATAAATAAAAAGGCCAAGGGATATTCCGAAATGTAGAATGTTTAAAGGGGTAAAATACCAACAATCGGATAAATAGGTATGTCACGACAAACAATCAAAGGAATAAAAATTCCTAAGTGTGAAAGTTTAAGTACTGAAAGTAAGTATCAGACATCGCTATCTGATTGAACCTTTCTTAGACTATACTCATCAAAAATATGTTGTTTAAGTAATTAGCTTAGCTTGTAAATTTTTTAGTATAGCTTAAGTCTAGATTGAATTTTTGGTCAACATTTTACCTTAGTTTATTTTATTTTATTTTATTTTAGTTTAGTTTAATTTTTACTTAGGTAAAAGGTCAAAAGTTACTGAGGGTGCATTCAAAGTTGAATAAAATAATCAATGCGTGAATTATCTTGAGCTTAGGGTAAAAGAATTGGCATAGTTTATCTGGTTACACAATACCGTAGAAAAAAGTTGAAATTATTTCAAAATTTTCGAAATTTTTCTAAGTGTTGGTGGTTTCGAATCTAAGACAGACTCGAATAAGGAGTAATTCGAATCTGTCAGTAGATTCGAATCTACACTTAGACTCGAAGGTTGGTAGTATATATAGGTCAACAGTGAAGTCATTTAATACTTACTGTTCTCGAATCTATACCCTCGAATCTATATTGGCGATTTCGAATCTGTTCTCGAGTCTATCGTAATCCTTCTAAATGACAATTTGTCGAGTTTGAAGACTGTGTGTTCGATTCTACTCTTGCATCTAGGTATAATCAACTTGATTGTACAAGATTTATGTAGTTTTATACACAAGTTTAGGCTAAAACATCAAATTTTGAAGTTTTATGGGTCAAAATAGGGTTTTTGCTAAATAACTAAGTTTGGGCCTATAAAATATCAAATTAAAAGCATAAATCAAGGATTAGAACCTAGTTGAACTAATGTATGTGATTTACCAAGTTCAAAATGGTTAAAATCTTGGGTTTTGTTGAAACAATGGCCGACGGGGCTTCGAGTCTATTCTTGGATTCGAATATGTTCATGGGTTTCTCGAATCTGTCATTAGATTCGAGATGACCATGATATTCGAATCTGTCCATTAGACTCGAATAGGGACTTTTCGAATCTGTCCATTACACTCGAATATGGACACTTCGAATCTGTTACTTTTGCTTTATTTACTTTGTTTAATTTAAATTTTATTAAACTTGTGAAAATTTAATTGTGTTAGATTTTGTATTTAATCAAGTACAAAATAAAACAAATTTGAATTTAAACAAGTTTATTGATTTTTAATGAGTCTAACAGTTTTGTTTATTGTGCAGATATGGCGGCTCGAGCTTTTGTCCCAAAGCATAATATGGTCCTTAATCCTGATAATAATATCCCTGAGGCGCAGGGTTTTCGCCAAGTTTTGGATTTCCTAGCTGAATCTAGGATTAGCTATGCGTTGTATCATAACATTCCAGTAGTCATTTCGTATGTACGGCAGTTTTATGACCATTTACAGGTTGATTGTGCTGTCACCCCGACAGTTCTAAGAACCAGAATTGCTGGACAGCCGCTAGTCTTCTCTGCGGATATGTTGTGACAGGTTCTGCAGTTGGGAACACAGGAACAGGAGGACGGGCCTATTGACTTCCAGTTAAGTATTAGGCAGACCGCGTTTCTGAGGATGGGCTACAGTTTGGATGTTACGAAGTCATCGTATATGAAGAGTGGACTGATAGGACAGTGGAGATTCTTGGTGCACGTTTTCATGGCTTGTTTTGCGCCGAAGAAGGCTGGATTTGACTACATAGTGTCAAAGATCCAATCGGGGGTTATTGCACTAGTGTATAATCGGAAGTTCAGCTTCTCGCAAATGTTTTTCTCGGAGTTCGTCCATCAGCTTACAGCTCCAGAAAGGGAAAGATTTCTGCTGTATCCAAGATTTGTTATGATGTTGATAAGGCACTTCTTGCCAAATTTGCCACAGTCAGATGACTCTCTGAGCGTTAATGTTATGGACAAACGCATTTTTGCTAACTGTTCCTCACATCGAGGAAGATTAGCTGTTCCGGTGGCGCGTCCATTGTTTGGAGCGATTGTGGATAGGGAATTTCACGCCCCGGGAGATGCCAACTGGGCAGGGGTCGTTGAGATTCAACCACAGCAACAACAACAGCAACGTCAACAACAACAACATCCGCGTGATCCAAGACGACGACAGAGGCCAGCCGCGAGTCAAATCCAGGCGTCAAGGCCTTCTACGAGCGACCAGCCCCAAGCACAATAAGCAGAGACTTCAAGTGCAGTTCCCGAATCCGAGCAGATTGCTCAAACCCTGGAGGAAATATGGGCATCTGGTCCCCATGCCAATGAAGATGTTGCAGCAGCGTTAGTGGGTGAGCTGCTTAGTCCCCCAGAAGATGAAGATGATGTATTTCGGGATGTAGAGGAATATGAGCCAGAAAGGGCAGATGAAGGCTTAACATCTTCAGAATCCGAATCAGAATCAGAGGAGGTTCCTGAACCAGCAGCTGCAGATCCCGGAATTCAAATTGGAACCTATGGATCGAGGTTGATTGTGAATGAAGGAGGTTCGAGGAGGCGAGAGGACAGGGAATCTGAGGATTCAGATTTTGAAGAAGAGGAGGTTGCTCCGTTGGTGACGAGGCAAATGGCCAAACGTCACAGATTCATGCAGGGGACATCATCAGAGTCCGATGCACAACCTCAGCCTCAAACCCAAACTCAACCACAAGCCACAGCTCCACCATCACCGCCACCTCAGCATCATGAACCATACATTCCACCACCATTCATCCCATCTCCCATTCAGTCCATTCCATCTACGTCAGCCGCATATACTGAAAATCAAAGATTCATGCAACTCAAAGGACGTGTTGACTTTCAGCATGTTCAAATCATATCCCTTACAAAAGCTGTCGGTGAGCTCCAGGAGCATAACTCAAATCTTGACAAGGAGAATGCAGAATTAAGGAAGATTGTGGAGACTGTAAGAGACGAAAACACAGAGCTAAAATCGTTTATTGCTGATCAGTCTTCAGAAATCAGATCAATAAGGTCCCTCCTTGAGCAACTTATGAAAAATCTACAAACTCAGGGGGAGACAAGTTGTAAGGAGCAGGAAGTACAGCGAAGAGATGATGATAACGAAGGCAATGATCCCGGTGCAAATAAAGAGAATGAGTCTGTAGATTTTCCTGCAGCTCAAACTACACAAGTTCAGGGGGAGCCTAGTCAAGGTGAAGGAGAAATGGGAGAAGCTGGTTCATCAAAACAGCCTACAGACTTTGAAATCAGTGAGATGATTGAAGCGCTTATGGATCTCGATGATGATCCTCTGGATGTAGGTTTTGATAATAAAGATGAAGAGCTGGAGGAAGGCGAGTTTGTGCCAGAAGAGGTAGTGGACTGGCAGTCAGATGATGAGGTAGTCGCTGATGAGGATGATGAAGCTGATGAGATAGTTGTGCAGCAGAATCCTATTACCGATACCTACATGATTGATGGAAATAGAATTGTCAATGTAGATATAGTAAATGCTGCATTGAATCCTCAGCCATCGACAGAAGAACCTGCAAGAGAGCTAACTAATGAAGAAAAAAGAAAGCTATGGTTCAGGGCTGAAGAGAAGGAGTTAGCGATTAAGAGGACAATGAGAGTGCCGGGTACTGGGAAGCTGTCTGAGCGAATTTTAAGTTGGTTCTTTGACAGAGATCTGCAGCTTTTTGTAATTAAAAGAAAAGACGGGCTTCAGTACATGAGGCGAACATTAAAAGCATTCAACTCCCTACCAAAGATCGAAATCATTGCGTTAGCATGGAAAGATTTGATAAACATTGGAAATGATCCCTATGCGAGCGTAATTGAAAGAATCATAAGAAAGGAGGGGAGATCAAGGAAATTCGAGCGTTTGAATCCAAGGGTCGGGAGAAGAGTAGAGGATCAGTCACGTATAGATCCTCTAACTGGACGACCGTGGATGAGGATTCATTACAAACCAGCTAAATGTCTGAGGAAAGTGCCTCTAAAGCAAATGCCACAGAATGTTTTGCAGAATTTACATTGGTGGTACGCCGACACTGAGACCGGGGAAGCAGTTATGGAGGATTTTGAAGAAAAAGTCATTCTTAGAGTCTACGACCCGCTTCACCAGGTAAACCTCTCCAAAGAAGATCTTCAGATTTTGTATAATTGTAAGATCTCCAGTGACACACATATGGATAGTGAGGCTAGTAAGTATGAAAATGTGGTCAAGGTATGTGTCGAGAAAGGTCTGTATGCTGGTAGTATGTTGAATCAATAAATAAACCAAGTTCTTAAATCAAATATGTGAATTATTAGAAGCTATCGTCAAGGGGGAGTCTGTTGGTACATCCTGTGTGATGATAGCAGTCTAAGTGGTCTTACATTGTGATTTAGCATGTGTTTGTTATATATGTTATTTATGGTTGATATTTATCGGTGTTTGTATGTTGGAACTTGATGTAACGTATTACAAAAAGTTCAAACATAAAGTTCAAAGATAAAATCAATCATAAGGTAATAACGTAAGTTTCATCACTTAAGTGTTTAAGTGTATTGGCTAGATTCGAATAGGTAAAGGAAGACATTTGAATCTGTGATAGATTCGAATGGGCTAGATTCGAGAGTGTCATTGTGGACAGACTCGAATGGGCCTTGGGCCAGATTCGAGTTTGGCCCACATCAGACTCGAATCAGGGTCTATAATTAGGGATAGACTCGAATCATTAGAGGACTTTTAGCAGAATTCGTGAGGAATTAAGCAAAAGGCGATCTCGAGTTTATCAGCTAGGTGAGTGCCGTTTCGGAGAGAATTAGTTCGTAGGATCGTTCGTGTGTCGTTCGTTCAGCGTCTAATAGTCTCCGTGTTCCGTTGGTTGAGAGTTGTCCGTCTAACCGTCAACGAGGATTCCGCACTCGTTCACGGATCCGCGTCTAGATAGATCTTGCAGTCGTAGACCTTACAAGTTATTAATAGTTAATAATTTAATCAGAAACTAATAGAATTAATTAAGAAAGTACAGGGACCAAAGTGCAATTAACAGAAAATTACAGAAACCCTAATAGACTTAGGGTATATGGGCTGGCCCCTATAGGGGGTTCCCACATCTTCCATGCAACCTTAAGTTAAGGTTTCCCCTCAACTATAAATAGGGTTGCATGCTAGCTTCCAAATCGTTCATTAATAATTCCAAGTTCATACTTTCTGAAAGAGATCCAACTTTTGGAACTCAAGATAATTGGAATTTGGAACATAATTATAAATATTTTCCTTGGTTCATTGGGTGTGAACCACTAGAGGTGTTCCTACTTTGGGCACTAGCCGTCAGATCAGAGTTGTGGAAGCATTCTTCGCGGGAGAAATCTGTTTCTCCAAAGGTTAGTTTTTTTATTCTCTCTTTTATTTTATTCAGTTGCTTTACTTATTTGGTTTAACTCCGTTAGGGTTAATATTCTTGCTGTTGTTAGATTATTTATTTTCTGCAAAGTTTTAAATTAATCTAGCAAGGGTATAGGGAACCCATCAACATCTGCAACCAAAGATATGGAAAAGTTTAACGTTGGAAATTATTTTATTGATAATATATAAGGCGTCTTTCCAAAGCGTTTGTTGACAATAGATCTGTTTTGGGTAAAACAAGCGGTTGCTACAGCTTCAGCCCAGAGGAATAACGACAGATTTGAATAGGCTAGCATCATCCTTGCAGATTCAACAAGAGTGCGGTTTCGAAGTTCAACTACACCATTTTGTTGACGGGTACGAGCAGCTGAAAATTGATGGGTTATTCCTAATGAACTAAGAAAGGTCTCTAAAGACGTGTTCTTTAACTCAGTACCATTATCAGATATAATGTTCTGAATAGTCAGCTGTAACTTTACTTGAATTCTGCGTAGGAAGTCAATTATGATATCTGTAGCTTCAAATGTTGATCGCAGAAAGAAAACCCACGTGTATCTCGAGTAATCATCGACGATTACAAGAACATACTTTTCATATTGATACTCTGTACTCTCATCTGCCCGCACAGATCCATGTGTAGCAGCTCTAAATGTTTTGTTGAAAAGTGTTCAACCTTTGATATGTGCAAAGCTCTCACCATCTTTCCTTTCTCAAACGCCGCACACAACTGCTCTTTTTGAAACTTGAGAGTTAGAAGGCCTTTGACTAAATCTTTGGCAAGGTTATTCAGATCTTTGTAGTTCAAGTGGGAAAGACGATGATGCCACAACCGTGACTCTTTTGTAGATGCCTTAGACATTAAACAGTCATCTTTTGGCATTTTTAAATTGGCCAAATCAATATAATACAGATTAGTCTTCCTAGCACCAGCAAGAATTTCCTTTCTTTCCCCAGATTTTATGCTACATCTGTTAGCCTTGAAATTGACTTCTAACCCTTTATCGCACAACTGTCCTATGCTGAACAGATTATGACCAAGACCATCTACATAGAATACCTTTTGGATAGTGATCTGGTCATACTCTAAACTCCCATAGCCTTTGATCGGACAGAACTGATCATTTCCAAATCTAACCGTCCCACAGAATTTATCAACAAAATTCATAAGGGTGTCTCTCTGTCCGGTCATATGCTTGGAGCATCCGGAATCAAGGTACCAGACATGATTTACCTACAAATCGCATTAAACAGTGAGGTGTAATGTCAGTTACACAATCAGTAACAATCTTAACTTTAGGAACCCATTTCTTGACAGTTTTCTTCGGTATCCACTTTTGAACAGTTCTTTTAGGAACCGATTTGGAAGTTGATTTCTTTGGAACCCATTGTTGTCTAGACTTGGGAACCTTGTTCTTTTCTTTCCACATATACACATTTGACATAGATATGGATTTTGCATGAAAAACATTACTATTAAAAGTGTTCAAAAATAACAAATCAGCACGACAGTATTTATGACAAGTTTTAGCAGCTAAGTTATTACAGACATTGTTCACTAAAGAACTATTCCGATTTGTAATACAACACTCCTTTTGCCTCCACTATGTTCGTACACTCTCCTTTTTCTTTCCAATCTGCTTCTTTCTCCAAACATGCTTTGATTCTCACAATATTATCTTTAAAAATTTCTTACCATGAGCAGAACCTGAACTTTTGGCTTTGGTAACCGTCGAAGATAATGATTCACCTTTTTCAAATTTTGAAGGAACAAATACAACTTTTACTTTGTCCTTATGTTTCAAAACAGGTTTTGAAACTGATACAACTTTGGGAGTTGTAGGTACTTGTTTCAAGATACCAACTTGTCCCTTAGTTTTAACAGTTCCTTTTGTTATAGAGGTTTAATAAATTCATCTATCTTGACAAAAAAGTTCATCTACAAGATGAACCCTAGAGTTCATAAACAGATCAAATTCTTTTTCAGAGTTAATGGTTATAGCAAGAGCTGAAGTTGTGGATTTTGAAGATTTCTGAACATGTTGAGATGTTAGTCCAGGCAGTGCTTCAAGTTTTATTACTAAATCCTGATTTACTACATGGATCTTTACCTTTTTCTTCCTCAAAAGTTTTGATTTTCAATTCAAGAACAGAGTTATCTTCTCAAGAACTGAAGTAGGAATGTATGGCTTTTGAGGGAAAATTGTATTTTCAGAAAGATCCTAATAAGAATATGTCTGAATTAAAAGATCTTCTCCCAATTCCACTTCCTCAGAAGCTTTTAAAAACCATTTTTAATCCTAAATTCATGTATCTTGTATCATATAACGTTGGAGAACACGAAATTGCTTTCGTAAGATACTTAGGATTTTCACAACCAATACCAGCTTTGAATTATAAAAATCAGTGTCTTTTGGTTGAATTAAGTAAACCGTTTGATCTGTTTAACCTCTCTTTAAGAATTCATCTTCTAAGGTTTTTTATTTTCTCATAAAGCTTAGTTCTTTCTTCAATGATCGAATTGTATTTTACAGAACAATTGGCATATTCTAATTCAGCTAATTTAAGTTTTTCAGTTATGTCATTAATGGTGTTACTCAGTTTCTTATTCTCAAGCTAAAGTTTGTTGAACTTTTCTTCCATAACGGAAATAGATTGCAAAGAGAATGTCGTATCTTTGGAAAATTCTAACACTAATGCATGCTCATTTCTCAATTTATTTTCCAAAGAATGGACATTGTTTTTCTCGACTTTTAATGATTTTTTTCAAAATGTTTTAGCATACAAGCCATTTGCACTAACTTATTTTCAAGCTCAAAGGAGTTATCATTATCTGAGTCAGGATTAGAATCTACCTTAGGTGTCTTGGAATTGTCAGATGTTTCAGATGCTGATCCATCATCCTCATTTATTTTACTGCAATATCTTCTCTCAGCTCAGTCTCTGAATCTGTATCCTCAGCTTTTGCATTGTCCTCTTCCTCATCAGTCAACCCAACCCATACTTCATCTTCAGCAAGCATGGCTGACTCATTTTTCTCAAATTCTGATATGTTCTAAAATATTTCACACTTTAAGCAAATGTGCGCGTCCACATCTAGAATATATTCATCATCAGAGAGTTGAAGCCAAAGATCATCTTCTGCCATAAGTGCTTTCCCATCTTATTTTTTTTGCCAGCAAAGCCTTTCTAGTGTAATACTCACAATTCTTGACCACAGGCTTTCTGCATTCCCTGGCATAGTGGCTTCGCTTTCCGCATTTATAGCATTTTGGCTCTTCGTCTTTTTGGACAGATTTCTCTTTCTGACAGTACTTCTCGTGCTTCTTTCCACTACTCTCCCCAGATTTATCATATTTCTCGCGTTGATCATACTTTCTTGACCCAGTTTTTATAACACAACTTGTTATTCGTTGGTTTGCGCTAAAACGTTTTCTGAAATGCCTTTGTCTTGCTTTTTCGTATCTTCAATTTCTGAGTTTGCAGATGAGTCAAATGTTTCAGATTCAGATGAACTGCTTAACAGTACTAGCTTCTCCTTCTTTGACTTGAATTTGTATTTCTTCTCAGCTAGGAGAGCCAATGGATCCACTGTTCGCTTTTCAGCTTGCTTCTTATCAGAAACTTTCCTTAGAACAACCTCCTGGTAATTGTTCAGATTCTCAAAGACCATATGTGTATTTATCTTATCAATGTCTTTGGTCTATCGAATAATCATCGCATATTTATCCCACTCAGGATTGAGGACATTCAAGAACTTGACATTGATCTCCAAGTTTGATTTGGTTACACCGTTCCTTTTGATCTCACTGACGAGATTGACAAACTGGTAGTAGGTATTCTCTAATAAATGCCCTTCTATGGCCCTAAAATTCTCAAATGACATCATACTGTTTCTTGCTTTGTTCGTTGCAACCTTGTCAGAACCTCTCATCAACTTGCATACCTCATCTCAAATGGATTTAGCAGTTGTATTGTTCGTGACACTGATGTAAATGTCATTTGGGATTGAAAGTAACAAAAACTTCCTTCCTATCTTGTCTCCCAGATTCCTTCTTTTCTGTGCCTCAGACAGATTTGCATCAGTAACCTCTTCAGTCCGTTCTGAAACTGGAGGATTCCCATTTGGAACAGCAGGAATATTGACAAAGAACTTTGTGGGCCCATCGGTCAGTGATTTAAGCATCTCATCAGCTAAGCCCTGAAAACTTATAAATTCTAGAAACTTTTCCCTCCACTGTATGTATAAACCTCTGTAAAGAATAGGAGGTTTGGTTTCAGTTTGCATTGCAAGAGTATCTTTAGACATCTTGATTAACTGATTTTAATCTTCCACGACCTTTTATGGAATAATGAGTGAAATTCAGTATAGTAAATCTCAGATGATTCTTGATGAAATTCAAATTGTATTGAGTAAATCTCAAATGAAACGGTATGAATCTCGAAGTGTTTGTGGTGAATCTCGCAAGGTATGTAGTGAATCTCACATGTAACTTGATGAATTTCGAAGTGAACTTGACGAATCTCGAATCGAGTAGAGTAAAACACGACGTAAGTGGAATAAATCTCGGATGGAATGGAATCAAATTAGAAGGACTCACAAAGTCTTAGAATAAAATTCGAAGGAACTTTTGATATATCTCGAATCCTTCTGAATGAATCTCGAAGAGTACTTTGTAAATATCGAATGAAGTTTACTCAAACTCGAATCACTCTTGATAAAAGTCGATTAACCTTGATAAAATTCGAAGAACTCTTGGTAAAACTCGAAGATTAATTGATAAAACTTGAAACTTACTTGATAAAACACGGAGATTACTTGATAAAACTCGGAAATTGCTTGATAAAACTCAAATGATACTTCTTCAAATTCGAACAACACTGAAAGTTCAGTGTTTCCCGATATTCAACCGTCTTGAACAGAACTAAGATCAGATCCACTAGTTTTTGACGAAAAATTCACCAATTGATTTCAAACTTACAATGTAGACACGTTTTTAGCACAGAAACACTTTTTGTGAAGTGACTTTGGCCAATTCCCGATTAAAAACCTAAAATCGACCAAAAACCTCAAGAACACACATTTTTTCAAAAAATCAGAAAACCCCCAAATAATTTATGTGTGTTTGGAGATGAGATGTGAGACTTAGGCTCCGTTTGTTTTTTTAAGAGTTTAGACGTCTAAACACTTTTTACCATCTGTTTGATAAGATGTTAAAAAAGATCTAAAATCTGTTTACATAAGATTGTTTGTTTTTTTAATTTAATAAAATGTCTTATTATATACAATTTATCAAATAGGGGTTTTGATGAGTTTTAGAGATTAGAGAAAAGATAATAGATCCTTTCACAAATCTGTTTCAAAAAGATGACGTTCAGACTTTAGAGGTCTGATTGGAAAAAGAAAAACAAACATGTTTTTACCTCTTTTGTCTGACCGAATCAGACGTTAGAGGCAAAAAAGTGATTAGAGGTAAAAACAAACGAACCCTTAAATCAATTGATGCGTCTTTTCAAGCTCTATACTCGATTAAAAATAGAGATTCAAACACCCAAAGAATAAAAAAACCCCAAGAGATTTTCGGATTTTTGAACATTTTCGAGAAAAACTCAATAAAACGGTAAAAAGCAGAATAAATCACTCAAATATTTCCATATCAAGCTCTGATACCAATTGAAATAGAAATAAAGATGAATACAATAAGAACAAATTTAATATCAATCGAATGATTAATATTGAGTAGCAAACGATTACAATAAATGAAGCTACAAAATATTTTATTGAAACCTACTGTCAAACCTTTTCACTCTTACATTCACCTTTTCTATTTATACCCTAAACAACTTTAAGAAATTTACAAGTAGGCCCCTCCACTTTACACTCATAAACAAATATAAAATATAGCCAACAATGTTCATGGCATTTAATGCATAACTTATTATTATAAACCTCACTTTATGCTTTCCTTTGATTCTAATGGCAATGAACAACATGATCATTCTAATATATGCTTATTTAAATGCCTTCATTCAAAATATAATCTAAGTGCTTATGAACTTTGAACAATTTAATCACCTCAATACACTTATTTCATCATTTCAATACATATGCTTTGATGTTTAATTATATATAAATACACATATGTTCGTACACTTTAATTTGATGCAAGAATGAATGATAATTGAGAGTGTAGGGGCTGTTGTGAATTGATCGAATCTATTTCTCATTAATTGATCATACACACATACATGTCTTCACCCTCTAATAAGATCCATACACTTAACGCATATGAAATAGAGAAAAGGGGCCGCTATGTGATACACATATGAATATTGGTGGTGTTACTGATTTGTGCACATCCGATACTTCAACTTGGGTGAGTCTCGGATCTTGACACCATGCATACACACTAAACAAACTTCCAAGACTTGTTTAATACTTAGTTATTTAGGTTGCTATATGATCAATGCATCAGAGACTTGGAATTCTGTTTGTTTTGGCTGCTGTGATTAAGCAAATCCGAAACATATGTAGGTACATTGGTGTTGTTTCTGTCCAGACAACACATCCGAGACTCTCACTTTGTGTGAGTTTCAGACCTTTTGAAATTCACACTCATCACGACACTTCTGAGTCTTGAAAACACTTAGTCTATTTAAGTATTAAAAAGGCATGGAGCTGTTACTGATTCACAGTTACTTACACCATCCGAGACTTTCATTATCTTTCACACAAACATTACACATACACTTAAGTTACTTAGTTAATGTTAAGGTTGAGGTGGACTACTTGTTTTATGGTCACTCACATCCAAGACATGCACCAATCGGTGAGTCTCGTATCTTTCTTTTACATGCAAAGCACACGCACACATCACTGCACACACCTGCACTTTGTTCTTTCTATTTTTGTTTAAATATCTATCAACCAATTAAGAAGATTAAAGGGTGTTTTATACATCTACAGGAACCACAAACACATATAAATGATTGTAATTCCATGGCCGAAGGACAATGGCCTTCTTGGCCTCATATTTTAAGCAAAACAGAAGCAAAACAAATCGGACAGCAACATTGTTAAATTTTGGAATTTTAATTTCACTTTTGGAATTAAAGCTTCAATTTGCTAAGATGATTAATTAAACACATAAACATTACATGCATGTATTTGATTTCTTATTTGTAACTAAATTAAGCTCAATTTCATGGTCTTGAAGTTAATGATTTCATATAAATTTCTGAGGAACCCTGGGTTCCAAACATTCAAAAGAACACATTTAAATGGAAATTTTACCTTGGAATTTTTGTATACTTTTGATGCTTATCACTTGCTTGATGATTCTTGTCTTGATTTTGATTTTGTTTAAGTTCCTTGTGATGATTTTTGAGATGGACCGTAAGTTTAGAAAGAATTAAAGAGAATTTTGATTTCTTTTATCAGGTGATAAAATGAGCAAAACATTCATTTGGGGTATTTGTATAACCAAAAGTTTTAATTTTCACAAATTTGACCCCAAAAGTTGTATATCTTTCATTCCTTTCATTTTATCTTTTCAACATTAGAAACTTCATATTTAGAACTTATGACTTAATTGTAAATTTTATTAACTTACATTTTTAATCACTTAGTACAAATTCTATTTAACTTACTAATTAACATTAAACTTGTTTAATTACCGCTAATTAAAGTTCAGGTTGTTACAGAATGGGCTCCACAATGCATAACTTCGTCCTCGAAGTTGTTTATGTTCAGATGGACATAGCTTAGGAATTACAAAGTAGGTATGAATCCCTAAAATCTGACACAAACATTTTGGTGTTTATTGATGAGAACCATCTGTATTTCACAACTTTTGCTTCTTATTTTGTTATATTTAATGCATACACTGACTTTTCAATATCATGAAGCTTATTTACTGACTTATGTAATGACATCAAGAATTTTAGGATTTTGGCTTATCACTTATACCTTTACTGTGATGACTTATGCTTTGTGATTTCGAATATACCTCATTCAATTTGGATAACAGTTCAACGGAATAAGATAGATCATCTATCTTTTCTTTTAATCGTAAACTAGTTGTAATGCTTTTGAGCCTGATATCAATACTTATTGAAAAATTTCATTTATTGATGATGTTGTGATCATCAATCGCTTAGCAGATTTTTGAGTTGCTTAACTATTGTCAAGACTTGTAATGATTTTTCATTTGGAAATCCCTGAGTTCAGGATTACTTCATTTGCTTCAGCAAAGACTTTTATTAACTATTGTCAAGACTTATAATTGACTCTTCATTGGTCATTTAAGAAGAATCGCTTGATTTTATAAGAATCTTAGTTTATTTCTTGTGACGACATTCTTTTAATTTCTTGTTTGACTCTAGCTTTGTGTCTCTATCTTCTTGATTTCCATTCAACTTGGCATTAGGTGCTTGACAATCTGGTTCAAAGACCGTCTTTTTATTTAATTTTATTAAATTAGCAACTTCTATCTCTGCCTCATTGAGAGACACATTGTAATCATTCAGATTACTAGATTTTACAAAGTAGCTTGTGTTTAGTATCCAGTTTTGGTTTCCTTTGAACTTTTGAATTGTACATGATTAGACACTGATACCAATATTGCTTATAGGTAGAATTTATGATTGAAAAGACAGTTATGTCATAGCTTCAACTGATATAGCCAATATGTCATCCGCATTATTCAACATCAATGACACGATTGTATATTCTAACTGAAGACTTATTTTGAATTCACAATCTGATTTTCTTATTGCATAGTTTATCTGAGCTGCTAGACTTTTAAGGTGCTTAAGATGCAAATGGAACTGATGTCTTGCCATATATTGACCATGACATCAATCATTTCATATTATCATCAGAAGAGCCAAATGAAATCATGAATAGGTACTCTTTCTGAAGATTTCTTTTGCAATCCCCTTTTTAAATTGTTTCAATGGAATCAGAATGAAGTTGAGTTTGAAGACATTGTAATTAACGAGCGAAGTGTGGTTATGATAAATGGATTTAACCATATTAAGGTTATTACTAGCTATTTCAATATCAAGGATAGCAGAAAGCTGGGTAAGTGACTAGGTTAACTGACATGAAAATGTTGCAGGGATAAAAGAATAGTTTGTACTAGAATCGAATGATATGCGGCAGGTATTTAATTTAGCAAAACATACTCATGACTGCATCTACCATTTCCTTTGCTTCCTCGGCTGTGATATGAAAGGCACGGGCTCTAGCCGACGGAGTTGCAGCAGTGTTTTTCATTATTGAACCTCCGACATACGACTGGGATTGACTGTTGCTTCTCATGAGACATTGATGATTGAAATGTCCATGTTTACCACACATGGAACAACCAAGACCCTTCATTGGGCATTCCTCGCTACTATGACCGATTTTGCTGCGGACAAAACATATTACATCATTTGGATTACATTGTCCAATATGTGATTTTCTACACATTTTGCACACTAGTTGTTTTGATTGAATCGTATAGGACTTGGCTTTTTGAAGAGAGCTATCCTATTGCATTTGTTGACACTTTGCCTTTCCTGTCTTGAAAAATATACTAAACTGTTGCTTCTTTGGAGGAGAAGGACATGTATGATTGATCTGAGTTGCGCCCAGTTTTTCACCATACTCTAGGTATTCTCTTTCAACTTGTCTGGCTGCTTCCACCATCTCCAGGTTGGTCTTGTATTTGGTACCACTCATCGGATGACGATACTTTATGTTTAACCCTCTACGGAAACGGTTAATTTTTCTTCCTTCTGTGGCTACCTGATAAGATGAATAGCCACATAAATGTGAGAAATCGTACTCGTATTCATCGGCCATCTTGTCATCCTGGGTCAGTTGCATCAGCTGAACTTTCATTTTATCTTGCTGATTAGCGGGACAGTACTTAGCATTGAACTTTTCGAGGAATTGTTCACATTCAAGTACGTGTTTTGATGACGTCCTCTCCGTAAATACTATTCTATGTCTTCCACCATGTGCGGGCAGCTCCGACAAATAGGGCAGTAGCATACTTGACTCTCTTTGAATCTAAGCACTCAGAGATACTGAAAATCTCTTCTGTGTGACAATTTCAGTCCAATGCGTGGATAAGGTTTACAGTACCCTCAAACGTTAATGCACCACTAGAATTAAAGTCATTGAGTTTCCAGCCTTTTGGCTGTTCAGTTTGGGTATTGTCGATGGAGTTATCATAGTCAGACTCGTCATTATTGGTTTGCTTGTCCTTTCTTTTGTTCTTTTTATCAGCCTTACATTTTGCTTCAGCCTCATCACGAGCCTGAAACTATTCTTGGATTAATTTGATTTGTTGTTCATTTTGTTGTGCCAACAGTTTTTTGCATCATCTCAAACAGTTGCTGAAGAGTGACATTATCACAAAATCCTCCTTGTCCAGACTTCCTTACTGAAAATTAAAAATTCGAGTAACTTTCAGTTTGAAGACTTAGTAACTATGTAACCTTTTTCCCATCCTAACAGTCATGACATCCTATCTTAGTTTGAGCCACCTAGCATGATTGATACTTTATGTATTGCTTAAATTTGAGACCAAGTATTACTTTCATAATACTTAATTCACTCAAACTATTTGCTCTGATACCATCTTGAAAAGACCCGACCTTACGGAAGAGTATTAATGACTAGGTCCCAAGGAGCAACACAATATCAATCACAACTAAGATAGATTATAATAAAGACGGTGCGGAATTTAGATTACAATGTTAGGATTAGCTTACAACAAGTTTAAAACAAAACTATTAAAGGGCACAAGGACACTAATCTATTACATAACCACAATACATAATCCTGCGTCTACCCAAACCACCACCATAATTGTCTACAATCAGTACCAATTGCAGATTTAGTAATGGTCTAGTGACTTCAAATTTGGCTTGCAGTACTTAAGGACTTGGTTCGGCTGGACTTTTTCACTTGTCTTTTCTTGTAAAAAAAATTCATTAACAACTGTAAGCGTTGGGCTTAGTGAGTTTATAGATTTGACAGTTGTAGGTCCCAAAAGGTTTCCCAAGTGTATAGCTCTAAGCTGTAGAGGGGGGATGAATACAGCAGTTTAAAACTTAGACACTCTTTTCTCAATGTTTGTATGTATTATCAACAAAAGTTAATTACAAACAAGCTTGAATGCGGAAAGGTTCAAGCTGAGATGACAGATACAACAGTTTGTTAACTAATCTAAAACACACTCAGACTAGTTACAATGATTACTCTCACTTAGAAGAACTCACTATTTTTACAAGACTCAGAAGAACAACTTATACATGAACAGCTTAGACACACTCTACTGTTTTATATAAGCAGACTTGCATGCATGGAATAACGCACTTCAATGCACGTTCTGATTTCACACTCTTGTTGTTTTTCATTATCCTTAGAAGCTTCCTTTTATACCCAAAAGGAGAATCTCAGTGAAGCTTCCTCATTGGACAAATGAGATAGTGGAAAGTCTTTCCAAAAAGACAAAACGCCTTTCTGCATGTTCTGATAAAGTATCTCTGTCTTCACATGGCAGAATCTTTGTATTTTCCTTTTGTCACTGTTGCATACGGCTTTAACCAAAAGAGGAATGTCAACTTTGCATCTTTCTTCTTTTGTTAATGCCATTTTGATATAAGAAAAGGTCTGTCACCCTTTTCAAAAATCTGTTTGTCTTCATGTGACAGAACAGCGTAGGCAGGCTGTGCAGTTCTGTTTTCCACTTTGTCTTTGACTTGTAAACTGATCTTGTAGCCAAAAACAATACATGAGGACTTAGAAACATATTCCATAAAGTGTTTAACCTGTTCACAAAGAACAGGTTCTTTTCACAAAGAACAGAACACTTGAAAACTGTCCAAGCTGTTCAAGATAGTAGAGCAACGTAGACAGTTTATGCCAAGCCTATTCAGTAGACAGAACAGCTTGGACAAACTGCCTTTGTTGCAACGAATGCAACATGGTAAACAGCTTTAGGCTGATATTGCAAATCATTTTCAGGTTTCAATAAGGCATATAACAGGCCTTAAATTCAACCTTCAAATGCATCAACAGGTTTGATTAAAAAAAATCTCCCCCTCAGATGCATCAGCAGGTTTGACTGAGGCCTTTTTGTGCCTAACAACAGTTAACATGCAAAGACATTTAAAGAGGAGACTTGGATTTTGACTTTTGACTTTTGACTTTAGTCTTTAGACTTTGACTTTAAGCGTGATTTTAGCTAGGCTGCCGCTATCAGCCGGACATTGTGAGACATGGGACATTAAGATAGGATGATGTCTATTCCCACAGACATGCTTTTATATGTGGGGATCAGCCACGTACTGGGCTAGCTACCAGTAAGGCAACATGGGCGGACATCAGAGTAGACATAGACTCGTATAGACTTATTCAGAACATGAATTGAGCAGAAACATATGAACATTAATCAGAAGGCAGATGACTGAAAGTATACAAAGTAATGAATCAAGATAGCAACAATATATATATATCCAATGATGATTTAGACTGTAAAGACTTGCAACATGATATATCAAAAGATATCATGATCCACAAGGCATCACCATACCAAGGTGTGCAAAGGTCACATTATAGTTGAGCATATAAGACTTTCAAATAAAGCTAGAACAACAATATGGCTCACATGAAGACAAACATGTACACAGTTATATTTATAACTCACAGTTACTGGTTTTAAGACTTGGCTGTTGACTTTGACTTTGGCAAACGGATTATATCCACCACCTAAGTTATCTCAGGATTAAGCTTTAGCTTTACTGACTTTGTCTTGGCCTTGCTGACTTTGACTTGGCTTTACTGGCCTTGGCTTGACTTTTCTGGCTTGGCGTTACTGACTTTGGCTTTATAACATAATTCAGATTTAGTTGAACCTGTTCAGTATTTGGCAATCACATTTACATAGGCTTTCTTAGCTTTACACAACATATTTGTGTAATTCAGTTTTGGACTTTGTGTACCTTATGTGTAGACTTATTGTATTTATTGACTTATCATGTCATTTTAACTTTATTGAATCATTATTAGGCTTGTGGCTTAACTTGACATGATTTAATGACTTTATGAGCTTTCATGCTTTTTCATGGACATGTGAGACCTATTTGGTCATTCTTTGACTTTATTTGCTATTTAATACTCATATGAAGGCATAAAAAAGACATACAATATGTTCATTTACTTGTTCTTTTTTCTTGCAGCATGCATATATATTCTATTATAAGAATACAGATTACTTATCACTTTAATAACTGATTCATATAATATACAATGTGTATTAGGCTCCTGGGCCATATTTAAAACCAAGCACCAAGGCCATGGGCCTAGGTTCCATTTCCTAATGAGACTTTGCTTATATATATTTTACAAATTCATTTAAATGATTCAGGTTATCAGTTTATACATGTTCATGGCATTTAATGCATAACTTATTACTATAAACCTCACTTTATGATTTCCTTTGATTCTAATGGAAATGAACAACATGATTATTCTAATATATGCTTTTTGAAATGCCTTCATTCAAAATATAATCGAAGTGCTTATGAACTTTGAACAATTTAATCACCTTAATACACTTATTTTCATCATTTCAATACATATGTTTTGATGTTTAGTTATATATGATCACACATATGTTCGTACACTTTAATTTGATGCAAGAATGAATGATAATTGACAGTGTAGGGGCTGCTGTGAATTGATCAAATCTATTTCTCATTAATTGATCATACACACATACATGTCTATACCCTCTAATAAGATGCATACACTTAACACATATGAAATAGAGAAAAGGGGCCGCTATGTCATACACACATCACAACTTAATCATTTATGATGCTGCTGCTATTTGCTTTTTAAATCAGACAGAAACATACACACACATTCACACTATACTTAATTTGTTTGTGTACGAATGTATGTACTTGGACTGCTGGAAGCACACATATTATTCTTTGTTCATGCACACACAATATGTATATACACATTCTGCACAGCACACACAACTTGATATATATTAAAATGACATAGGTTGTTGTTGTTATTCCTTGCATATTTAGAGTATATATGTGAATATTGGTGTTGTTACTGATTTGTGCACATCCGAGACTTCACCTTGGGTGAGTCTCGGATCTTTACACCATGCATACACAATAAACAAACTTCCAAGACTTGTTTAATACTTAGTTATTTAGTTTGCTATATGATCAATACATCGGAGACTTGGAATTCTATTTGTTTTGGTTGTTGTAATTAAAAAAATATGAGACTTATGTATGTATATTAGTGTTGTCTCTGTCTAGACCACACATCTGAGACTCTCACTTTGTGTGAGTCATAGAACTTTTTAAATTCACACTCATCACAACACTAAGTCTTGAAAACACTTAGTCTATTTATGTATCAAAAAGGGATGGAGTTGTTGTAATTCACTGTTATTTACACCACACATCCGAAACTTTCATTACTTGAGAGTCTCGGATCTTTCACACAAACATTACACATTCACTTAAGTTACTTAGTTAATGTTAAGGTTGAGGTGGATTGCTTGTCTTATGGTCACTCACATCTGAGACTTGAACCAATTGCTGAGTCTCAGATCTTTCTTTTACATGCAAAGCACACACATACATCACTGCAAACACCTGCACTTTATTCTTTCTGTTTTTATAAATTTCCAGCAACCAATTAAGAAGATTAAAGGGTGATTTATACATCTACATGAACCACAAACACATATACATGAATATAATGTCATGGCCTAAGGCCAATGGCATTCTTGGCCTCATATTTTTAGCAAAACATAAACAAAACAAATACGACAACAACATTGTTAAATTTTAGAATTTTTATTTCAATTTTGGAATTAAAGCTTCAATTTGCTAAGATGATTAATTAAACACATATATTTACATACATGTATTTCATTTCCCATTTGTAACACTAAACGAAGCTCAATTTCATGGTCTTGAAGTTAATGAATTCATAAAAAAAAATTCCCTGGAATCGTGGGTTCCAAAAAATTCAAAAGAGCACATTTAAATGGAAATTTTACCTTGGAATTCTTGTATACTTTTGATGCTTATCACTTGCTTGATGATTCTTATGTTGATTTTGATTTTGTTTAAGTTCCTTGTGATGATTTTTGAGATGGACCGTAAGTTTAGAAAGAATTAGAGAAAGTTTTGATTTCTTTTATTAGGTGATAAAATGAGCTGAACATCATTTGGGGTATTTATATAAGTAAAAGTTTTAATTTTCACAGTTTGACCCTAAAAGTTGTATATCTTTCATTCCTTTCATTTTATCTTTTCAACATTACAAACTTCATATTTAAAACTTTCGACTTAATTGTAACACTTATAAACTTACGTTTTTAATCACTTAGTACAAATTCCATTTACCTTACTAATTAACGTTAAAGTTGTTTAATTGCCACTAGTCAAAGTTCAGGTAGTTACAGCATGTCATCACCTATGTTTGAGACCAAGACCTCACTCACACTTGAAATATCAAACTACTACTCTGATGCCATACGTTATGACACCCTTCTCACCATAACCACAAACACGTCACCCAGGATTAAGCATACAACCCATAATCAAACATTAATCCCAAATACTTAGTACATTACAGGAAATTGGAAAATACATAAATGAAATTAAAGTCAAACACGATACAGTGCTACATGGTTCCATTCTAAATCTACATACTCAAGATTTGTTACAACCATCCCGAATGATTCCAATTGAATCTTCATTATTTCATTACCAAAATGAGTAGTAGAGATCCTCAACCACTTCACTATTTGACTTAGCTAGAAGGTCCAGCAACGGATTTCCTTTACCTGAAAACATTGAACAACTAAACGGTAAGTGATGATTAGTGAGTGCAGAGATTATATATTCTACAAGTTATTTTTCTATAGCAAACATGAGACACCGGCAATAAACGTCGTGCACCCCTTCGTACACGAAGTACAGAAACACATATGAGCACAAAGCTCCACCATACCATTGCTTGGAACATATAAATTTCAATTGAGGTGGAATTTACAATCGGGGATACACCTGCCCTTCGGGACCATATAGGGATAAGCTCCAGGTCATATAGCCTTGGTAGCATTGAATTACCATTTATAGCTCGAAAGTCTATCACGTTGATGCACAACAAAGAAAGTGCAACATGTAATAACATGTAATCAAGCAAAAATGTGCATCAGAATAAACGCAAGTCAGTAGAGTGCCAAACGAAAATGAATCAACTTGCCTCAATGAACATCAGCTTGCATTAAACAAACATAGATATATAAAATCTAAATACTCACAGTGAATGCGTTAATAAATGTATATTATTTCTCCTCAGGATTTCAACCGGAATCACAATTTAACCAACAAATGGTTCTTTAGATACAATTCACCCCACTGTGTTTAACAACACCACAATGGACATGTCACATCAGTAGCATTTTATTACCATCAGTAGCTAATTATTTAATAAATTTTATCAATTTCAAATTAAAGTGTCTAACTTCAGATCCCCTTTGAGTCCGGAGTTCGGACCATCCGAAGTGTATAAATCAGATCCAAAGTTCCGATCGTAACATGGTTTGAAGTTCCAACCAATTAAAGTTTATGTTACCTTAAAATATTGTTTTCTGACCTCAAAGTTCGGATCCTTATAACATAATCCGAAGTTCGCATGCACCGGGACCAACTCGTCGAGCCACTAACCTCGACTCGTCGAGTCGAGGTCTGAAGTTTGGATCCCGCTTTGGAAGTCTACTTTATGCCCGAAATAAATCCATCCAAAGTTCGGGTTCCCATCCGAAATTTGAGCCACATCCGAAGTTTGGTTCCCACCCGAAGTTTGAGTCACAAATACTTAGAGAAAAAAAAAATTAAAGTTGATGTTCATAGTAACTCGTCGAGTCACCAAGCTCGACTCGATGAGTCGACATGCAGGTTTGCACATTGAGACCTACGGGTTTTGCTCAAAAATTCACCAAATCCATTTATAGAAACATGCAATCCATACAAACGATATTTTAACATATATTAAATGTTTGTAAACCATTTTCCTATCAATAACACTCATTTATCTCCAGATTTAATCAAAAATTAATAATGTCCTCAAGAACACAAAACTCCATAAAGCTTCATAATTCTTACCTTTAAGTTGAATCTGTAGAAATTTCTTGTTTCCAATGCTTCAAGAGGCTTCAAATGATGTTTTTGAACTACAAATTTACACATGCAACAACAATTCCTCATATTTTGATTCTGATTTTTGCATTTTAAGGTCCTTTAAGTAAACCCTAATCCACAAATACTTAAACAACAATTCCTTACCTTGAATATGACTTGGATCTCAATATATTCAGGTCCAACCACGAACTTCTTCCAAAAATTCTGAATTTCAACAGATATCTTGAAGGCGTTTTATAGAGAATTTTGGTGTGTTTAGTAGATGAAAGCTTACAAGTGGGTGGAAAATGAGCCTTTGAAAGACTAAAATTCTTTTATTCCATCTTTTTGGGTTATTTACACAAGTGGTTCCTCCACTTGCCTATTTTCTTAAATAAAGTTTCAAGTCATTATTTTTACCACCAACTTCTTATAACTTATTTATAAACATATCATATATGACTTTCATATTTATTTAATTACGGCAACCAACTTTAATTCCCACATAAATAATTTTTTCATAAATTAACCAACTGGATATCATCAACAACATATTTTAACTAATTAACCTCGAATTACGATAATTGAGATATTAGGATGTTACACTCCTCTCCAGGTGTATTAAAGCTTACTTACCTTGCAACAGATATTCACTTAGTAATGAACTCCTCAACATATCAAGTATTCTTTTAAACTGAAACACATTACAAAAAATAAAACTTCCAATTAAAGAAAAATGTAAAAATTGAACTATCAAATTAATTTTGGGCAGTACTAATAAAATATCAATTTGTTAAATTCAACATTTCTAACTTTAATACCAAGAAAGTAAACCTTGTTTCATCTAATGCCTTGGTAAAAATGTCAGCTTATTGATATTCTGTATGAACAAAATATAGTTCAACAGTACCATTTTCAATATGATCTTTAGTGAAGTGGTATCATATATCAATGTGCTTGGTCTTTGAATGCTGGATTAGATTGAATGAAATGGCATATGCACTATTGGAATCACAATAGATGGGGATATTGTTATACACAAAACCATAGTCACTCAGTTGGGTTTGCATCCACAAAACTTGTGAACAACAACTAGCTACAGCAACATATCCTGCTTCTACAGTGGAACTTGAAACACAGTATTGTTTCTTCGAGGCCCAACAGACTAAATTGTCACCCAAAAATTGGATGTGTCCAATTGTGCTTTTTCTATCCAAATGACAACCTGCAAAACCAGCATACGAATAAGAAGTTAGTTCAAAAAAAGTTTCTTTCGGATACCAAAGACGAAGATCAGCTTTTCCTTTTAAATAACATAGGATACATTTGACCACATCAAGATGATACTCTTTTGGATTCACTTGATATCTTACACATACACATGTTGAAAACATTATATCAAACCTACTTGTTGTCAAACCAATGATGCCCTGATAATTCGTTGCATCCACAGCTTTCCCATTTAAGTCTGCGTGTAGCTTAGAATTTGAATTCGGTGCCATTGGTGTACACATTGGAGTACAGTTAAACATGTTATACTTTTTCAATAATCACTGATATACTTAGACTGATTTACGGAAATTTCATTTCCAAGTTATCTAAGTTGTAGCCCCAAAAATTGGATGTGTCCAATTGTGCTTTTTCTATCCAAATGACAACCTGCAAAACCAGCATCCGAATAAGAAGTTAGTTCAAAAGAAGTTTCTTTCGGATACCAAAGACGAAGATCAGCTTTTCCTTTTAAATAACGTAGGATACATTTGACCACAGCAAGATGAGACTCTTTTGGATTCACTTGATATCTTACACATACACATGTTGAAAACATTATATCAAACCTACTTGTTGTCAAACCAATGATGATAATTCGTTGCATCCATAGCTTTCCCATTTAAGTCTGCGTGTAGCTTAGAATTTGAATTCGGTGCCATTGGTGTACGCATTGGAGTACAGTTAAACATGTTCTATTTTTCAATAATCACTGATATACTTAGACTGATTTACGGAAATTTCAGTTCCAAGTTATATAAGTTGTGGCCCCAGAAAGAAATTCATCTCTCCCATCATTCTCATTTCAAATTGTCTTGTCATTAACTGAGCAAATTTTTGACAATAAACAAGATTGGTATATCCAAATATGATATATCAACAAATATCTGTATAACAATTATATTGTCATCTCGTTTTTTTAAAAACAAAGTAATATCAACTTTACCTTTGGAGAAACCACAACGCAAAAGATAAGAAGTTAGAGCGTCATATCAGGCACGAGGCGCTTGTTTTAAGCCATAGAGTGACTTATCTAAACGGTTAACATGGTTTGGATTTCTGGGATCCACAAAGCCTTCGGATTGATTGATATAAACTTCTTCCTTTAGTAACCTGTTCAAAAAGGCCATTTTCACATCCATCTAGTACACTGTGAAATTCTTGTTGGCAGCAAAAGAAAGGAACATCCGGATAGCCTCTATTTGTGCTACTGTTGTAAAGGTTTCATCGTAGTTGATCCCTTCTTGTTGATCATATTCTTTAGCTACCAGACGAGCTTTATTTCTCACAACAGCATCACTCTCATCATTCTTATTTTTTAATACCCACTTTGTTCTAATTATTGACTTGGTTTTATCTTTGGGTCTTTCCACAAGTCTCCAGACCTTCAATCTCTCAAACTGATTTAGTTTTTCTAGCACCACAATCCAATCAGGATCTGTCAGTGCTTCCTTTATTGTTTTTGGTTCAATCTTCCTCAGAAAGGAGGAATATAAACACCCTTCAGTAATTGCTCTCCTTGTTCCCACTGGTGCAGAAGGATCACCAATGATCTGATGAATTGGATTATTTTTTGTTCATTTAGTCTCATGAACCAAAGGTTGATAAGCATCCTGAGTAGGGTTGCTATCAATATAAGCATTAGGATCAGATAAAGAAATTGGATTCATAACAGGAGTTATAGATATTGAGTCATAAGGGTTTTCAATAAGAGTTGGTACGGTTGTAATTACAAGATTTTCTACTAGAGTTGGGGATTACTGGATTTGATCATTGTTAGCAAGAAATTCTGGAGTTTCAGGAGTTTCATTAGAAATCTGTACAATGGGACTTCTACAATCTACTTCTAGAAAGGTAGGATCTGTTGCTAATTCTTCAGAATTGATCGTAGTGATATCAGTGACAACTAGTTTTGTAAAAATTTTCAAACAATAAGTCTAGATTAGACTTCAAGGCACTATTAGAAGAAGCAGTAACAATTGGTTTTGGACCAGATTGTTCTACTACACCAGTTCTTTGAGGTTCGAGTCCTGAACTGTTGTGTCCAGAAGTCAAATCAATAACTTCATTTAATTGAACGTTTACCTTCTCAACAACCATCCTTGTTCGCTTATTAAAGATGCGGAAAGTTTTTGAATCGTTTCCCTAGCCAAGGGAAATTCCTTCATCTGCTTTTGCATCAAACTAGCGAAGATTCTCTTCATCATTTAGAACACAACACATGCAACCAAAATAATGAAAATGAGTTATATTTGCTTTGCGGTTATTGAGAAGCTCGTAAGGAGTTTTATTAAAACGTTTGTTACAATTGATCTATTCTGTGTGTAGAATGTTGTTGCAACCGCTTCTGCCCATAGATTTAGTGGAAGATTGGATTGAGCAAGCATAGTCCATGATGCCTCTAACAGAGTCCGATTTTGGCGCAACAACTCCATTCTGTTGAGGTGTTCTCACGACAGAGAAAGTATGTCTAATTCCAATTGAGATGAGAAAAGAATCTAAAACATGATTTTTGAATTTGGTAATGTTATCTGAGCGGATAGATTGAACTAAAAGTTACAAATCGAGTTGCACTTGTTTGATGACGAAGGATATTATCATTTTTGGAGCTTCATCTTTTGACATAAGAAAATATACCCATGTATAGCGAGAATAATCATCGACTATAACAAGGACATACTTCTTATGGCCTAAGATCTGTACTTGCATAGGACCACAGAGATCCATATGCAGAAGCTCCAATGTGTGTTTGGATCCATGCTCCACTTTCAGTTTATGTGAAGCCCTATTCATCTTGCCTTTCGCGCATGCACTACACAGCTTGTCTTTATCAAACTTCAATGATGGTAGTCCTTTGACTAAACCATCAGTTGGCAACTAACTATACTTTCGAAGTTCATATGGAAAAGTCTCCTATGTCACAACCATGATTGTTGTGCGTTGGCTTTTGACAGCAGACAGACTGCATGTGAAAGATTCAAATTTGAAGTATCAATCATGTACAAATTTGTGTCTCTCGACCCAAATAAAACTGCCTTGCCATCTTCAGTCAGAATGCTGCATTTCTTAGCATTAGATGTTACTTTCTTGCCCCTGTCACAAAATTTACCTATGGTTAAAAGGTTGTGCTCTAGACCATCGACGTAGTGCACATTCTTAATAGTTAGGTTTTTTAAATACAAATTACAGTGGCCCGTTATAGCAGCAAAATGGTTATTGCCAAAGTGAACAGTTCCAAGAAATTCGTTAATGAAGTTAGTGAGAAACTCTTCTTTATCAGTCATGTGTTTCGAGCACCCAGAGTCTAGGTACCACACATGATCATCCTATAATAAGAGAATTTAAACGTTTTTAGGTACCCACTTGAATTTGGGTCCTTGTTTGTCATATATGAATCCTTTTGGGATCCATTTTTCGTGCGCATTCTTGATAAAAACAAATGATCTAGTAAGTTTAGTAGAATTAAATCTATCAGCACGACTAGAATCGTTCAACACAATTAAAGCATGTTTATCACAATGTTTAACAAGCACATACATTTGTTTTAACAGACAAATTCAACAGTTTATTAGACACATGCAATTGTTTTTCATACAACGAATAATGTTCAATAGTTCTCTTCTTGGTACACATATTATTACAGTCATTTGATTTAAAAAACACTCTTCGAACTCTCTTTTGCTTATCTCTCATTCTATTACTCCTCTTGGGTTTGCAGACTTTTTCATCTTTAGCTTTCACCCCATCATCAACTCTTGTCCATCTCAATTTTTCTAAAGTTTAAACAATGAGGATGATATCCAAAAGGCATAGATAATCTCTTGGACAAAAATTATTTCTTTGAATGATTATTATTTTTATTCAAATTATAAGATTTCTCTTTTGAGAAATTATTGTTTTTTGGATTAGAATAAGAAAACATTCGTAGAAATAATATTTTTTTTGAAGATGATGAAACATCAATTTTCTTAGGAGATATTTCCACGACTTTAACACTACCTTTATCATGTACCAATATCTTTTGCATTTGTTTCTTTGAAAGCAGATCAATTACATGTATACCATCATCAGAAATAATATCAGAGTCCATATATGCATTAAAGTCATCCAAATCATAAAAATTATTTTCGCAAGGATCGGATCTCTTTGAAAAATTGGTGAAAGTTCTTCATCTTCAAAAATATTTCCGAAATTATCAAAATGATCTGAAGAATTTTCTTTCACCTTTTGTTATTCATCTGGATCATTAGTTTCAAAACTTTTCAGATTTTGAAGAGATTGAGGATCTAATTTGACAAATTGATCTTGTTCTTTTTCAGGCAAAACATTGTTTTTCAAGATTGATGATTGGGTTGTTAAATGAATGATTTGATTCTCTATGTTGCTGTTAATGACTATGAATTTATCAATATCCTCATTTAGCGACTCAATATCTTTTTTCAGTTTTGAATTTATCTTTATTTCAGATTCAACTGATTTTAAAGACATGTCCAACTCTTTCTGAAGTTCAAAAATCCGTTTTTCTAAAATTAGACTTGGAACATATGTATAAGTTTTCTTGAATCAGATTGCAAACTTTCTCTTGAATATGTTTCCATTGGTGTATCTGAAAATGGTGCTTCTTTAATTTTGGTATAATCAAGATTCAGTTGCATTTTATCATCTTGTTGCCTATTTAAATCTTCAAGTTCTTCCACTTCAACAGATGATTTTGTGAAATTCATAATATATCCATGATGCATATATTTCATACTGTAAATGATTGGTGCTTGGCTTATTGCTTTCTTTCAACAACCCAGATTTTCAAATCCAAGTACCAGCTTTGAATTGTAAAATTCAGTATCTTTTGGTTGATTCAGATGGATTGTTTGATCTGTGTGTGCTTTCTTTAAAAATTTGTCTTCTAAATCTTTGATTTTCTGATATAGAGCAACATGTTTTTGAAAAATAACATCATACTTGATAAGGTTGCTCACATGCTCACGTTCTAAAACATATGATTTTTCCTTTAAATTAGAAATTGTTTATATAGAGTTGACTTAGAGAGTTCAAGCGATTCAATTCAGCATCCATGACATTTATCATTGATTTTAATGAGGACTTTTCATGTGTCATGGTCAGTATTGCATTAAAATTACTGGAAATGTTTTCCTGAACTGTCTTAAGTTTCTATTAAGTTCAGACATTTCAGCTGAGTGTTTTTCAGCTATGAGTTTAACTTTATTATTAGCCTGTTTTAGAAGACTCTTATAAGTCTTAACCTTCATGTTCATGCATTTGTATTAGTCTATTAAATCAGCCATTGAGAAGGTTGCAGGAGATACCTCAGATGATGCTTTAGAGATGCATGATTGAACATCTTCATCTACGTCCTCTTTCTTCTTCATCAAGAAAGCATCAACACCGTTGTTTATCTCCTTAGTTGCTCTAACTGTGTTCCCAACTTCCACTTCTGTTGTTTCTTCTTCACCAATCTCCACCATCAAACACAAATATCCTACATCAGCTTCTTCCACCTCATCTATCATAGCCATCAGACAAACCGATGCAACATCTGTGTCATCATCAGAACTGATACCTTCTGTTAAGCACAATGATGAACTATCATCAATTAAGGCAAAATGAGCATGGTTTTCTTCTTCGTCCTCAGAATCTGTCGACACTAAGCAGTGATCATCATCCACCTTCAGGCCTTTCCCAGACTCGTTTTGCTTTGCCAAAAGCAGTTTATTCTTGTAGTATTCAAAATTCTTTACTATCTTTCGACAAAGCTTGGCAAAGTGTCCGGGTTTACCACATTTAAAACATGTCTTTTTCTCCTCTCTACTCTTATCTCATTCCATGTGACTAGACTCACCTTTATCAAATCGGGATCGATCATATTTATCCTTTCGGTATCTCAATTTGTTGTTAGTGACTTGCTTATAAAATTTCTTTCGATGATCATAGGCTTTGGACAGAAAGACCATTTCCTTCTAAAAGTTGTCTTCATCAGAATCAGAGTCATCACTAGAGCCAGATTTATTCAGTAGTTCAATTCTCTTGTTCAGCTTTAGTAACTTCTTGTTAGCAATTAGAGCTAACAGATCAACAACTGGTTTTTCTGGCATCTGAACAAGAGCCTGAGCTTGAGTCTTTACTTGTAGAGCTTTGAACACTTCAACTTGATTAAAGGTTTAAGCTCTCAAATACCATGTGAAAGTCCAGTTCTTCAAAGTTCTTAATCTGGGTTATGTTTGACACATACGAATTTCATTCGTATCCTAGATTCATGAGGAATTTTACATCGATCCCCAACTTTCCTATCTTAACATTGTTTTTGTCAAGGTCATTCAGAAGATTCCAGAGTATCAGGTATGTGTTAGCCAGTATCTCATTCTCTTTCCCCTTAAATCCCTCATAACATTGAAGAAGTCCAGTGACTTTCATTCGAGTTCCCAGCTAGGAATATTGCGTCAACTTTGAAATGTTCTCCTACATTACTTTAGTGTTTTTACTGCTATCGATGCTTGTGTAAATCTCGCTGGTGAGAGCTTGCATTAAGAAAGAATGAGCTGCTTCATCAGCTTCAAATCTCAATTTCTCATTCGGAGAATAAGCATATATGACTTTTAGTCTTGTTGTAGCAGAAATTGGTGGGTTCGAAGTTGGAACACCCTCAACTTCTCGTACACCTCAAATGGCCCCTCAATTAATCTTTAATTGAGAGCGGTATGTTTTTCCTATTGTGTTGTCGTTTAATGAACATTTGGAAGCGATCCTTCCATTATGAGTATTCCTCTCGGAACCAATTGTTGTATCACAAAATTGATACAAACAATATGTAAGCAACACAATAAGAACTATCCGATTGATTTCAATATGAATCACAGAGAGAATTCAATATATCAAAAGTCAAAGTACAATTCTCAATACCTGAACAACTAACTTCTATTATAAAGGAAAAGACTATTTATAGTCAAATACACAACATAAAGGAAATTAAATATTAACCCCATAACTTTACAAAATTACATATCCCCAACGATATATATATATATATATATATGTACATATGTGTGTGTATATATATATATATATATATATATATATATATATATATATATATATATATATATATATATATATATATATGTGTATATATATATATATATATATATATATATATATATAGAATCAGGTTCATCAGCGTACCTATGAGATTCCAGCGTACCCTAATGTGAATGATCATTCACATATATTTTTTTTGAATAGACATGTATAAGACAACATTATAAGACTTTTTTTTTTCAAAAGAAACAACATCATAAATTTGTGAATGGTATAAAAGATCATGTGAATGGTCATTCACACCATTCACATGGTGTGAAATGACCATTCACATAAATATGCATTGAGCATTCATATAATTTTTAAGGACACAGAATGTGTGAATGTATGTGTGTTAGGCACCAAAAATGCCGCAGTCAAAAACCTTGTTGTTCTACATCTGAGGGGGAGATTTATAATCAATCCTGTTGATGCATTTGAAGGTTGAATTTAAGGCCTGTTATATGCCTTATTGAAACCTGAAAATGATTTGCAATATCAGTCTAAAGCTGTTCTATATGTTGCATGTGTTGCAACTAAGACAGTTTGTCCAAGTTGCTCTGTCTGCTGAACAGGCTGGACATAAACTGTCTACGCTGCTCTACACTGTTGAGCAGCTTGGGCATTTTTAAAAGTGTTCTGTTCTTTGTGAACAGAACCTGTTCTTTGTGAACAGGCTAAACACTTTATGGAATATGTTTCCAAGTCATCATGTATCTGTTTTGGCTCTACAAGATCAGTTACAAAATGTCGCACGACAATAGTGCTGAGGCACAACAGAACGCTCAGCCTGGCCCACGCTGGTTCTGTAACATTGACGACCAAAAGGTTATTTGAAAAAAAAATAGGGTGACAGACTTTTTCTATATCACACATATGGCCTTACACGGAAAGAAAGAAGAAAGAAGAATCACGCAAAGTTGACATTCCTAAATTAGTAGTAAGGCCCAATGCAACAGTAGACAAAGTAAAGACCAAAAGTTCTGCACATATGAAGACAGTCTGCTTTTCAGAGAAAAGTGCCCAGAAAAGGTTATGTTGTCTTTTCAACACGACTTCTCCTTTTTCATTCCGTTCCAAATGAAGATGTTTCTCTTAGATCCTCTAGTGCGTATTAAAAGGAACGCTTCTAAGGTTCAGAAAAAGAAGTTTGTGAAGAAAGCTAAGTGCTGAAACCAAGAGTGAACGTGCAAGTGTGATTTTCATGCATGCAAGGCTTCTATGTAAACCAGCATCTGTGTGTCTAAGCTGTTTTACATAAGCTGTTCCCTTAAGTCTTGTAAACACAGTGAGTGCTTCTTAGTGAGTGTATTCATTGTATTCTAGTTTGAGTTTGTCTTAGACTAGTGAACATACTGTTGTATCTGTCATCTCAGCTGGAACTATTCCGCATTCAAGCTTGTTTGTAATTAACAAATTGTTGATAATACATACAAACATTGAGAAAAGAGTGTGTAGTTTTTAAATTGCTGTATTCACCCCCCCCCCCCCCTCTACAGCTTAAACTATATATTTTGGGAAACCTCTCGGGAACCTACAACTGGTATCAGAGCAGTTTCGAGTGTGTGTTCATTCTAGATCTCTTCATTCTCCCAAGTTTCCATGGACAACAGTTGCCTCCTGCAAATTCTTCTTACTATGACAATGGCTTATTGGGGCCCAAACCTCCAAAATTTAATCATCAAAACTTCTCTGGTTGGAAGTGCCAGAAGATGCTCTCATTTAGAGAATCTGGATGTACAACTGCCAGAGATAGTGATGGAGGGTCCCTATGTGCCAACATCTGTTACTACCATAACTCCAGCGGTTGAAGGAGCTGCTCCTGAAATCAGGACCTTTGAGAAAGCTAAAGCTCAATGGTCTGATGAAGACAAGAGACTGGTGGCTCTAGATGCAAAGGCCAGGAACAACCTGGTCATTTCTCTTCCTGATGATGTGTTCAAACAGGTTGAGAAAATGAAGACAGCAAAAGAGATGTGGGATACTTTGTGTACAGTCTATGATGGACCCACAATCACACTGGACAACAGGATCAACAATCTTGTTAGACAATATGAACTCTTCTTTGCTAAACCAAAGGAGACTCTCACTGAAACCTACACCAGGTTTACTGCTCTAGTGAATGATCTCAAAGCTGTTGGGATCACCAAGGACAGTCTTACCCTGGTGAATAAATTTCTTGACATTTTACCTGAAGAGTGGAACTACTTTTCAACAATCCTAAGGAACTCAGGTACTATCAGAAGTATGGATCTGGTCAATCTGTATGGATCCTTACTGAATGATGAACAGTCAAGGCAACAAAAGAGAAATGCCTTGGAAATGTCCAGAAAAGGTGCAGCCTTTGTGGCTAATGTGAGACAGCCTGTAAATCAGGTGAGTGATGTGTTCATTCAACCTGATCAACAGGATGATGAAAAGGAGGAGGTGTCAGACGAAGAAGATGCTGCAGATCTTGCTGAACAAGATGATGAGCAAATGATAGCCATGATTGTCAAAAGGTTCAACAAGAAAAGGTTTGGGTATTGGAAGAAACTGGCTAGCACAGGACTCAAGTGCTGGAAAGAAGCAATTTGACAATCCCAACTGTAGGCTTCAAATGTGTCAAAAACTGGTCACATAGCTGCTAGCTTTGG
>JAANYP010002445.1:0-35065 GCA_020465985.1 Centrapalus pauciflorus | reverse complement strand
TTACTAATTAGGTTACCCTAGGCCTCGGTGACTTGTTCGGGAATTCAGAGTCACATAGTCCATACCATACCAGTAGTTTAAGTATCGGGTGGCCAATCCGATGATTAAACTGCTGCTCTGATACCAACTTTGTAACATCCAATTACCACAAACAGTACACGTCATAATATTTCATTTGATTAAGTAATAATAATTGTTTGATACCACAGGTCCCACAGCAAGAATACTTAATTACAACAATATTAAAATCAAATGGTGGTCTAACTAGCTTCTAAAATCTTCAATCAGAGTGCGGAAGACTGAACAAGCTACCCGAGACCGCATCATCTTTTCAAAATAGGCGTCATCAAAGTCCAAAAGTCTGCTATTCATCGAATGTCCAGAATCACTTAGCCTGGGACGAACTACCTGCTAGGGTCTTGCCTTTATCAACCTTTCCTGAAAAAGAGTTGTCATGACAGAGTAAGCTAACAAAGCTTAGTGAGTTAACAGAGTTCCATTGGTTACCACACACATATAACATACTATCAGATCCTGTCGGCAACACGTCAGAGACGGCAAAAAGGTTGGGAGACAACCCAGTCGGTATTCCCATGTGTAAGGCCGAAGCCCTACGGAAAGTGTATGGAAACAAGTCAATTAGGAAAGGAATCTGCAGAATTCCCTCCTGTGAATGGAGATCTCACATTCGGTCCGGTCGGATAATGCAATATGCAGCGGCAAATATTTATACAGTCAAGTAAGCAATGAGCATGATACGTATTTACATAAAATGTAAAAGTGAGCATGCAATCAAGGCAATTCAAGTGTCTAGCTTCAGTAATGTCAAAAGTACGTTTCTATGATACAATATAGTATTAAAGAAACATGCAGCAACAGTCAGTAGTTTCCATACAGTCAATACATTCACCGATAAGTATCGAAATATATGCAAGTATTTAATGAAAATCTATCACTCACAGTGGTCCGTAGTCAGATAATGCTTAACGAATTAAGCGGTTCAGTTTACTCTGTCAAATCGACGGGTTCCTGCATTTCAGTTTCAAGTCTGGCATATTAATGTCAAGTCTGAGTCATAATCTATATAACCCTAGTTATATATTCAGGTCATTGTCAATTCTGGTTATCGAGTCTGAGGTAGTTCCTATCGTCCCAAGGTGAGTCTATTCTTATCAGATTAATACGATTCATCTAATTACAGATGTATATATGGCCTTGAAACAATGCCAAACGTATTATTTAACAAGGTGAAAAGGACATACACATTCTAAAGGTTCATACAGAGTCGGTTAATTTATTTGTGCATAAATTAGTTATGCAACTTGACACTTGTGATTTTTTTAACATAATCAAAGGATACTTTCAATTACATAAGGTTGTTTAATAACTTAATCTGATTTAGGAATTAATCTTAGGCCAGAAACATAATCAAATTCGAATATAAGGGAATAGATTCGAGCAAGATAAGCTCATTTATGGGTGGTCAGATTCGAAATAGGGCCTTCGAATCTAATGGATAGATTCGAGACACAACACACAAGGAGAATAGGTTCGGACAAAGTATAGACTCGAAGCCCACACAGACTCGAAGCAACCAATTTCGATTCTAGGAATTAGATTCGAAGCTAATAGATTCTAAGGCAAGCACAGACTCGAACAAGGGACTTAAACTCGAAATATACCCATAGAATCGAAGCAACTCTCGAGTCTAGGGGGGGGGGAAACAGATTCGAATCCATAGATTCGAACCCATACAATTCGAGTCTAGGCATGAATCTCTCGAATTTGTTCATCTTGTTCATCGTTTTTTCCAGGTTTTATCAACTAAATATGAACATAAATGAAAGAGAAATTGTTACTAACCTTCGTCCAAGATATATCCTTTGACTATGGTTGATTTCCAAGCAAGAACAGGTCCTAAACGGGGGCAAATCAGCTTCAAATAGAGGGAAAATGAGCAAACTCGAAAATGCTCTTACAAAACCGAACCAAAAGTCATAAAAATGGTCGATCTTACCTCAAATCCGGACGAAATCAAACATGTAATGGTAGATTCGTGAAGAGCTCGACGATCTCTATCCGATGGCGTATGAATCACGAGAATCCGACGGTTCGATTAGGAGAAATGCTAGAGAGAAGGACAATCTTAGAGAGAGAGGGAGGAGAATCCAATTTTCCAAACTTAAGAAGTGAGGAGAGGAGCTCCTATTTATAGGGTAATAGGGAAAATCAGATCTTCTACTGAATTTTCCTGAATTGACCAACTTTTATTCCCAACACTCCGATTTGCATTTCAGATGCAAAGAATAGCAAAGAAGTTCTAGATTTGCTACAATTGTCTTTTAGTCAATTTTAACTCATTTTAGTCCGTTTCGCTATTTTCAGTCTTTAATTTGTTATTTAGCTGAATTTTAATTATTAACTTAATTTCAACTAAATTTTGGGCAACTTATCATAATTAATTATAACTTAATATAATTAGTTATTTCAGATTCACATTATCAGCTAATTACTAATAATTGGATAAAATTGCTTTATTATCCAAAGTCTGATGCTGTAATTTATATTTAATAAATTACGGGCTGTTACAAAAGACTCGCTCGCTCCGGATAGATTTCAAGTTCCCCTACCTTAGCAACTTCAACTACTTCTATATCACTTCTCGGTCTGCCAGCATTCACAAACTTCCGAATTTCTCTATCCAGTCCATCCACAAAAAGATCCCTCGTCGTCCCTCAGAGGGCTCATGCCTAAGTTTCCTTTTTCGATCCTTCTTGGGCTTTGCTAACATCTCTTCCCTATACTTCAATTCTAACTCCCGTAAATTAAGTTCTCGCAACCTAAGTTCTTCTTCACGGCGCTTAAAGTCAATTTCACGCTGGATTTCTTCGTCAGTTTGCACAACCGCTTTACCCTTAGTCAGCAAGTCCTTAATTTCCTTAAATCGGTCCTCAACCGACATATCAGTCTGCAGTCGATTCCTATCCATCATAAGCTGCATTTGCCTACGATTATCCTCATTCAGCTTGTGAATGAGATCAAATAATTGAGCCTGCTGGGGAGGCACAGGCGTAGCAGTACTGCTGGAGTCATTAGCAGTATTTTCAGGGTCAGTGCCTAAATCCTCTACATGAACAGATTCTTTGTGTTGATCAGCTGCAGCATCAGCAGCTTTACCAACAGTCGAGGTACCCGCAACATTTGGATTCTTATCAGCCATTGGCTGAAAATATAAAGGAAATAACTATTATTTCCTAATTCAAATAAGCACGATTCGAGTCATAATTCCTATGTCAGATAATCACACCTAAATTCATAGATATGAAGGCAGTCAGTCAGGCTAGCATAGAGTCAAGTCAGTATCAAGCAGTCAATCCCTCCCCCATCCTATCAGTCATCATTTGCCTATCTTAGGTCAAGTTGTGTGGGTAGTCCTTTACTAATTAAGTTACCCTAGGCCTCGGTGACTTGTTCGGGAATTCAGAGTCACATAGTCCATACCATACCAGTAGTTTAAGTATCGGGTGGCCAATCCGATGATTAAACTGCTGCTCTGATACCAACTTTGTAACATCCAAATTACCACAAACAGTACACGTCATAAAATTTCATTTCATTAAGTAATAAATATTACTAATTGTTTGATATCACAGGTCCATCAGCCTGAATACTTAATTACAACAATAAGTTAAAGATCAAATGGTGGTCTAAACTAGCTTCTAAATCTTCAATCAGAGTGCGGAAGACTGAACAAGCTACCCGAGACCGCATCATCTTTTCAAAATAGGCGTCAGCAAAAAAATCCAAAAGTCTGCTATTCATCAAATGTCCAGATTCACTTAGCCTGGGACGGACTACCTGCTATGGTCTTGCCCTTATCAGCTTTTCCTGAAAAAGAGTTGTCATGACAGAGTAAGCTAACATTGCTTAGTGAGTAAACAGAGTTCCATTAGTTACCACACATATATAACATACTATCAGCTCCTGTCGGCAAGTCACTACGTCAGAGACGGCAAAAAGGTTGGGAGACAACCCAGTTTGTATTCCCCTGTGTAAGGCCGAAGCCCTACGGGAAATGTATGGAAACAAGTCATATAGGAAAGGAATCTGCAGAATTCCCTCCTGTGAATGGAGATCTCACATTCGGTCCTGTCGGATAATGCAGGATGCAGCGGAAAATATATCAACAGTCAAGTAAGCAGTAAACATGATAAGTATTTACATAAAATGTAAAAGTGATCATGAAATCAAGGCAATTCAAGTGTCTAGCTTCAGTAATGTCAAAAGTACGTTTCTATGATACAATATAGTATTAAAGAAACATGCAGCAACAATCGAAAGTTTCCATACAGTCGATGACATTCACCAATAAGTATCGAAACATATGCAAGTAATTAATGAAATCTGTCACTCACAGTAGTCCTTGGTCAGATAATGCTTAACGAATTAAGCTGTTCAGTTTACTCTGTCAAATCGGCGGGTTCCTGCAGTTCAGTTTCAAGTCTGGTATATTAATGTCAAGTCTGTAACATGATCTATATAACCCTAGTTACACACTCAGGTTATTGTCATCTCTTACTGTCGAGTCTGAGGTAGTTCCTATCGTCCCAAAGTGAGTCTATTCTTATCAGATTAATACGATCCATCTAATTACAGATGTGTGGCCTTGAAACAAAGCCAATCGTATTACTTGCAAGGTGAATCATAACATACAATTTTTAAGGGTTCATACAGAGTCTGTTAATTTATTTGTGCATAAAATAGTTATGTATCTGGAACTTGTGAGTTTTATCAATATCAAAGGATACTTTCAATTACAATAGGTTGTTTAATAACTTAATCTGATTTAGAAATTAATCTTAGGCTTGGAACAAGAACCAGATTTGATTATGGCAAATTCATATATGGATAGGCAGATTCGAGAGGGACCCTTCGAATCTAATGGATAGATTCGAGACACACATAAAAGAGATTAGGTTCGAACTATGCATAGACTCGAAAGCCCACACAGATTCGAATGCCAACAATCAGATTCGAAGCAAATAGATTCTAAGACAGATTTGAAGTACATAGACTCGAAGACTTATATAGATTCTAAGGCATGCACAGACTCGAACAAGGGACATAAACTCGAAACATACACATAGAGTCGAAGCACATCTCGAGTCTAGGGGGGGGGGGGAACAGATTCGAATTCATACTTTCGAGTCTATACTTTGAAGATCTCGAATTTGATCATCAATTTCCCAGATTTTTGCTACTAAACATGAACATAAATGAGGGAATAATAGTTACTAACCTTCGTCCAAGCTATATCCTTCGACTATGGATGATTTCCAAGCAAAAACAAGTCCTAAACAAGAGTAAATCAGCTTCGATTGAAGAGGTTATGAGCAAACTCGAATTCGCTCATCAAAACCGAACTAAAAGTCAGAAAAAGGGTCGATTTTACCTTAAATCCGGACGAAATAAAACATGCAATGGTAGATTCGTGTAGAGCTCGACGATATCTAACTGATGGCGTATAAATCACGAGAATCCGACGGTTCGATTAGGAGAAATGCTAGAGAGAAGGTGAAGTCTTAGAGAGAGAAGGAGAGAGTTCAAGCTTCCAAACTTAAGAAATGAGGGGGAGAGCTCTTATTTATAGGAAAATAGGAAAAAATCAGATTTTCTACTGAATTTCCAAAATTGACCAACTTTTATTCCCATCAATCTGATTTGCATTTCAGATGCAAATAATAGCAAAGGAGTTCTAGATTTGCTATAATTGTCTTTTAGTCACATTTTTTTTATTCATTAGTCCGTTTCGTCATTTTCAGTCTTTAATTTGTCACTTAGCTGAATTTTAATTATTAACTTTATTTCAGCTAATTTTAGGCAACTTTTCATAATTAATTATAACTTAATATAATTAACTATTACAGATTCATATTTTCGGTTAATTACTAATATTTGGATTAAAATTGCTTTATTATCCAAAGTCTGCTGCTGTAATTTATATTTAATAAATTACGGGCTGTTACACGGAGTGTCTATCATACGTTACTAACATACAATTAAGTAATCGAGGAACAAGCAGGAGCAGATGTTTCCATACAAGTCAGTAAGAATCACCAATAAGTACCGAAACATATGCAAGTAAGTAATGCAATCTGTCACTCACAGCGGTCCTGAGCAATGCAAGTAGTCATGGAACATGCAGCAGCAGTTGTCCAGTTTCTGTAGTGTTTATCTTACGTTCCTAACATACAATTAAGTAATCGAGGAACAAGCAGCAGCAGATGTTTCCATACAAGTAAAGATCATAAGATCACCAATAAGTACGGAAACATAATGCAAGTAAGTAATGCAATCTGTCACTTCACACAGCGGTCCCTGAGCAGTGCAAGTAGTACAGGAATATGCAGCAGCAACGTCACCCGTTTCAAAGTGTCTATANTATAATACGTTCCTAACATGCAATTAAGTAATCGAGGAACAAGCAGCAGTAGATGTTTCCATACAAGTCAGTAAGAATCACCAATAAGTACCGAAACATATGCAAGTAAGTAATGCAATCTGTCGCTCACAGCAGTCCTGAGCAATGCAAGTAGTCATGGAACATGCAGCAGCAGTTGTCCCGTTTCAACAGTGTCTATAATACGTTCCTAACATACAATTAAGTAATCGAGGAACAAGCAGCAGCAGATGTTTCCATTCAAGTCAGTAACAATCACCAATAAGTACCGAAACATATTCAAGTAAGTAATGCAATCTTTCACTCACATCGGTCTTTAGCAATGCAAGTAGTCATGGAACATGCAGCAGCAGTTGTCTAGCTTCAGCAGTCTCTATCATACGTTCCTAACATACAACTAACTAATAAAGGAACAAGCAGCAACATATGTTTCCATACAATTAAGTAATACAATAACTACCGAAACATGGGCAACTAAGAAATGCTATCTGTCACTTACAGCGGTCCTGAACAATGCAAGTAATCAAGGAGCATGCAGCAGTAGTTGTCCAGTTTCAGCAGTGTCTATCATACGTTCCTAACATACAATTAAGTAATCGAGGAACAAGCAGCATATGTTTCAATACAAGTCAGTAAGAATCACCAATAAGTACCGAAACATATGCAAGTAAGTAATGCAATCTGTCACTCACAGCGGTCCTGAGCAATGCAAGTAGTCATGGAACATGCAGCAGCAGTTGTCCAGTTTCAGCTGTGTCTATCATACGTTCCTAACGTACAAATAAGTAATCAAGGAACATGCAGCATCAGATGTTTCCACACAAGTCAGTGACAATCACCAATAAGTACCGAAACATATGCAAGTAAGTAATGCAATCTGTCACTCACAGCGGGCCTGAGCAATGCAAGTAGTCATGGAATATGCAGCAGCAGTTGTCCAGTTTCAGTAGTGTCTATCATACGTTCCTAACATACAATTAAGAAATCGAGGAACAAGTAGCAGCAGATGTTTCCATACAAGTCAGTAAGAATCACCAATAAGTACCGAAACATATGCAATTAAGTAATGCAATCTGTCACTCACAGCGGTCCTGAGCAATGCAAGTAGTCATGTAACATGCAGCAGCAGTTGTCCAGTTTCCGCAGTGTCTATCATACGTTACTAACATACAAATAAGTAATCGAGGAACAAGCAGGAGCAGATGTTTCCATATAAATCAGTAAGAATCACCAATAAGTACCGAAACATATGCAAGTAAGTAATGCAATCTGTCACTCACAGCGGTCCTGAGCAATGCAAGTAGTCATGGAACATGCAGAAGCACTTGTCCCGTTTCAACATTGTCTATAATACGTTCCTAACATGCAATTAAGTAATCGAGGAACAAGCAGCAGTAGATGTTTCCATACAAGTCAGTAAGAATCACCAATAAGTACCGAAACATATGCAAGTAAGTAATGCAATCTGTCACTCACAGCGGTCCTGAGCAATGCAAGTAGTCATGGAACATGCAGCAGCAGTTGTCCCGTTTCAACAGTGTCTATAATACGTTCCTAACATACAATTAAGTAATCGAGGAACAAGCAGCAGCAGATGTTTCCATACAAGTCAGTAAGAATCACCAATAAGTACCGAAACATATGCAAGTAAGTAATGCCATCTGTCACTCACAGCGGTCCTGAGCAATGCAAGTAGTCATGGAACATGCAGCAGCAGTTGTCCAGTTTCCGCAGTGTCTATCATACGTTCCTAACATACAATTAAGTAATCGAGGAACAAGCAGCCGCAGATGTTTCCATACAAGTCAGTAAGAATCAACAATAAGTACCGAAACATATGCAAGTAAGTAATGCAATCTGTCACTCACAGCGGTCCTGAGCAATGCAAGTAGTCATGGAACATGCAGCAGCAGTTGTCCAGTTTCCGGAGTGTCTATCATACGTTCCTAACATACAATTAAGTAGTCGAGGAACAAGCAGCAGCAGATGTTTCCATACAAGGCAGTAAGAATCACCAATAAGTACCGAAAAATATGCAAGTAAGTAATGCAATCTGTCACTCACAGCGGTCCTGAGCAATGCAAGTAGTCATGGAACATGCAACAGTACTTGTTCAGTTTCCGGAGTGTCTATCATACGTTACTAACATACAATTAAGTAATCGAGGAACAAGCAGGAGCAGTTGTTTACATACAAGTCAGTAAGAATCACCAATAAGTACCGAAACATATGCAAGTAAGTAATGCAATCTGTCACAAACAGCGGTCCTGAGCAATGCAAGTAGTCATGGAACATGCAGCAGCAGTTGTCCAGTTTCTGCAGTGTTTATCATACGTTCCTAACATACAATTAAGTAATTGAGGAACAAGCAGCAGTAGATGTTTCCATACAAGTCAATAAGAATCACCAATAAGTACTGAAACATATGCAAGTAAGTAATGCAATCTGTCACTCACAGCGGTCCTGAGCAATGCAAGTAGTCATGGAACATGCAGCAGCAGCTGTCCCGTTTCAACAGTGTATATAATACGTTCCTAACATACAATTAAGTAATCGAGGAACAAGCAGCAGTAGATGTTTCCATACAAGTCAGTAAGAATCACCAATAAGTACCGAAACATATGCAAGTAAGTAATGCAATCTGTCACTCACAGCGGTCCTGAGCAATGCAAGTAGTCATGGAACATGTAGCAGCAGTTGTCCAGTTTCTGCAGTGTTTATCATACGTTCCTAAAATATAATTAAGTAATCGAGAAACAAGCAGCAGTAGATGTTTCCATACAAGTCAATAAGAATCACCAATAAGTACTGAAACATATGCAAGTAAGTAATGCAATCTGTCACTCACAGCGGTCCTGAGCAATGCAAGTAGTCATGGAACATGCAGCAGCAGCTGTCCCGTTTCAACAGTGTCTATAATACGTTCCTAACATACAATTATGTAATCGAGGAACAAGCAGCAGTAGATGTTTCCATACAAGTCAGTAAGAATCACCAATAAGTGCCGAAACATATGCAAGTAAGTAATGCAATCTGTCACTCACAGCGGTCCTGAGCAATGCAAGTAGTCATGGAACATGCAGCATCAGTTGTCCAGTTTCAGCAGTGTCTATAATACGTTCCTAACATACAATTAAGTAGTCGAGGAACAAGCAGCAGCAGAATGTTTCCATTCAAGTCAGTAAGAATCACCAATAAGTACCGAAACATATGCAAGTAAGTAATGCAATCTGTCACTCACAGCGGTCCTGAGCAATGCAAGTAGTCATGGAACATGCAGCAGTAGTTGTCCAGTTTCCGGAGTGTCTATCATACGTTCCTAACATACAATTAAGTAGTCGAGGAACAAGCAGCAGCAGATGTTTCCATACAAGACAGTAAGAATCACCAATAAGTACCGAAATATATGCAAGTAAGTAATGCAATCTGTCACTCACAGCGGTCCTGAGCAATGCAAGTAGTCATGGAACATGCAACAGTAGTTGTTCAGTTTCCGGAGTGTCTATCATACGTTCCTAACATACAACTAACTAATAAAGGAACAAGCAGCAACATATGTTTCAATACAATTAAGTAATACAATAAGTACCGAAACATAGGCAACTAGGAAATGCAATCTTTCACTCACAGCGGTCCTGAGCAATGCAAGTAGTCATGGAACATGCAGCAGCAGTTGTCCAGTTTCAGCAGTGTCTATAATACGTTCTTAACATACAATTAAGTAGTCGAGGAACAAGCGGAATCAGATGTTTCCATACAAGTCAGTAAGAATCACCAATAAGTACCAAAATAGATGCAAGTAAGTAATGCAATCTGTCACTCACAGCGGTCCTGAGCAATGCAAGTAGTCATGGAACATGCAGCAGCAGTTGTCCAGTTTCCGGAGTGTCTATCATACGTTACTAACATACAATTAAGTAATCGAGGAACAAGCAGGAGCAGATGTTTCCATACAAGTCAGTAAGAATCACCAATAAGTACCGAAACATATGCAAGTAAGTAATGCAATCTGTCACTCACAGCGGTCCTGAGCAATGCAAGTAGTCATGGAACATGCAGCAGCAGTTGTCCAGTTTCTGCAGTGTTTATCATACGTTCCTAACATACAATTAAGTAATCGAGGAACAAGCAGCAGTAGATTTTTCCATACAAGTCAATAAGAATCACCAATAAGTACTGAAACATATGCAAGTAAGTAATGAAATCTGTCACTCACAGTGGTCCTGAGCAATGCAAGTAGTCATGGAACATGCAGCATGTAACATCCAATTACCACAAACAGTACACGTCAATATTTCATTTCATAAATAATATTAATTGTTTGATACCACAGGCCCATCAGCATGAATACTTAATTACAACAATAGATTGAAGATCAAATGGTGGTCTAAACTAGCTTCTAAATCTTCAATCAGAGTGCGGAAGACTGAACAAGCTACCCGAGACCGCATCATCTTTACAAAATAGGCATCATCAAAAGTCCAAAGGTCTGCTATTCATCAAAATCCAGATTCACTTAGCCTGGGACGAACTACCTGCTATGATCTTGCCTTTATCAGCTTTTCCTGAAAAAGAATTGTCATGACAGAGTAAGCTAACAAAGCTTAGTGAGTAAACAGAGTTCCATTAGTTACCACACACATATAACATACTATCAGATCCTGTCGGCAATACGTCAGAGACGGCAAATAGGTTGGGAGACAACCCAGTCAGTATTCCCATGTGTAAGGCCGAAGCCCTACGGGAAGTGTATGGAAACAAGTCAGATAGGGAAGGAATCTGCAGAATTCCCTCCTATGAATGGAGATCTCACATTCGGTCCTGTCGGATATTGCAATATGCAACGGCAAGTATATAAACAGTCAAGTAAGCAGTAAGCATGATACGTATTTACATAAAATGTAAAAGTGAACATGCAATCAAGGCAATTCAAGTGTCTAGCTCAGTAATGTCAAAATACGTTTCTATGATACAATATAGTATTAAAGAAACATGCAGCAATAAATCAGAAGTTTCCATACAGTCACTACATTCACCAATAAGTATCGAAATATATGTAAGTAATTAATGAAATCTGTCACTCACAGTGGTCCGTAGTCAGATAATGCTTAACGAGTTAAGCGGTTCAGTTTACTCTGTCAAATCGACGGGTTCCTGCATTTCAGTTTCAAGTCTGGCATATAAAATGTCAAGTCTGAGTCATAATCTATATAACCCTAGTTATATATTCAGGTCATTGTCAATTCTGGTTATCGAGTCTGAGGTAGTTCCTATCGTCCCAAGGTGAGTCTATTCTTATCCGATTAATACGATACATCTAATTACAGATGTGTGGCCTTGAACAAAGCCAATCGTATTACTTAACAAGGTGAATAGGGCATACACATTCTAAAGGTTCATACAGAGTCGGTTAATTTATTTGTGCATAAAATAGTTATGCATCTTGAACTTATGAGTTTTTATCATAATCTAAAGATACTTTTAATTACAATAGGTTGATTAATCACTTAATCTGATTTTAGGAATTTAACTTTGGCTAGGAACAAACTCAGATTCGAATATAGAGAGTTAGATTCGAACCACCCTATTTCGAATCTATAGATTCGAATGCATACATCGCTAGATTCGAATGCATACATTCGAGACATAAGGAGATAGATTCGAAACTACCTATATTCGAATCTAATTAATAGAGTCGAAATTCACATCACCTTGAAACCATACCCATAGACTCGAAACATGCATATAGATTCGAAATCAGGACTTAGACTCGAGGCACATACCTAGATTCGAACCTACATAGACTCGAACACATAGATTCGAACATACACACCCTCGAATCTAGGTGATAGATTCGAGACACACATACAATTCGAGTCTAAGCATGAATCTCTCGAATCTGATCATCTTGTTCATCGGTTTTCCAGGTTCTAACAACTAAATATGAGCATAAATGATAGAGAAATGGTTACTAACCTTCGTCCAAGCTATAGCCTTCGACTATGGATGATTTCCAAGCAAGAACAGGTCCTAAACGGGGGCAAATCAGCTTCAAATGAAGGAAAAATGAGCAAACTCGAAAATGCTCATTCAAAACCGAACCAAAAGTCAGAAAAATGGTCGATCTTACCTCAAATCTGAACGAAATCAAACATGCAATGGTAAATTCGTGAATATCCGATGGCGTATGAATCACGAGAATCCGACGGTTCGATTAGGAGAAAAGCTAGAGAGAAGGACAATCTTAGAGAGAGAGGGAGGAGAATCCAAATTTCCAAACTTAAGAAGTGAGGAGAGGAGCTCCTATTTATAGGGAAATAGGGAAAATCAGATCTTCTACTGAATTTTCCGGAATTGACCAACTTTTATTCCCAACACTCCGATTTGCATTTCAGATGCAAATAATAGCAAAGAAGTTCTAGATTTGCTACAATTGTCTTTTTGTAAATTTTAACTCATTTTAGTCCGTTTCGCTATTTTCAGTCTTTAATTTGTCATTTAGCTGAATTTTAATTATTAACTTAATTTCAACTAAATTTTGGGCATCTTATCATAATTAATTATAACTTAATATAATTAATTATTTCAGATTCACATTATCAGCTATTTACTAATAATTGGACAGAATTGCTTTATTATCCAAAGTCTGATGCTGAAATTTATATTTAATTAATTACGGGCCGTTACAATCTTCCCCCGTTAAATTGATTCCGTCCTCGGAATCGACTAAGACAGAAATAACTTCGGATACTTCTGCCTAATCTCGTCTTCTCGTTCCCAAGTTTGCGCAGATCCCTTATGGTATTTCCATTGGACTAACACCATTGGAATTACCTTGCTGCGCAATTTCGAAACTTTATGATCGATTATACGCTCGGGCTCTTCTTCGTATCGCAACTGCTCATCAATTTGCACGTCTTTCCAAGGAATCACAGCTTCAGCGTCAGCCAAACACTTTCGAAGATTACTCACATGGAATACATCATGAATCCCAATCATTTCGGCAGGCAGCTTTAGTCTGTAGGCTTGCAATCCTATACGCTCAAGAATTTCAAAAGGACCCACAAATCGAGGGCTCAACTTCCCCCATTTGCCGAACCTTACTATTCCTTTTCTTGGCGAAACCTTCAGCAACACTTTATCTCCAACTTCAAACGCAATCGGCTTACGTCTTCTATCATGATACTTCTTTTGTCTGTCTTGAGAAGTCTGTATCCGCTGCCGAATTAATTGTAGCTGATCATGGGTTTCTTGCAGAATCGCTGGTCCAGAGATCGGCCGTTCACCTGTTTCCCTCCAACAGGTTGGGGTTCTGCATCGACGTCCGTACAAAAGCTGATATGGAGGCATACCAATAGTCGAGTGATAACTATTGTTATAAGCAAACTCCACAAACGGCAGGTGAGTATCCCAACTTCCACCGAGATCAATCACACAAGCACGTAACATATCTTCTAAGGTCAAAATTGTCCTCTCACTTTGCCCGTCAGTTTCTGGATGATAAGCGGTGCTCATCTTAAGTTCAGTTCCTAGTCCTTTCTGAAAAGCCTTCCAGAAACGAGAAGTAAATCTGCTGTCACGGTCCGATACTATAGACAATGGCACACCATGTCTAGTCACTAATTCCTTTACGTACAATTCAGCTAACTTTTTGAGGCGTTCATCTTCACGTATGGGTAGGAAATGGGCTGACTTAGTAAGTCGATCCACTATTACCCATATAGAGTCATGATTCCGCTTAGTCCTGGGCAGCTTCGTCACAAAGTCCATGGTTATGTGGTCCCACTTCCATTCCGGGATTGGCAATGGTTGTAGTTCCCCATACGGCTTCTGATGTTCAGATTTGACTTGTACAAGTCATGCAATTTTCTACATATCGCCCCACGTCCTTCTTCATTCCAGGCCACCAATATTCCGTCTTCAAATCTTGATACATTTTAGTAGAACCAGGGTGTATCGAAAATTTCGACATATGAGCTTCCGACAGAATTTGATCCCGAATACCTCCTAGTCTGGGAACCCATATTCTATCCAAGAACCGTCTAAGACCACTATTATCAAGAGTCAGCTGGGTCACATAAGTAACCATGCGTTCAGATTTCAAGTTCTCATCTCGAATGGCTTCGGTTTGAGCGGCAATAATCGACTCAGTCAAGGCAGACTCCAAAACAACAGAAGTCAAAGCAGACTCCAAAACAACAGAAGTCAAAGCATAACATCGGGTATAATGGTCTTGTCCGGTTTTGCGGCTTAGGGCATCTGCTACAATGTTTGCTTTACCTGGATGGTAAAGGATCTCACAGTCATAGTCTTTAATCAATTCCATAGATCGCCTTTGTCGCATATTCAGCTCTTTCTGGTCAAATATATACTTCAGACTTTTGTGATCGGTATATAACTTGCATCTAGTCCCATACAGATAATGCCGCCAAATCTTCAGTGCGAAAGTCACGGCTGCAAGCTCCAAGTCATGCGTCGGGTAATTCTTTTCATGCGCCTTTAGCTGCCTTGATGCGTAGGCAATTACTTTATCCCTTTGCATCAACACACAGCCTAATCCCATCTTAGAAGCATCACTATAGACTACAAAATCATCATTACCCTCAGGTAAAGCCAGAATCGGCGCTTCTACTAGCTTACGCTTCAAAGTCTCAAAGGCTCGATCTTGAGATTCATTCCATTCAAACTTAACTTCTTTCTTCGTCAGACTGGTTAAAGGCACCGCAATCTTGGAGAAATCACGGATAAATCTTCTGTAATAACCCGCTAGTCCCAAGAAACTCCGAACTTCAGATACGTTTTTCGGTGCTTCCCACTTCTGAACCGCATCAACCTTTGATGGATCTACGGCTATTCCCTCACCGGAGACAATATGTCCTAAGAATTGCACCTGGCGTAACCAGAATTCACATTTAGAGAATTTTGCATAGAGTCGCTCCTTTCGTAACAATTCTAGCAATTCTCGCAAATGCATCGCATGATCAGATTCAGACTTGGAGTAAATCAAGATGTCATCAATGAAGACTATCACTGATTTATCCAGCATGGGTCTACATACCCTGTTCATGAGGTCCATAAATGCGGCCGGGGCATTTGTGAGACCGAACGGCATTACTAGAAACTCAAAATGACCGTAACGAGTACGAAATGCAGTCTTCGGTTCTTAATAGTTACCTTATTTAACTCCCGATAATCAATACACATACGAAAGGTACCATCCTTCTTCTTAACAAAAAGAACCGGAGCACCCCAGGGAGAAGTACTCGGACGAATAAACCCTTTTTCCAATAATTCCTGCAACTGACTCATCATTTCCTTCATTTCATTCGGAGCTAGACGGTAAGGGGCTTTCGCGATAGGAGCAGCACCCGGTACAAGGTCAATATGGAATTCAATTTGACGATCTGGTGGCAAACCAGAGATGTCATCCGGGAATACGTCAGGGAATTCTTGGACTACAGGAACATCAGACACGGTCTTTTTAACTTCCTTATCATCTAAGGCATATGCTAAATAGGCGGCACAACCTTTGGTTAGGCACTTTCGGGCTTTCAGTACAGAGATGAGACCTAAATCTCGAGTCTTTCTATCGCCATAAACATAACGTTCACTTCCTTCGGGGGTTCTAATTCTAATTATCCTTTTTGCACAAAGGATTTCAGCATTATTTGTCATAAGCCAGTCCATTCCTATAATAACATCGAATTCCCTAATCCACATCGGTATCAGGTCAACGTTCGAGGAGAAGTCATCAATCACTAGCTTACAGGAACGAAAGACTCTATTCACAGTCACAAAATTCGAGCTAGCAGTTTCTACATCTAAGGGTGCAGGTAACATCACAGGGGCAAAATCAAACTGCCTAGCAAACTTTTCAGACACATACGACAGATTAGAGCCAGAGTCAAATAAGATTAAGGCAGGCATATCATTAACAAGAAATGTACCCGTGACGACGTCAGCAGTCTCTTTTGCCTCTTCGGCTGTCATCTGAAAAGATCTTGGCTGATTCCTCGGGGCAGAAGAACCTTTGATTGATTGCTGAGGTGAAGATGTAGGCGGAGGAACAAATCGGGGTCGGGTACAGTCTTTAGCATGATGCCCCAACGTAATGCAGTTTCTGCAAGCCTCATTGCGCCGGGGACATTCTGACCTATCATGGCCATTCTGTCTGCAGCAATAGCACTTAACGAACGCAGGATCGCACTTTCCTTCATGAATTTGCTTGCAGCGAGGACAAGCAGGCTTTGGCGTCGAGGTCACGGCATAGGATTTAGCTTTCTTGGAAGACTGCTTATCTCCCTTCTTCAAACTTTCATTCTTCTTTTCAGCTCTCTCAGATTTTTCCTTCTTATTAGATTTAGCAATAAAAGGGCATGCGCGCTCAGGATAGATTTCAAGCTCACCAACCCTAGCAATTTCCACTGCCTCAATATAGCTTCTCGGTCTGCCGGACTTCACAAACTTCCGGATTTCTCGATCCAGACCATCCACAAACAAATCTCTTCTCCTTTCGTCGGTATCAACGGGGTGATCAGATAATAGTGAGAGCCTGGTAAATTCCAGCTCATAGTCCGTCACGGATCTTGTACCTTGCTGAAAAGATAGCAGGGTTTTCTCCATCTGGCGCTTAACATCCTGGGGGCAGTATTTTTCCTTCAGGTGAATCTTAAATTGTTCCCAAGTAATGGATTTCTCCATTGCTTCAGACATGGGGTTCGTAATCGACTTCCACCAACGGCCAGCTCCATCTTCCAACATTCCTGTTGCAAACGTCACCTTGTCTTCCTCATTACACTTGGAGAGTTTAAACGCTTTCTCCACATTTGCGACCCAGTCCATAGCCTTAACAGGATCAGATGACCCCGCAAACGTACGAGCTCCACACTTCTTGAAATCAACAAATGTACACTCACGTCCTACCTTAACGTGATGGTCAGAAGAGTCAGTTTCACTTTCATCAGAGGACACATGTCTATGCTTCCTCTTCCTGTCTTTCTTCGGCTTCGCTAACATTTCTTCCCTATGCTTCAGTTCTAATTCCTGTAACTTAAGTTCTCGCAACCTAAGTTCTTCTTCACGGCGCTTAAATTCCATTTCGCGCTGGTTTGCTTCGTCAGTCTGCATCACTGCTTTACCCTTGGTCAGCAAGTCCTTAATCTCCCTAAATCGGTCTTCTACTGCCATATCAGTCTGCAGTCGGTTCCTATCCATCATAAGCTGCATTTGCCTACGGTTATCCTCATTCAACTTATGAACGAGGTCAATCAATTGAGCCTGCTGGGGAGGCACAGGCGTAGCAGTACTGCTTGAGTCATTAGCAGTATTCTCAGGGTCAGTGCCTAAGTCATCTACGTGAACATATTCTTTGTGTTGATCAGCTGCAGCATCAGCAGCTTTATCAACCCTTGAGGAACCGGCAACAGTCGGATTCTTATCAGCCATTGGCTGAAAATATAAAGGAAATAGCTATTATTTCCTGATTCAAATAAGCACAGTTCGAGTCATAATTCCTACGTCAGATAATCATATCTAAATTCATAGATATGAAGGCAGTCAATCAATCAGGCTGGCACAAAGTCAAATCAAAGTCAAGTCAAAGTCAAGTCAGTATCAAGCAGTCAATCCCTCCCCCATCCTATCAGTCATCATTTGCCTATCTTAGGTCAAGTTGTGTGGGTAGTCCTTTACTAATTAGGTTACCCTAGGCCTCGGTGACTTGTTCGGGAATTCAGAGTCACATAGTCCATATCATACCAGTAGTTTAAGTATCGGGTGGCCAATCCGATGATTAAACTGCTGCTCTGATACCAACTATGTAACATCCAATTACCACAAACAGTACACGTCAATATTTCATTTCATAAATAATATTAATTGTTTGATACCACAGGCCCATCAGCATGAATACTTAATTACAACAATAGATTAAAGATCAAATGGTGGTCTAAACTAGCTTCTAAATCTTCAATCAGAGTGCGGAAGACTGAACAAGCTACCCGAGACCGCATCATCTTTACAAAATAGGCATCATCAAAAGTCCAAAGGTCTGCTATTCATCAAAATCCAGATTCACTTAGCCTGGGACGAACTACCAGCTATGATCTTGCCTTTATCAGCTTTTCCTGAAAAAGAATTATCATGACAGAGTAAGCTAACAAAGCTTAGTGAGTAAACAGAGTTCCATTAGTTACCACACACATGCCATACTATCAGCTCCTGCCGGCAAGTCACTACGTCCTGAGATAGCAAAAAGGTTGGGAGACAACCCAGTCGGTATTCCCATGTGTAAGGCCGAAGCCCTACGGGAAGTGTATGGAAACAAGTCAAATAGGAAAGGAATCTGCAGAATTCCCTCCTGTGAATGGAGATCTCACATTCGGTCCTGTCGGATAATGCAATATGCAACGGCAAGTATATAAACAGTCAAGTAAGCAGTAAGCATGATACGTATTTACATAAAATGTAAAAGTGAACATGCAATCAAGGCAATTCAAATGTCTAACTCAGTAATGTCAAAATACGTTTCTATGATACAATATAGTATTAAAGAAACATGCAGCAATAAATCAGAAGTTTCCATACAGTCACTACATTCACCAATAAGTATCGAAATATATGTAAGTAATTAATGAAATCTGTCACTCACAGTGGTCCGTAGTCAGATAATGCTTAACGAGTTAAGCGGTTCAGTTTACTCTGTCAAATCGACGGGTTCCTGCATTTCAGTTTCAAGTCTGGCTGATGTGATCTCACCCGAGGAATGTGTGATAGATCACGATTGCCCGATCGTTCTAATGGTTGTTTCAAGTAACTTGGATAGGACCGCGACCCATTGTCTATAAACAAGACAAGAACCTTGGTATAAGTGGAACCGCGACCCGTTGCCTATATACGAGGCAAGAACTTTGGTATAGAGAACGCCACAATCAACCCCACCAAGTTGATTGATAAGTTTCGAACGCCACAAGCTAAAACACTCGATAAGTTCTAAAAGTTCGTAAGGAACAATAAGAGTTAAAAACTCACAATTTTACTCAAAAATGAAGGATGATTGAAATGGTTACATTGAGTGCCTATTTATAGGAGAAAATATAAGACCAACTACTTATCTAGATAAGTTGCACAAGCTATCACGATAAGCTATCAACTAAGCAAGACTACTTATCAAAAGGGCATTATTGACATTTCACCACTTGAAGCTTCTAGTAGGTATTAATCATGCAAGTAACTTCTATCTCTTTATCTCCTCCAAGTAAATGACCATAATGTTGAGAAAACCTTCAAAATGCCTTGAATTTAATCTTTGACAAGTTCTTTAACATGGACACCTTTATGGGCAGATTCATGGATGTGGCTAAGGACATATTTTGGGCCCTTTTTATTCTTGAAATATAGGAAAAAGGCTAAGGTTGAAGTGGGCTTTTATTTCACTCAAATGTGGCTTAAAATGAGGAAGTTATGGCCAAAACAATGCACATGGGTGGGCTTGGCCGAATTTTATTTATTTTTGGGCTTTTGTGGATTAAAGTGAGAACTTGGGCTCCAAAACTTGGACTAATATTAGTCTTCAACTTGGATCAACATTAGGAAGCGTGCTTGGTTGTTTTGCGAACAAACGGGAGCTTGATTCCGACAATATTTAATCATTCCATTGAGAGCATCCTGGAACATCTTGGATTTTGATCTTGTGATTGGTCTGATCTTCCACCTTAACGGATCTTCGTCATCTCGGTCCTTGGACAGGTTCTCATCATTCCCCTCCTCTTGAAAGTGATTTGTCCTCAAATCTTCACCTGCATCAAACAGAGTCAAGTCAGTTACATTAAAAACATCATGAACATTATACTCATCTGGAAGATCAAGTTTGTAAGCATTGTCATTGATTTTCTGCAACACTTGAAATGGTCCATCTCCTCTTGGCATTAACTTTGGAAACCGTTCCTTCCGCAAATGAAGCCACACCCAATCTCCTGGTACAAAAATAATCTTTCTTTTTCCCTTGTTTGCTTGTTGTTCATACTTCTTGGTGCGCTCTTCAATGTTGTGTTTTGCCTGCTCATGGATTTGCTTGACAAATTCCGCCTTCTTCCTACCATCTAAATTCAAATACTCATTCACAGGTAAAGGAGTTAAATCCATATGAGTTAATGGCTTAAATCCATACACAATCTCGAAAGGTGAAAACTTAGTAGCAGAATGCACATTTCGATTATATGCAAACTCAACATGGGGTAAGCATTGCTCCCAAGTTTTCACATTTCTCCCCACTATTGATCTTAATAAAGTACCAAGTGTACGATTCACAACTTCAGTTTGTCCATCCGTTTGGGGATGACAAGTTGTAGAAAACAAAAGCTTTGTTCCCAATTTTCCCCACAACATTTTCCAAAAGTAACTTAAAAAATTTGTGTCCCGATCCGAGACGATAGTTCTTGGCATGCCATGCAATCTAACCACTTCTTTGAAAAACAAATCTGAAATATGTGAGGCATCATTGGTTCGATTGCATGGAATGAAATGCGCCATTTTCGAAAACCGATCAACAACCACAAATATCGAATCTTTGCCATTTTTAGTTTTTGGCAATCCCAACACAAAATCCATAGAAAGATCAACCCATGGTTCACTTGGTATAGGCAGAGGAGTGTATAAACCATGAGGTTGAACCTTTGATTTGGCTTGTTTACAAACAATGCACTTTTCACAAACTTTTCCAACATAAACTTTCATTTTTTGGCCAAAAGAAATGTTCCTGCAAAATATTCAATGTTTTTGCCACACCAAAATGACCCATAAGACCTCCACTATGTGCCTCCCAAACCAAAAGTTCACGTAAAGAAGTGTTTGGAATGCAAAGCTTTGATTCTTTGAACAAAAATCCATCATGTATGAAAAACTTTTCAAAAGAGCCCTTTTCACAACTTTGAAAAATCATACCAAAATCCACATCTTCACGATACAACTCTTTGATTTGTTCAAAACCTAGAATTTTAGAGTCAAGAGAAGAGAGAAAAGAGTACCTTCGTGAAAGTGCATCAGCCACAATATTTTCCTTACCTTTCTTGAATCGGATGACATATGGAAATGTCTCAAGAAACTCCATCCACCTAGCATGTCTCTTGTTGAGCTTTTGTTGTCCTTTTAGAAACTTCAAGGACTCATGATCAGAATGAATGACAAACTCCTTGGTCCACAAATAGTGTTGCCAAGTTTTTAGTGCTCGAACCAAGGCATACATCTCTTTGTCATATGTTTGATAGTTTAAAGTTGCACCACTTAACTTTTCACTAAAATATGCCAATGGTTTTCCTTCTTGCATTAAAACCGCACCAATTCCAACACCCGATGCATCACACTCAATCTCAAAAGTTTTATCAAAATTTGGCAAAGAAAGCAAAGGAGCATGAGTTAAATGAAACTTTAGTTTTTCAAAAGCTTGCTCTTGCTCTTTGCCCCATTTAAAACCAACATTCTTTTTAATCACTTCGGTGAGTGGTGATGCCAAGGTGCTAAAGTTTTTCACAAATCGGCGATAAAAACTTGCAAGACCATGAAAACTCCTCACATCACTTACGCACTTTGGAGTTGGCCAATCTTGAATAGCCTTTACCTTTTCTTCATCAACAGATATTCCATGAGAACTAACCACATATCCAAGAAATACAATGTGGTCGGTACAAAAAGTGCACTTCTTCCAGTTCGCATAAAGCTGTTCCTTCCTAAGCACACGCAAAACACACGTTAGATGCTCAAGATGATCATTCAAACTCTTAGAATAAATCAAAATATCATCAAAGTAAACGACCACAAATTTCCCAATAAAATCACGCAAAACATGGTTCATTAATCTCATGAACGTACTTGGAGCATTAGTTAACCCAAAAGGCATAACTAACCATTCATATAAACCATGCTTTGGTTTGAAAGCTGTTTTCCATTCGTCACCATCATTCATGCGAATTTGATGATACCCGCTCTTTAGATCAATCTTTGAAAACAACTTTGAGCCATACAATTCATCAAGCATATCATCTAATCGAGGGATTGGATGGCGATACTTTACCGTGATATTGTTGATGGCACGACAATCTACACACATCCTCCATGATCCATCCTTCTTAGGTACCAGCAATACGGGAACCGCACACGGACTCATGCTTTCTCGAATCCATCCTTTCTCAAGTAATTCCTTAACTTGCCTTTGCATCTCTTTGGTTTCTTCCGGATTTGTTCTATACGCCGGCTTGTTTGGAATGGAAGATCCTGGAACAAAGTCAATTTGGTGTTCGATCCCGCGAATTGGTGGCAATCCTTTGGGAATTTCCTCGGGAAACAAGTCTTCAAATTCCTGCAAAAGAGATTTAATTTTGCTCGGGAGAATACCGGCCAAATCATTTGTGATTAAATAAGCTTCTTTGATCAAAAGAAGCACAAAAGACATCTCCGAATTCAAGGCTTCCTTTATTTCACTCCTTCTTGCAAATGCACAATATTGACTTTCCTTTTCACCCACAAATATTTTCTTATCTTTTTGTTTTTCATTTGAACCTTTTTTGTGTTCATTATTTTCATTAGGCTCACCTTCTTTGTTTTTCACATCCCTTTGCTTGCATAGGTACCACATCACACAACACCTCGTCTTCATACTTACCAATGCGAAATGACACCAACACTTGTTTCGTCACACGCACCTCACCACTATCATTAAGCCATTGGAGTTTATATGGCTTTTGATGCTTCATCGTCGGCAATCCTAGCTTTTCAACCATGGAAACACTAGCCACATTAGTACAACTCCCACCATCAATGATAACACTACATACCTTGCCTTGAACATAACACCGAGTGTGAAAGAGGTTTTCCCTTTGTGCATCATCTTCTTCCTTGGAATGAGTGCTTAAGGCTCGCCTTGCAACCAACAATTCTCCTTCTACAGCCATCTCTTCTTCACCATCCGTGTCTTCTTGTGATGATTCGGAAGAATCTGTTTCAATTTCTCCATTTTCTCTAAGCACCATTACAAGCTTATTTGGACATTGACTTGCAATGTGACCCCTGCCAAGACACTTAAAACATTTTATGTCACGAGTTTTAGGAGCATCAGAATTACCTTTCTCCTTGGAAGGGCTTGTTGGTTTTGGACCAGATTTGGGATTAAAAGATGATGAACTTTCAGGCCTTTTGGAGCTACCCGCCTTCCAGGTATTCGTTCTTGATCCACCCCCTCTCTTGAGTTGCTTTTCAATTTTAACCGCCATGTGGACCATGTCTTCAATCTCCACATAATGGTGCATCTCAACACGATCACGAATTTCATAATTGAGGCCATTTAACAACCTGGCCATGGTAGCTTCTCGATCCTCTAGAATGTTGGCTCGGATCATGGTAACCTCCATTCCCTTGAAATAATCATCAACAGACTTACTTCCTTGCTTCAACCCTTGGAGCTTATTGTGAAGGTCACGATAATAGTGACTTGGTACAAAACGTCGTCTCATGACCCTTTTCATTTCTTCCCAGGTATCAATGGGTCTTTCTTCGTTTCTTCGCCTACTAATCACAAGTTGATCCCACCATGTTAGTGCATAATCAGAAAATTCAACAACGGCGAGTTTTACTTTTTTACGATTGGAGTAGTCATGGCAATCAAAGATGAACTCCATTTTAGTTTCCCAATCGATGTAGGCTTCCGGATCTGACTTTCCTTGAAACGATGGAATTTTCATCTTGATAGAATTCAAATTGCTGTCTCTTCGGGGCCTTCGTCGAGGAGCTCTTCTTTCAGATTCCCATTCGTCACTTCCTCCATCGTCGTCATGATTTTCATAAGAAACTTGTGATGGCGTGCGGATAGGTTGTGGTCTTTCAGTCTCCAATCGGTCCATTCTTTCATGAATTTGGTTGAATTCCGTTCTCATCAATCGTCGCATTTCCTCCATCATGGCTTGAACTTGAAGATTAGGAGGAGGTTGCTCATCCGTCATTTTTTTGCTACAAAATAGAAGACAAAAAGTAATAACAATAAAAATATTATTTCCTCCCCGCACTCCCTTACGTGTTTTCACTCAAAATTATGTTCACTCGATTCTCGTGTATGTTGTGTTTGGCTTTTAACCTCTAATGATCTTACCACACCGCCTTTTACCACTCTTTTTAACTCTTAAAGTTCAAAACAAACTAAAAGAAATCAAAATCAAGTGGGCTTGTGGCCTTGAGGAATTCAAAACATACCAAACAACTTTAAGAAGAGATTTGACAAAACCAAATATAACAAGATGAACAATGCTAGTAGTACGTAAAGGTAAATAGAAAAGGAAATGAAAATAAAGAAAACTAACAAGAATAAAAATTTACTTTGCGTTCCTTTTTTTTTGTCTTTTCTTTTGCGCTTTTTTTTACCCTTTTTTTTAATCTTTTTTTTACTTTTTTTTGCGATTTCTTTTTCTTCCTTTTTTTTTTTTTTTTTTTTTTTTTTTTTTTTTTTTTTTTTTTTTTTTTTTTTTTTTTTTTTTTTGCTTTTTTTTTAGGAACAAATGATGCAAAGTAAGAATAAACAAAAAATAAACTAAAGAACTCGTATGATCCCCGAAAAAAATCGATTAGTAGCAACCAAGTCAATTTTTGACTAGATCCACTACAAACATGAACCACAATGCAAGGATGAAGAGAAGAAATAAAAAATGAAAGGACGAAGAGAATGAAAGTAAAAGATGACACGAAGGAAATATAAAGTAGAAAACAAACCAATAGAACTTGGCTTTGATACCAAATGATGTTATCTCACCCGATGAATGTGTGATAGATCACGATTGCCCGATCGTTCTAATGGTTGTTTCAAGTAACTTCGATATGACCGCGACCCGTTGTCTATAAATGAGACAAGAACCTTGGTATAAGTGGAACCGCGACCCGTTGCCTACATACGAGGCAAGAACTTTGGTATTGAGAACGCCACAATCAACCCAACTAAGTTGATTGATAAGTTTCGAACGCCACAAGCTAAAACACTCGATAAGTTCTAAAAGTTCGTAAGGAACAATGAGAGTTAAAAACTCACAATTTTACTCAAAATGAAGGATGATTGAAATGGTTACATTGAGTGCCTATTTATAGGAGAAAATATAAGACCAACTACTAATCTAGATAAGTTGCACAAGCTATCACGATAAGCTATCAAATAAGCAAGACTACTTATCAAAAGGGCATTATTGACATTTCACCACTTGAAGCTTCTAGAAGGTATTAATCATGCAAGTAACTTCTATCCCTTTATCTCCTACAAGTAAATGGCCATAATGTTGAGAAAACCTTCAAAATACCTTAATTTAATCTTTGACAAGTTAATTAACATGGACACCTTTTTGGGCAGATTCATGGACGTGGCTAAGGATATATTTTGGGCCTCTTTTATTATTGAAAATATAGGAAAAAGGCTAAGGTTAAATTGGGCTTAAAATGAGGAAGTTATGGCCAAAACAATGCAAATGGGTGGGCTTGGCCGAATTTTATTTATTTTATGGGCTTTTGTGGATTAAAGTGAGAACTTGGGCTCCAAAACATGGACTATTATTAGTGTTCAACTTGGATCAACATTAGGAAGCGTGCTTGGTTGTTCTACGAACAAACGGGAGCTTGATTCCGACAATATTTAATCATTCCACTGAGAGCATCCTGGAACATCTTGGATTTTGATCTTGTGATAGGTTCAATCTTCCACCTTAACGGATCTTCGTCAGCTCGGTCTATTCTAGCTTCTAGAATCTTCAATCAGAATGCGGAAGATTGAACAAGCTACCCGAGACCGCAAATATCCTTGTCAAAAATAGGCATCGACATCTAGGTCCAGAAGTCAGCAATCATGAAGGATCCAGGTTCACTTAGCCTAGGACGAACTACTTGTTATATTCTTGCCCTTATCAGCTTTTCCTGAAAAGAGAGTTGTCATGATAGAGTAAGCTACCACTGCTTAGTGAGTTAACAGAGTTCCATTAGTTACCACATATATGTAACATACTATCAGCTCATGCCGGCAAGTCAACACGTTAGAGACGACAAAAGATTTGGGGGATCAGTCCAATCTGTATTCCCATGTGTATGGTCGAAGCCCTACGGGAAGTGTATGGAAACGGGTCAAATAGGAAAGGAATCAGTTGAATTCCCTCCTGTGAATGGAGATCTTGCATTCGGTCAGAGCAGTTAATGCAGTACGCACATGCAAATGTACCAACAAACAAGTAAGCTGCAAGCATGCTAAGTAATTACATAGAATGTAAAGGTGAGCATGCAGCCCAAGGCATATCAGATATCCAATTTCAGCAATGTCAAAAGCAAGTTCCTAACATACAATAAAGTAATCAAGGAACATGCAGCAGCAGTTGTCCAGTTTCAGTAGTGTCTATCATACGTTCCTAACATACAAATAAGTAATCAAGTAACAAGCAGCAGCAGATGTTTCCATACAAGTCAGTAACAATCACCACTAAGTACCGAAACATATGCAAGTAAGTAATGCAATCTGTCACTCACAGCGGTCCTGAGCAATGCAATTACAATATTGTGCTTAAGCAAGTTAAGCTATCCGGATTACTCTGTCAGACTGGTCAGTTCCTGCAGATCAGTTCCAATTCAAGCATATCAATAACAATTTCATACACATGATCTAATCCTAACTGTATTAATTAGGTTAATTGTCATTTTCGTTGCTGAGTCTGTGGTAGTTCCTAATGTCCCAGAGTGAGCCTATCCTTATCATCTATCTAATAAGTCCATAAGAACTCCTTTGGGTCAGTACAAAGGTATGACTTGAGTTCCTAGCAGATTCCTATGGTTCCCTAGGTTTTTACCTTGGTATGGCCTTGTTTCAAGACCAAATAGAGGGCAAGCAAGGCAAGAACACATCACACATAAGCACAACAGGTCATAAGCTGGTCAAATAGGTCATTTTAGGATACAAGTGTGTTGCCAAGTAATGGCCACCTGTTCCTAATTGTTTGGCCTGGTTAGTGATATGAATTCTTCGTAGCAGAGTTCACAATTTTATCGGATCGTCCATGATGATCTTTCTCCCAAGAACCCAACCCCTTACTAGTATGAATTCAACAATATTGGATATATGAATCCAACACCTTTGAATTACAACGGAAGCAAGTAATCGAAGTTATACGAAACGCAACAATTAAGCGGAAGAATACTCAGTTGTAGCCAAGTGAGAATTGCAAGCACAATTAGTCTTGTAAGACCCAAATGAGTTCAATCACGAGAACTACAAGTGAAAGGAAAAACCTCACAATATGATTTGATTTGAAAAATGTGATGTTTACAACCTTGAAAGATCACCTATTTATAGGGAAAAGATGACCTTTGAAACTACCCATAGTTATTACATAAAGACTTTTCATTCATCCTAATTAAATAAAAAAAAACCCTTAATCTTTTTACTATCTTAATTAAGAAGCCTAACAACACTAAGATGGTTTATTAACTTGGGCTTGTAGCCTTGGGTCTTCAATAATTCTTTGGCATGGGCCGAGGCAAATATTTGATTGAGCCTTTCTTCCATCTTCTTTTTTCTCGAACGTATCAGTGGTCCATGCATTTCTGCTTCTTTGTTAAAACTCCATCGTCAATCTTTAATTTGTCTCTGCTTATCTTTAATTTGTTGATTATTGGAGTTCCATCAGTTAGCCTAGTCACGGCCTCGGTTCTAGGGCTTGACTAGGGCAATTAAGGCCATTTTAGATTCTATCAAGACATAGCAGGTCAATACAGGTCAAAGGAATATTTTAGTCCCCCAAGTCAGTATCCAAAGTCTCAGGTCAAGTAGGTTAAGATTTTAGGGCGATGGCCTAAACCTTGGCCAAGTATCTAGGCCGAATAGGCTATTCTAGGCCAACTCTTAACCAAGGCAGGATACTTAGGGACAACCAAGGCTAAACATGAGCCATTTGGTGTCCTTAGTGCACATATAAAGTTTCACATCATAACTAGGTCGTTAAGTCATGGTTGTCCTTTTATAGGATAATCAAGCCCAATTTCGGTCCGTTCAAGGTCATTTTCATTTATAGCAAGGCCAGACATGTCAATTCAGTTCCAAAGGGTTCACAACATTAAAACAAGTGCTCTTCATGGTTTGAGTTGTGTCCCGAAGTCAATGGATCAAATAGTTCACGTTTTGGGCATTAAAAGCGTTACTCAAGTCCATTAGGCCCAATAAATGAAACCACATGCTAGACACATATAATCAAGTTTATTAAGTCAAATTACATCAAATTTATGTTTTGGTCATTTGTAAGGTCCAATTATACCTCATGAACTTATACATGCATCGTTTCTATTCCTTCTGTCCAAATCTTTTTAACGTTCAAAATCAAGTCCAATGCCATAACAAAACATGTACACAAGTCCTTTAACATATCCAAGCATTTAACAATCCATATAACAACATTTAAAGAGCAAAAATTCATTTTTAAAAGCCTTAAAAGGCAGTCCAAAATTGATTGCATCAAGGACCATTTCTACACTTTTAAAACTTGATAAATGCATTAATTTGGTCCCAAAACAAATCCACTTCACACACAATACATAGCAATTAAATTTGGGTCAATTCTAAGCCACATAGCAACACAAAAAATCAGGTTTTTCACCCATTTAATTCTCGGACAGCAGCTTAGCCGAGGGCTGCTCTTGTCTTCGACTTTTTGGTCCAATTTTCAGCTTTTAAGCAATCATTTCCAAGTCAAAACTCACAAGTTCATTAAGTGACATGTCTAAGATCAGATTAAATGTCCAAACAACCCCTTTTCTTTCTGTTTTTCGTTCGACAGCACAGCAGCAAAAAGGGTTGCGTTTTTGGGCTTTAAACCGAGAAGAAAGAAGAGGAAAACATGAAACTAATCTTGGTCCAGGTATTAGAACACTTGGTGGTTATTTGCAAATGATTTAAAAGCAAGAATCGAGTCCTAAACTCGTGCAAAACAGCTTCAAACTAATCAAAATCGAGAATTTCTGATTTTTGCATAAAAAACCGAAAATACGAAGAGTTTATGGGCGTTCTGACCTCAAATCCGAATCAAATCCTACATGCAATTGCAGAATCTTGTAGTATTCCTTAAGAGCTTTCCAATGACATAAAGAACTCAAGATTTAGCCAAGTAGATTGGGAGAAATCTTAGAGAGAAGATTGGATTGAAGAGGGTTTTAGGCTCTCAAAATCAGATTTTGTGTGAAAAAAAAAAACATTTCAGCCATTTTTCCCTTATTAAATCCGATTTGCAGCCTTTATTAAGTAAATGACTAATTTACCCTTAATGAAATGCTTTATTTACCCTTGTTTGTCCTTATTTTGCAAATTTAAATACAAGAAATAGCAAGGAGGTATTTCTTTTTGCTAGTACTTTGTCTTTTTAGACTAATTTAATTATTTTAGTCTATTTTTATCATTATCAAGTCATAATCTTTCAGTTATCCAAATTTTATTGTTTAAATTTATCTTAGCTAATTTAAGCAAGTTTCCTTAATTAATTATAACTTATTATAATTAATTACATACAAGGCATATATTTCACATAATTTCACAATTTAGGCAAAATTACTTAAATATCCAAAGTTTGTTGCCATAATTTATAGTTTATAAATTACAGGCTGTTACAGGCTGCTCTACCAAACTGTCCAGCCTATAGAGCTAATCCCGAGGAGACACGAGAAATCCAAAGGCATTTGGAGGATTTGCTTTCACGAGGGAGAATTTGAGAATCCATGAGTCCATGTGCTATACCGGTCATTGTACTACCCAAGAAGTCAGGTGAATGGAGAATGTGTATGGATTGTAGAGCCATCAACAAAATAACTGGAAAGTATCGCTACCCTATTACAACGTTAGATGATATGTTGGATGAGTTTCATGGTGCTAAGATCTTCAAAAAAATTGATTTGACAAGTGGTTATCATCAAATTTGAATTAACGAAGGTGATGAATGGAAAGCTGCTTTTAAAACAAAGTTTGGTTTGTATGGGTGGTTAGTTATGCCCTTTGGACTAACTAATGCTCCGAGTACATTCATGAGGTTAATGAATCATGTTCTACGAGAGTAAGTTTGTCGTGGTCTATTTTGATGATATCCTGGTTTATAGGATTAATGTTGAAGTTCACTTCGGACATTTGCATCTTGTTTGGAAACTTTAAGAGAATAGTCATTATTTGCTAACTTAAAGAAGTGCACATTTTGCATTGATAAGGTTGTTTTTCTTGGTTTTGTTGTAAGTGTCCAGGGTATTGAGGTGGTTGAAAAGAAGGACAAGGCAATCAAAGAATGACCAAGTCCAACAACGGTGTCTGAGGTGTAACAACCAAGTTACCACAAACAGTACACGTCATTAAGTTACAAGTTGGCAATGCATCAAGTAATAATTAAATATTACAAGTGTTTGATATCACAGGTCCAAATGTTTGACTCAAGTTACTTTACGATACTTTAAGTACAAATATGTAAAGATATAATGGTGGTCTATTCCTGCTTCTAGAATCTTCGATCAGAGTGCGGAAGATTGAACAAGCTACCCGAGACCGCAAATATCCATGTCAAAAATAGGCATCAACATTAAGGTCCAAAAGTCTGCAATCATTAAGGATCCAGGTTCACTTAGCCTGTGATGAACTACCTGCAATGTTTTTGCCCCTATCTGCTTTTCTGAAAAGAGAGTTGTCATGACAGAGTAAGCTACCACCGCTTAGTGAGTAAACACGTCAGAGACGACAAAAAAATTTGGGGATCAGCCCAATCTGTATTCCCATGTGTAAGGCCGAAGGCCTACGGGAAGTGTTTGGAAACGGGTTAGATAGGAAAAGAATCTGCAGAATTCCCTCCAGTTAATGGAGATCTCACATTCGATCAGAGCAGTTAATGCAGTATGCAGATGCAAATGTACCAACAAACAAGTAAGCAGCAAGCATGCTAAGTAATTACATAGAATGTAAAAGTGAGCATGAAGTCTAAGGCATATCAGATATCCAATTTCAGCAATGTCAAAAGTAAGTTCCTAACATACAATAAAGTAATCAAGGAACATGCAGCAGCAGTTGTTCAGTTTCAGCAGTGTCTATCATACGTTCCTAACATACAATTAAGTATTCAAGGAACAAGCAGCAGCAGATGTTTCCATACAAGTCAGTAACAATCACCAATAAGTACCGAAACATATGCAAGTAAGTAATGCAATCTGTCACTCACAGCGGTCCTGAGCAATGCAACTACAATATAGTGCTTACGCAAGTTAACCTGTCCGTATTACTCTGTCAGACTAGTCAGTTCCTGCAGATCAGTTTCAATTCTATCATATCAATAACAATTTCATACTCATGATCTATATAATCCTAATTGTAATAATTTAGGTTAATTATCATGTTTCGTTGCCGAGTCTGTAGTAGTTCCTAATGTCCCAGAGTGAGCCTATCCTTATCATCTGTCCAATAAGTCCATAAGAACTCCTTTAGGTCAATACCAACGTATAACCTCGAATTCTTTGCAGAATCTATGATTTCATAGGTTTTTACCTAGACATGGCTTCGTTCCAAGGCCACCCATAGAGCAGCAAGGCAATTCACGTCATACATATGCATAATAGGTCAAGTACAGGTCAAAGGCGTAATTTGGTCTCACAAGTCAGTAGTCAAAGTCATAACTAGGTCAATAAATCATGGTTGCCCGTTTTAAAGGCTATTCAAGCCCAATTAGGGTCCGTTCAAAGTCATTTTCATTTACAGCAAGGCCAGACATGTCAATTCAGTTCCGAAGGGTTCACAACATTAAAACAAGTGATTTTCATGTTTTGAGTTGTGTCCCAAAGTCAATGGATCTAATAGTTCATGTTTTGGGCTTTAAAAGCATTACTCGGGCCCATTATGGTTCATTAAATAAACCACATGCTAGACACATATATTCAAGTTTATTAAGTCAAATTACATCAAATTTACGTTTTGGTCATTTGTGAGGTCCAATCATACCTCATGAACTTATAAATGCCTCACGAACTTGTTCATGCTTCGTTTCTATTCCTTCTGTCCAAGTCTTTTTAAGGTTCAAAATCAAGTCCAATGGCATAACAAAACATTTACACAAGTCCCTTTACCTATCCAACCTTTTATCAATCAGATTAACAACAATTAAGTGCAAAATTCAGATTTTAAAGCCTTAAAAGGCTGTCCAAAACCGGTAGCATCAAGGACCTTTTCTAAACTTTTAAAACTTGAAAATTCCATTAATTTGGTCCCAAAACAAATCCATTTCACACACAAGACATAGCCAAGTAAATTTGGGTATTTTCTAAGCCACGTAGCAACTAACAATCGGGTTTTTAACCCTTTTTAAATCTTGAACAGCAGCTTAGCCGAGGGCTGCTGCTGTCTTCGATCTTCGGGTAAAATTGCATATTTTAGTGAAAAATGAAAGGGGCTCAATGGAATTATTCCACTTATGAAAAAGAGATTTTTGCATTGGTTAGATCTTTGCAAACAGGGCAGCATCACTTAAGGCCTAAGGAATTTGTTGTTCATACGGATCATGAATCTCTTAAGTACCTTAAGGGGCAAGCTAATTTGACTAGGAGGGATATCAAGTGGGTTGTATTCATTGTGTCATTTCCTTATGTGATTAAATACAAAAATGGTAAAGAAAACATTGTGGCTGATGCATTGTCTAGACGTCATAGTCTGATCACCACATTAAGTTCTAAGCTACTTGGGTTTGGATCACTTAAAGAATTGTACAAAGATGAGTCTGATTTTTCTTCCTTATATGCTGGTTCTGAACATGCTTCATTTGATAAGTTTTATAGCCATGATGATTATTTGTTTACCTACAACTGGAGTGTTCATTCTGCCACTATCTTTTCTCCTTTTAAAGTTGTTAACGGTTTCAATTCATTCAGTCCTCTTAACCTTGTTCCTCTTCCCATTGAAGACCGATCCAATGTAGATGGAAAGCAGAAGGTAGAATTCGTGAAGCAATTACACGAAAAGGTAAGACTCAATATTAAGAAAAGGATTGAACAATACACATAGAAAGCAAAGAAAGGTAGGAAAAAGATAGTGTTTGAAGCTGGAGATTGGGTATGGCTGGCTGCACTTGGGAAAAGATAATTATGGGCAAGCGAAGATCCAAATTGCAACCTAGAAGAGATGGACCATTTCAAGTGCTCGAAAGGATCAACGGCAATGCTTACAAGCTAGATCTCCCAGGTGAGTATCAAGTTAGCTCAACATTCAATGTTTCTGACTTGTCTCCTTTTGATATAGGTGATGATACGTCGATGAATTCTTTTCAAGGGGGAGAGAATGATGGAGTATCATCAAGCAATTCCAAAGATGTCATGGAAATACGTGAAGGCCCAATGACAAGAGGACGAGCAAAGAAGATCAAAGAAGTTTTACGAGCTTAGTTGTTGATATCCGAGAGTACGAATGCAAAGACGATGCTCAACCACAATTGATGAAGGATGTTACTAGACTTGAAGCTTTGGATCTTAAGTGATGAAATATGGGAGCATAAGAGCCTAAAAGTCACATTTTCTTGAGTCTTTGAAATACTATGGGCTAGCACTTAGCCCAAGTGGTAGAATGGATGTATTTTAAAGTCCATTAGAAGTTTAATTTAGTCAAATAAAGGCCTAAAAATGCCTAATCCGTGTTTTAGCTTGAACCTTCTAGAATTATCTACCAAATGATGACAAAATGTCTAGATTCATGGATTAAAGTCTCTTATTTTATCCACTGTATTTAATAAGTGTCTTTTGAGTCGGTTTTTCAAGGCTATTAATAGATGGCTTTGTATGTACTTTGAAATCATTCACTTGAGAAATATATATCTTCTTTTTGAGTTTTACTCATCTTTGTGAGCTTTGTTCTTTGTTGAGTTCATAGTTCAAGAACTTATGAGCATATTCTTGTGACATTCTCGTATTCCTTTCGTTCTTAGTTATTATAACTAACGGGTCAAGGACTTGCTCTAGGAGTGTTGGAGCTCCAATTATCAGGTGCATGACCGCTATTCTATCCTATACGAAGGTTCTAAGTTATATTTAACTTACGGGTCAACGTTTCATATCAGTAGGGCTTCAACAAGGTGTCATGCATACGAATGAGAATTAGAGCCACGACTTACGACATGAAGTGATGAATGAATAGATCCAGTGGTCATTCAGTTGACCAATCGGATGGTGGATTTGATTAATCGTGATCATAATGATGACTATAAAAGCTCGTTCAATGGTGACAGTTCTTTATCGAAGAGAACCCATAGCGGCTTTGACAGAATCATAGACATGACAATGGTCACTAAAAAGACGGATTGACAATTGAAATCCTAGAAATTGTTGGAGTTAGTTTTAATTTATAAGAGTTATGTAATGGATGGCTGCGCTAGAAGTGGTTTTTCAATTCAAAGAGATATGTGATAACAAACATGTATCATTAAGCCAGTTTACATGGTAGCGCATTAGCATGGTGCCATGCACATAAAAGAAAATTGAGCCGTGATTTACAACATGAAGTAAGGAACAAATAAATCAAGTGGTCATTAAATTAACCAATTCGATGGCAGATGTGATTAA